>ML675700.1:1905602-1950575 GCA_007922155.1 Mesoclemmys tuberculata
CCCACGCGCGGCCGAGCTGCCGGGGGGCGCCGGGGGCAGGGAGCACCCCACAGCCGGGCCGGCACCGCCCCCTTCCCGTGAGTGCCGCGCTCACCCCGGGCGCCTCCGCCGGGGCCGCTCCGAGCGCGGCGGGGGCCGCCAGCCCTGGAGGCAGGTAAGGCGCCGCCAGGCGGGCCAAGGTCGCGGGCCCAGGGCCCGCCCGCAGGTTTCCTGCTCTTCAGACGGGCTGGGGAGGCCGAGTCAACCCCCTTGAAGGGGCCCGCCCCGCTGTGAGGGGGCCGTGGCCTGGTGGCTTCATAGGGCCGAGAACCCCCTGAACAGGCTGAACCCCCTGGACGACCTGACCCCCTGGACAGGCTGTGGGTGGAAGTGGTGCCCTTTGCCAGAGGAGAACCGAAGGCTCTGCGAGAAGCCCTGAAAAGTTAGTCCTGTCCAGGCAGAAGGCGATGTCCGAGGTATGGAGACTCCCTCCCTCCCTCAGGGATGGGGCCTTGGGTAAAATGCCAGCTGTCAAATCTCCTGGCTCGCATGAAGTTGCGGTGAGGCCTCTGGGAGGATGCGAGGCTGGGGCATAGTGTGAGGGTTCCTGCGGAAAGTCTGCCGTGGGGGCCCGGAGTTCCCCCATTATTCTGGCCAGCGTGATGGCTATCGGAAATGAAGTCTTGCGGGAGAGGTGGAACAGAAAGTGAGCCACTGGCTCAAACGATTGTTCCGCACGGCACTGAGAACCAAACTAAGGTCCCAAGGGAAAGCGGGGTTCCAGCTACGGGGAAACAGCTTTTGTAAGCCTTAAGAAATCTAGCCATAGGGGAGTGGACAAGCACTAAAACCTCTTCAGTAGGTGAATGGAAGGCTGTGATAGCATCCATGTGTACTCCGACTGAGCTCATAGACTTAAAGACACAAGGTCTCTCAAACAGCTAATCTAGGATCCTTGAAAGAGGAGCTTCTGAGGCTTGGGAAGAGTGGTGAGAGCATCAGAAGTGGAAGCATTTCCACTTCTTGCAAAACTTTCCCCTAGTAGCAAATTTCCTGCTGGACAAGAGAACGGACTGAATGTTAGAATAGTTAAATCTATGTCCGAGAACCACTGAGGAGCCAACCCTACGAGTTCAGAGTCAATAGGTTGGGGTAATTCAGGGTGTCTGAGTTCTGTGACAGGAGATGCTACCTGAGGGGGAGATTGGGGTTGCTGCATAGAGGTTTAGGAGGTCCAGCTACTACACTTTTCTGAGCCATGAAGGTGCTATGAGGGTAACCTTTGCCCCTTTGTCTCAGTTTGAGTAAGGTTTTGAAGATTAGAGGTACAGGTGTATGTGTGGGGGGGCGGGGACCAAGATATTAGCAGAGCATCTCCCAAGGAGTTGTGGCCACATCCTCCATTGGAGCAGAAGGGGTGATATTTCTCATTGGTTGAGGCTGCAAAGAGGTCTGCCTGTGAATGCCCCACATTTGGTAGATGCTGTGGAAGACAGAGTCCTTGAGCTCCCACTCATGGTCCTGATGGAAATTCCTGCTCATGGAGTCTGTAATTGTGTTCTGAAGGCTGGGTAGATAAATCAGAGTTCTAGGTAATAGGAGATGCACCAGTTCCATAGTCTTAATGACCCTTGCATAAGGACAAAAAGCAAGTTAAAAAAAGTATGGATTGGATGAATGGACTATAAAATGGATAGAGAACTGGCTAGAGCAAAGGGCTCAACAAGTAGTGATCAATGGCTCCAAGTCTAGCTGGCAGCTGGTCACAAGTGGAGTGCCTCAGGGGTCGGTCCTGGGGCCAGTTTTGTTCAACATCTTCATTAATGATCTGGAAGTTTGCAGATGACACTAAGCTAGGGGGAGTGGGAGATACCCTGGAAGGGAGGGATAGGATACAGAAGTACCTAAACAAATTGGAGGATTGGGCCAAAAGAAATCTGATGAGGTTCAACAAGGACAAGTGCAGAGTCCTGCACTTAGGACAGAAGAATCCCATGCACAGCTACAGACTGGGGACCGACGAGCTAGGCAGCAGTTCTGGTGAAAAGGATCTGGGCGTTACAGTGGATTAGAAGCTGGATATGAGTCAGCAGTGTGCCCTGGTTGCCAAGAAGGCTAATGGCATATTGGGCTGCATTAGTAGGAGCATTGCCAGCAGATCATGGGAAGTGATTATCCCCCTCTATTTGGCTAGGTGAGGCCGCATTTGGAGTATTGTGTCCGGTTTTGGGCCGCCCACTACAAAAAGGATGTGGACAAGTTGGAGAGAGTCCAGCGGAGGGCAACAAAAATGATTAGGGGGCTGGAGCACAAGACTTATGAGGAGAGGCTGAAAGAATTAAGCTTGTTTAGTCTGCAGAAGAGAAGAATGAGGGGGGATTTGATAGCAGCCTTTAACTACCTGAGTGGGGATTCCAGGGAGGGTGGAGCTAGGCTGTTTTCAGTGGTGGCAGATGACAGAACAAGGAGCAACGGTCTCAAGTTGCAGTGGGGGTGGTCTAGGTTGGACATTAGGAAAAAGTTTTCCACTAGGAGGGTGGTGAAGCATTGGAATGGGTTACCTAGGGAGGTGGTGGCATTTCCATCTTTAGAGGTTTTTAAGCTGTGGCTTGACAAAACCCTCGCCAAGATGATTTAGCTGAGGATAGCCCTGCTTTGAGCAGGGGGTTGGACTAGATGACCTTCTGAGGTCCCTTCCAACTCTAATATTCTATGATTCCTTAGATTGATGTGAAAGCCATGGGACTGAAATAAGGCTAGTGCCTTGGTGGTTGCTGACAACCTCTTGAGCAGAACAGCCCCTCAGGAGTCAGTCATCTAGATATGGAAAAACTGCTGTGTCCCACTGATGCAAGTGAGCCCCTACTACTGATAGGATCTTCATAAAGACCCTCAGGGCCATGGAGAGCCCAAAGAGGAGGGCATAATATTGATAATGTTCCGAGCCTATGATGAAGCACAAAAAGGGCTTGTGGGAGAGAATAGCTATATGAAAGGAGATGTCCCAGAGGTTGACACAGACAAACCAGTCCACCAGATCTAAGGATGAGATTATCATGGCTAGTTACCACCCTGAAGTGCAGCAATAGGACACAGGTGTTAAAGTTTCTTAGATCTAAAATCAGCTTCCAAATGCTGCTGCTTTTGGAAACCAGGAAGCATTTGGAATAGAACTCTCTGTAGACTAATTTGGGGGGAAGCAGCTTCATCATCCCAAAATGCATGAAGGACTAGATTTCCTGCTTTAGGAGATCCTTGTGAGAGCGGTCTCTGATGAGGGATGGTGAGAGGTTGGGAGGGGGGAATAGAATGGAAATTAACAGAGTATCCCCTATCAGTCACCTCCAGGATCCACTTTTCTGAGGTGATGTGCTCCCACGTAGGTCATAAGTGAGATAGACAGCTTCCAGAAGGGGGTGAGGGAGATGACGATGTTGTGCAGTAGAGGTTATTTGACTACCTTGACCAGATTGTCAAAATGGTCTCTTAAGAGGGAGGTATAAACTGGGTGGAGGATGGTGGTTCTGAATCTTTTCTTTGGAGACTGAGGATCTGGGGTAGGCCTGTTGTGGTTAATATTGTAATGGTCAGGAGGGCTGTGCAGTTTGAGAACTGCTGAAATATCTTTGTTGCAAGTGCACATATTCCCAGGAACCACAGTGTTGCCCTTGAAACTTTAAGGGAGTAGGGTGAGGAGTCCATGTTGCTGCTGAAGAAGTTAGGCCCTTCAAAGAGGAGATCCTCATGTTATACACTGTGGTGGCTAAGGACCATGGGGCCATGGCAGCAGCACTAAGAGCAGCCTGCAGGATAGTTCTGGCAATTAAGAGACCCTCTGAAAGGAAGGCTTGAAAATGTCCCTTTTCATCTTGTGGCAAATGTTCAATAAAATAAGTGAACTATGAATAGCTGTTAATCTTATTTTGCCATCAAGGCCTGGTAATTTGACTCAAAATTGAAGGGCCAACAACAAATAGCTCTTCCTATCCAAGAGATCTAGGCGACTGGACTCCCTTTTGGACGGAGAGAATCTGGAGCGTGCTTGTGCTTGATGATTCCTTTCGTTTACTAGGTCTACCAAGAGGGAGTTGGGGGTGGGATGGGATGGAAAAAGTAGTACTCCATTCCCGTGGCCTGAATGTAACATTTTTAAGCTGCCCACCTGCAAGTGGGCAAAATAATGGCAGTCAATTACCATGGAATGCATGCAGGTGGTAACTGTTTCATTAATCGGTAGGATGATCTTACCCTGGGAGGTGGTGTGTAAAATGTCCACCAGGGAATGCTGAGGCTCCTGGAAGATCTCCTTTAAAGGAATCTGGAGGGATTTCACTAGATGCTTCATTAAGTCTTGAAAGGCCCCAAAGTCATCAGTGTGTGTGGACGGGGTTGCATTGCTGCCTCTTCTGGGGATGAAGACTTGGCCAAAGGGAGTAAGCCTTCATTATGGTGGCTCCTGCTCCTCTTGTGTCTCATTGGATAGCAAGGGGACACATGGTACTGCAGGCAATCATGTGATGCTTGTGTGTTGCAGTGCTGGCTGATGCTGGTATTTCTTCTGGGCTGGTGCTCTGTAAAATTGGTCTCTGCAATGTGCCCAGGGATTCCAGTTAGCCTACTGAAGAGGTGGTTGGAGAAAGATCCCCAAGGATACTAGTGTACAAGGGACCAAGGATATCTTATGGGCTCTAGAAAGTGTAGTTCCTTGAGGAATATGGTGATACGATGCCAAAACAGAGCCCTGTATGGAGACCTCAAAATCTGAAGATATATCCCTGAGCTGAAGGGACGGGGGGAGACGTTGAGGAGAGAAGGTGCCAGTGCTAGTATCAGAGGCAGTAGATCAGAATCTGACCTGATGCAGGAGGGTTCTATTGTCAGCTATCTAAGTGGAACTGGGAAAGTGGTCCTTGTGGTGCTCCATAAAAAAAGGAACTCTGGTTCCCCCAAGATGAGGATATCCTCAGGGGAAAAGAATCTAAAGGGTGCTGAAGGAGTATGGTAACTTGCAATTGTAGCAGGACCCGGAATGGGGATCAATGCAGAGCTGCATGTGGTACTGGAGGTGCTGACGAGACTGCCTCCGAGCTTGGAGCACTGATGTTTGGAGGATGGTACTGGAGAGGGAGCCAGGGGCCAATCTGGGTGGTCTCTAGTTTAGATGCATCTTGGTAGTACTTAGCTGAAAGTTTTTCTGGTTAGGACTTCCAGGGTGGTACCAAAGCTTCGGTACTGGCATCAGCTGGAGCCTCAGTGGGGCCCGTTATGGGATGCGAGTTCTCCTAAGAGTCAGCTTGATGAAGTGACCCCTCTTTCTAGAGTCTCTGGTGGATGAGATGGGCTTCTTCCTTTTAGAAGTCTCCCTCTCTGGAACCACCTCTGAGGCTCCAGAAGTCAGAGTAGCCTGAGAGATTGAGGTGAATGTGCAGGGGGTGCAAGGGAATGGACCCCACTGGATTAGGGAGCATTCCACTAAGAGGATCTTCAGCCTTGCCTCTTTCTTTACATGACCTGCTTTTGAACCCCATGCAGACCTTACACTTCAACAGCACTTGAATGTTTCAGACAATGAATAGAGACAACTGGAGTGTTCATTGCTACAAGGAAAAGACCTGTTGCAGGGCTTGAACTCTGTGGTTTAAGGCATAATGCAGGGAAATGCCAAAAGCACTCAGACAAGAAGTTGGGGGGGGACACCACTCAAGCACGGTTTGTTTAAAAGTGGGAGGGGGAGGAACTAGAAAAGTAAATACAAAACAAAGAATTTTTTTTTAAAAAGCATCAAAGCTGTACGCAGCTGTATAACAGTGGGGGATTCAATCCAGACCAGTAAGAGGCTATGTCACTGACTGCTCTGCAACTCTGGATGCCTTAAATGCTAGGCTGGTGTGGCTCACAGCCCTGACACCAACAGACAGCATACAAGTCACACCCTGGCATCCACCACCCAGTTACTACTTGCAGGGTGACCCTACCCCCCGTCCCAAGTTTCCCCCAAAGCATCTGCCCACTAGTGACCAGCCCTGTTGCTGACCACTTAGAGGTTGTTTGTTGCTCCCTTAGAGAGAGAGCTCTCTGCAGCTTATCACCTTAGTGGGTTAATAAACTATTTTAATCAAAGCACTGGTTTATAGTAAAAGTAAAACAAGTTTATTAAACAAGTCAGGTTTAAGTGATACCAAGTGTAAGGAATGAAGGTAGAAAGGGTGACAAGGAAACAAAAGTAAAAATACGCTGCTAGGACAAACCTGATTTAACAAACTAGAATCTCTTGTTCAAAGATGTTTCTCATCAAGTCTCTTTTCCAGCCTGGCTGACTGGACTGTGACCCCAACCCTTCACAGAGCTCCAAGTGCTTGGTGCCTTTGTCTCCTCAGGTGAAGGAGGCCAAAATGGTTCTCTCTCTTTCCTTGTATCTTTCCAAAGCCATTGACCCTGCTTCAAGAGGCCGGAAGGCTTCCTGGGGATGGAGTTTCCATCCTCTATTGAGATTAAGCCATCATCTTTCCCCACTTGCTTTCCTGATGGTTGTTTACCTTGCATGTAAATGTACTTTGTCTTTAGTCACACCTTTCTTAATTTACATCAGACACATTCAGTACACTTTTGTCTGGAACAGGCAAGTCCTAGGGACATCTTAATAATAGTTTCAACATGAGTTTACCATATACATTATGAGAACATCAGTGTTAGTTTTCCAGTGATATTACATGTCACCTTTTGGATATATATCATGACAACAGTATGCCATCTGGCACTGGAGAGCACTTAGGAACACAGCAGCAGACAATGCAATTGCTTGCATCTTGAGCTGCACCTGGTTGAGAAGGAACTAGAATGGCAGTGGCTCCATACTTATGTGCTCACATAGGTGCATAAGATGCTGCTCTGCAGTGGCATGGACACTGCTATTTACAGTCTCTGATTGAAGCATAGGGGCATACACACATCCTGTGGTAGAGCACATGTAGGTACATATACTTGAAGGGGATTTTTACAATGGCATGATTTTACCATTTTTAAATTGAAGGGAGAGCATTTGATCCTTTTGTGTGTATGCATCATGATACAATGTTTCATTTACATGGTCACATACTTTAACCGGCACAGGTCCCCCTGCTTCATTCAGGGTACATGGATGCACTTCTAGTACAGGGCAAGTGGCAAGGCAGAGATTTATGGAGAACCTTGTTCAAATCAGAACTGAACATGGCTTTAGCTCTACAGCCATTACAGCAGGGATGTCAAACTCTTGCTATGGTGGGCCAGATTTGAATTAAATGTACTTCAAGTGGGCCATATGTACCATAAATCAAAATACTAGGCACTTTTGGAGCACTGTCTCGTGCACACAGCGCTCCACGTGCTGCCATCAGCGTACATCGATCTAGGGGCAGCGTGTGCTGCCGTGAGATCAGCGTTGTACTCTCTACCATGAGATCCTACAGCCTTGCAAGATCTCACAGTAGCATAGGCTGCTGCCAGGGGCTGGACCAAAAAGGTTGGCAGGCCACATGTAGTCTGCAGGCCAGCTGTCTGACACCCCTGCACTACAATGTACCAGCAGCCAAGGGCAGCTTGGATTCCATGGCTGACTATTGCTACATGAACTCGCCATGCAGCTAAGATCCTAGTACAGCTACTGCTAATCTCTCTTCTGTTCTGACCCTGACCTTGATTTTTTTGAATTACACATTCCTTTAGGTAAGATTTCATTTAACCATAAGCAAGATGACCACAACCTTTTGCTAAGAAATTAGATTACTTCTCTTGTGTTGCAAGCTCTCTTTATTAACAGGGTAACTATCCAACTTCTGAGTTTGATTTTGTTTAACAGTGGAATTGGAAAAGGAAAGATGCTTAGGGAAGTTCAAACCACTTTGGTTTTCTTAACCATGAAGAAAAGCAGCTAAAGGGACTTTGTGCACTCTGTGCCACACGATATGGAGTCCCTTATGGAATCTGTGATTTTGGCCCTTATTACTGTTTTTTGACCCTTCATGCAAATTTCAGACTTGCTGAGGGGGGAGCCACCCACGTAGCTACTTTCCCCACTTCCAGAAGAACAGGGAATGACAGCTACTGCCTGAGGCTAATAAAGTACTCCCCCTCAAGGGCACACACAAATCTTGTATAGGAGAGGGATAAACCACAGCTAAAACCATTTTCAGAAAGGGGAAGCAGTAGCTAGAATCTGGCAGTTCCTTTCCTTCCCCTCAGTGTATGACACTAGGCCTGGGAAGTTGAAGCAGGCTCCTGCTAGAGCTGGCCACCACTTCAGCTCAGGCAGGAGTGCACAAAACTGCCCCCATCTTCATTGTGGTTGAAGGACCTTCACAGCTGCTCAAAGGGTACAGGTGTGCTGGAGGACAAGGCAGATACATAAGGGACTGGGTAGGTATATTTGATGGTCTGGGGTGAATGAGAGGACTGGAGGAACAAAGTTAATTGATTTGGGACTTGGGGGTGCCTAACTATTGGGGAATGAGGATGAGTAGATAGAGGGCAGAAGCAGAGAATTAATTAACTGGCATGGAGTCTAAACTGAGAGCCCTCTACTACCTCGGGCAGCACATTATACAGAACTGTCCCAATTTGTCTAAGCTAAAGGTTGGTTTTTGTCACAAGATGTTAAGTATGGACTTTAGAGAAAAAAGTGTGCTAGGATCAACATGTTTGACGAGTTAACTTGCAGGCTTTTACTGCATGCTCAAGCTTTCAGGCTCATCTTTAAAAAAGAAAGTAAAGGGCACAAGTCCACTTTTAAAATCCTCTGCATGTCCTAATCAGGGCAGATTCTCACTGGCCCCATGTGAAATCGTGTTTGCAGCAGAAGAACCAACTAAAAAACTAAGAATTATTTGATCCAAATTAGTGCTAAGGATAGACGGAACACCTTCCAGGTGACTTAATGGCTCTGTACATCTCCAGCTGGATTCCTTCTTACCTATATCAGCTCACCACTGGATGTTAGCATGCTCAGTTCCTCATTAAGCTATAGGGTCTAGTTCAGTTCAGCAGCCCTACTGGTCAGGTTGAGTAAGAAGGGATCCCCTGGTCCCAAAGGCGCAGCAAGGAGGGTAGCGTACAGCATAGGGAGAGGGGTGGAATCCTTAGAGCAATGGGAGAAGGGTCAATCTAAAAGCCTCTCAAGGGATGCTGGTGGTCACTAATAGCTGTGTGCCTTGAAGTCCCATTGACTATGCCCCACCTACTGCTCAAACCCCCACCCCCCAACCCATTCACATCACTGGCAAAGTCTAGTATCTGCTTTCCTCAATTTTGGTTTTACCTTGCTAGTTCCAAAAGCAACAGATTCCCATCTTAGTCTAAGAATGTTTAGAACAAAATAATTTACACACACCATTTGGTTTGGCAATCTTTATAACCACAATACATAATAATCATGCACAAAATCAAGTGATGTATATTATATTTACAAAGTGAATTGCACTTAACTGAACACAGGAATCATGAGAAAGTGAAAGGAACCTCTTCTCAGTTGCATAAAGGTTCAGTGCTATAGCTCACAAAGCCTGATAGACTACACTCTACACACAAAAAGAGATAGTAGTGTAAATAACTGCAATGAAGCAGTTTGAGATTACAAGCTTTTTCTGGAGACTTCCCACTGCTCACTATTCTGAACTACAAAATTCTACATTACAGCCCTGTTAAGGGTCTGTTCTAGACACCACGAGTCCAAGCTCACCCCTAAAGCACGGTTGTTCAGCTAAGGACAATTTCAGCCTTCACTCCAAATTGCATGACTTGCCTTTTTAAAGAGCAGGTCCTTCATTAGTGTAGCTTTTATTGTTAGGAAGGAAAAAAGGCCTCAAGTAGGTGCCTATGGAAACCCCTCACTATGTTTTTCTGCTGAGATAAAAGGTGAAGAAGGAACCTATTCGTCCTTTATGCTCAAAATGGAGACTCTCCTCTCAGAGCACAGGGGGACTCAACACAACTGATAGATCAAGGCCATGACAACATTCTGTGCCCCATAGCTAGCACACAAATCAAAATCAGAGGATACACAATTGAAAAATATTACTGGCCAAGTAGAGAAACAGATTTTCAGAGCAAGCTGCCTTCTCTCAATGAGTGACCTGTTCAAATAGCAAAGGCACAGACCTGTCCTCAAAACTGAGCAGCCTAAGAATTCCAGTTGAAAGAGCAGTTGTCTTGCCTTGCAAAGATACCTCTCCATTCATATGCAATTCCCACTTTGATCTTTTTTAAAAAATGGATCAATATACTAGATCTTTTCCTCACAGGCTGGGCGTTCTGTAGAAGTACCAAGTATAGTCAGCTCTCTCTCACATAGCTCTGAGCTGTGGGAGGAAGGAAAGAGGGGCAATCATATTCCTTTCCCCTTAGTCAAGTTTTGGCAAACACTCTTCTACAGCAGACAACAGTGTGTCTTTTTAAACGAAGATTCAGCAATTGCAAAACTCCACAAAGGACTGTCTGCTGTAATAGCACAATTTTAGTGATTTAAATTTTTCTCGGGACCTCACTGTCTTGCTTTGCACATTAGAGGTGAACACCATAAAGACAGGCTAAGATCTCCTACCTTTCACTGAACTCAGAGACATATAGGCAGTCACTGGGACAGTCCTCTCTGTGATAGAAAAGCATGTAAGATTTAATAATGAAGCCTACTTAGAACAAACACCCAATGTTTGTCAATTTTGGTCTTCTCCAAAACAGCTTCCAATAGATAGTGATTAACTAGTAACTTAATTAGTAAAAGATGCTCCTGTCATGGCCCTGTCCAGGGCAGAAATAAATTTAAAGTCAGCAGTTTTGGATTTAAAGTCCAGCTGAAACAACAAGATCATCCACTCTAGAGGATGAAATTTATTTTAAAAGTTAGTTTTCAAAATTAACATGGCTTTCAGTGTCTGGGTGAAGTAGGGGCTTGGGAACAAGCTTTGTGAAGGCAACTGTGAAAACCTGTTTGCTTCCTTGACAGGCAGCTTTCTGTAAAAAAGGAGTTTTAACTTGCATATCACAAAACAAAATTTATCTTGTAAGTGCTCCCACTGAAGATGAGATTTGGGTGACTGACATCTGAAATGGACCCCTTGTTTTTCCTACAACTTTGGGATATGCAGCTAATGAAGTTATACCAGGGACTCATATGGAGTTATGCTGGGACTAAGTTGAGCTCAATTTTTTTATGTCAAGAAAGTGTAGTAATGGTCTGTCCTATTGCAGAGTTAATTTGAAAGTTAGACATTCCTGGAGCAGCTAGAAGAATCAAAGTTTCCTTGGGTTCTTATGTCTAATTCTCATTTTGCATGGACTCCAACAATATGCACCTGCTGTGCTTTCTAATCACACTACATATTAGAAGCCTAATGGATGCTTTTGCCATGGGGTAGAATCAAGGTACTTTAGATTACAAAGTAACCCCATCAAGGATTCCTATTTGTACAGGGTAAGACATTTAACAGCTATAAGACTACAATTGCCCTCTAGTGCTAACAGCCTCTGGCACATCTTAGACAAAATCATCTCATCCTTACAGGAGGGGAGTTTTGTGCTCTGCTAACTTTGCAAACAATTGCAAAAGAGCACATGGGAAACAGACCAGGCCTAGTCTAATGAAGCAACTGACCAAAGCAGACAAAAGTGTCATGTCAAGAAAGACGGCATGCGGCCAGAAAACTAAGGCAAATCCTTCATACATACTCCCCCCGACCTGTGAGCACAGTGATCCCTAATACGACAAAACCAGAGTTCTGCAGCAGAAGGGGGGGCATTGAGGTGTACTGGGGACTCTGCAATCCCTTCCACACCACAGAACTGTTCTCAGGAGTAGCTCACCCTTACAATAGGGATGTGACCAGTGGGTCCACAACAAAGTAGATTATGCCATGACCAGGCAGGTGGAAGTAGCACAGGATCTCTTCAGTAAGCAAGATGGTCAGTTGTACTTGAGCCCTGGACATGGTCTTATTAGGGCTTTGAGCCAAATCCTAGCACTTTGCTCAAATCCCCGAAGTAAAAAAATTTTTCTATTGTAGAGCCTAGGAATTTATTTGATTATGAAACCTACTGCTTCTCTCAACTCCTCTCAAACTAGCCAGAAAAACCCTCACCAGCTACCAAGGAAGAAGAGAGGCAGGCAAAGTTCGCTTTCAGAAACAAAGGCTTTGCAGGTAATCATCTTAGTAAGTTACCCTGGACTAAGGTCTCTTTTAATAGCACAATTCTTCATGCCAGCAAAAGACACAGGGACTGCTCCTCCCTTCTTTACACAAAGTGTTCTCTTGAAAGAACGCTAAGAAAAATGTAGAATCCAGCTCCAAGAGTAGCTGCCTGCTCTTGAAAGTAAGATTTTCAAACCTTTGTAAGAATGATGATGTGCTTCCCCTGCCAGCCTCCAAATACTGAGTGCAAGTCACAATGGCTCGGACACACCAGCACGGGGAAGGTTCCAGTTCAGGCTTGTTAGGAGCACTGTTCTCAGAATAATAGTGCTCGTGTCAAATGCAGAAAGCATTTCCAGCACTGGGAGTTTGCTAGGACAGCACCCCAAAATTGCCTAGAAGGAATAAATATCTTCACCATGAGATGGGAATCCTACAGCCTGAAATGAACCTGGCCAATGACTTGGCCACTGTGGTGAATGCACTAGAAAACAGGTTATGTTTAAAGAATTTGTTAAACTGAAGTACTGAGCCCATGTGACTGCTCAGCTTTAAACTGTCTTTCTATATGCATACAATAAAATTCAATGCATTTGGCTGGACATCTTAAAGAAAAAAAAAGTTAGCTGCCCTTAATATTATATAATCAGCTACAAAACAGTTGAGACTGGAATGTCAACTCTCCCCCCCTTGCCCGAACACAATTTACAGTTTGATTCATTCTGTATCATAAAAATCAACTCACTGACATGCAAGGTAAGATTTGTCAAGTGAGGCATGGATTTGGAAGCAAAAACCCACTGCAAGTTGCTTTAGCTAGCCTACAGAGAACATGGTGCTCCCAATTCCTTATTTTGATCATTTCATCTGGTATTCTCTTTCAGTGCAACAGTTTACTGTGAAGATGCCAAGAGTAGAAGAGCTAGTGACTGATGAAAAGACTTCCTCATAGTTTTCACAACCTAGCAAGCAACTGACAAGTTTGTGATACACTTATTCCTATTTAACATGGACATTTTATAGTTGTTAGCCCTACTGATAACAGATAATCAGTCACCTCATGTGAATTGCAATCGTTTGAAAGTTCCAGCATGCAATTCAGAAAACAGGCCAAGAGTGAAGTGTACATATGCAGGATTTTGCATATTAGGTCAAATCTTACACAGTTTAGCAGAAGTCAAGAAAAAAAATTTAGCGCATAGTGAAAAATAAAGGAAAGAAAATCCAAGATGCTATGGTTCTGGATATGTTTACAAAATGTATAAAGTATTGTGTTTCTCTACAACCACCAAAAAACCTTACAAGTGCAGGTATGTACAGGACATGAAAATATTGCTTCACTCTCACTCAGATATAGGGATAGACCTAGGGAGAAAGCAGCATGCAAAAAAATTCTAGGACTAGAGGATCTCTCCCATCTACAGTACAAAAGAAACCTAGTTCTACAGCTTGCAAAAAGACTTTAAAATTAGTATGCTGGCACTTACTGTACATTAATGTTAAATCAATTAACAAAGCCAAGAATAAATATTAAGCCACTTCATACTGCCTGCTGCACACAGCTGCACAGGCATCCATCGTGGCAAATAATGCAATGCAGACATACGTCATTGATCCCAAATAAAATCAGAGCGAAGATTTTCCAGACAGGAAACAGTAAATGGCACAGCCAGACTAACTCTGCATTAGGGGGAATTACAGAATAAGTAAGGTTATTTTCAACAGCACTTGTGTATGCAGCCACTAAATCACTGTGATACTTCATCTGGACAGAAAACAGAACGTTTTCTTTTAATTTCCCCCCCATGTTTATAGAAACTTGAGGGGCTGTGAAAAAGCCTGCCTATGAGAGAAAACAAAAACCTAAATGTAGTTATGTCTTCATCCGTTATAACCAAGTCCCCATGCCTCCTCTCCCACACAAAAATAAAAATATACATTTGAGGAGAGTGCTTCATGGGATATCATCCAGCAGATGTTCCATAACAAACATGTCTATCCGATCAGTGCCTACATGTCAAGCCCAAAAGTCATCACATTCAAACGGGAATTTTAAAGGCAGGGATGTTAGCCCTACAATTAAGCATTAAGATGAAAGAAGAGGTACGGGGAGGGGTGTGGAGAAAAGGAACAGAGGGAGTCATTGAATCACAGGAGATATTTGAAAGAAGCCCACACAAGTTTCTAACTGAAGCAAAGACGTTGTGAGGGGCACAGACAGCATCTACAGGAGGTCACAGGTTCTGACAGCACTGGAGTTTGTTGGATTTCTGTCCATCGGTGGTTGGTGGGACGCTGATGTCAACTACGTTGTTGCCGGGAGATTCATCATGTGCAGATCGATCGGCAATCTGCTTTTGTGAAACAATGCGGTAGATTTCTGTAAATGAGAACAGACCCATTAGCCAGAGCCTAGACTTAAACACATTTCCTCCAACAAGGTACCTGCACATTCCACAGAACAAGCTGTTAAAGGACACTGTAGAACAATGGTTTCCAACCTGCAGCCCACAAGGGCTTTCAAAGTGGCCCACCACTCCTCTTCCACTGGCTGCAGAAAGGAGCCACTGTGTAAGGACCCAGGCGGTGCGTTACCATGGGGCTACAAGACCAGTGCAAGCTCTTTGCTGCAGACAAGGGAATGGGAGATCAGCACTTCCCTCCCCATGGCTATAGCAGGGAGCACAGCAGAGTGCTGCGCCCAGGTCCATAGATGCTGGGGTCCTTGCTGGAGCCAGAGGGAGTGGTACACTGCTCTCCTCTCCCCCTGGGTGCAGAAGGGAGCCACTGCCTATAGACCCAGGTGAAGTGCACAATTTCCCTGCTGTAGCCAGGGAGATGGGAGATCAGTGCTCTCTTCCCCCCGGCTGTAGCAAGGAGCAGAGCAAAGCCTGCTGGTCCCTGTGAGCACTGATCTCCCATCCCCCTGGCTGCAGAATGGAGCCACTATCTACAGATCAGGTGGAGTGCATGGGGAAATGGTTGATGCTGCTACAAGTCTTTTAGTGGGGTATAAGCAGAAAAAGGAGATAAACTCATTAAACAAAGATCCTGTTTTCATGGGCTTGTCCTTTATTAAAGAGTCACCATCTAGAACAGTGATTTCTGGTCCAATCAGTGCACAGCTGCAGCCCATGGGACATCCTCCAGGCCATCCAGGTAGTGTGTGTGCACATGTGCAGCCCACAATGATAAATAGGTTGAGAACCACTGATCTAGAAACTTAATTGTTCAATAGGATGTTTGTTAAACTTCCACTTATGCATCAGCAGCTCTTCCCAAGGGTCGCCACACACTTCAACTTTGGTAAACTGCTACAAGATTATCAGAACATTGGTTTCCGCTGACCTGTGTGCTAGACTGCCATGGGAGAGACAATGGCTGTTGCAGTACAGCTGTAACAAAGAGTCCCTAACGAAATATATTATATTATATCATAAGGCAAAGTAATTTCTTTCAGACCCAAACTAATCAATTATGCCTTGAAGCAGGAGGATTAATGGCCTTGCAACACTTCAGAGGGAACACGGTCAGGTTAAAAGCTTTTTTAGAAATAAGCTTCTTTACCTGTGTTATTAGTAATAAATGATTCAAGTTAAAGGCCTTTTAAAATCAATTTATTTTCACTTGTGCCAGTCCTATCCCATGGCGGGCAGGCTAAGAAGGAATCTCAGTCTTTCACTGCCCATGGTTCTGTTCAGAGGACCATCAGCCTCTAAGTAGCAAGAGCTGAGAAGTTAGAGTTTCCTTTATCAAACACCAAAATCTGCTGGGTTTCTGAAAGGCTCTAGAGCATGCAGCCCACCAGGATCTCAGTGTTGGATAGAATGGGAGTCTTTTACATATGCAAATGGCCCATCAGCTCTTAAGTGTAATTCAATAAGGCTACAGACATTCAGGCTTAAAAACCCCACCAGAATACATCCCAGGCTCCATTCTCTGGCAATACTTTGAAGACCCTATATATCAGGGAACGATGCCACAAATCCAGTCCCTCTAGGCATTGGACACTAGGGAAAAAAAGCATTAGCATCAGATACTTCCTGATAACCACAAGGTCCTAGACTAGAGCTCAGGCCCATCTTAGAAGTCAGTGATCTGAATCTGGACAAAGAAAAGTGTAAGCCAGCCTGGGATCAGTTTTGCCTTTTCTAGAAGAGGGAGATGTTTGGGGCTTGCTGATGCTGAGGCACTCACAGTAGTAGTTCAGATTCAGAATAGCAGAAGAGCATTACCACATTTCATCCTGTCTTTGGGGCTGGTGTATGTTTTCATGAAATACAGCGGGGGATGTCACCACTGCCTGCTTTTGCACAGCCTGGGGGGGTACAGGTCTCCCCCCCTTCTGGAGGATAGGGTCATGAAGGACATCACTGTGCAAAGAGGGGCTGACTAGTGGTCCTTACCTTCCGATGCCATGAGGAAAAGCCAACCACGCATGCACGAACGATTGTGCACTGTTCATTCCTATTTAAATAAAAACTAAGGGCCCTGTTAACTAAAGTACAGACCCTGACCACCAATGGATGTGAATGAGGCTGGAAGACAGACAGAAATCAGAGGCTGCTTTAGAGGAGTGTGGGGGAAGGACACAAAACCACTAACGTTTTAGAATGAAATGTTTGGGTCTGGGGGTGGGGAGAAGAGGTGGAGAGACAAGGAGATAATCCCGCAAGGTTTGGACCTCACTTGCTCTCCAGGCTGATGTGTCTTCAAATACGTGGTACAGGTAAGAGTCTGATAGCCTGAACGGGGGCTCCGCGAGAGCATAGTTAGTACAAGATTCAGATCCTGTGGTTGAGGTTGTTGAGACAGAATACAGGGGGAAACTACACCTCCTTGGTATTTCCTTCTTTACACACTAGGGCTGTAACAAGATAAATGTTTAAACGGTGAGCAGCAGTCTCCCCGTTTAGTGAATTAATCATCAAACCTTTAAAAGGGCAGAGGGAAGACTCCTCCCAGAGAGCACAAGCTGCCCAGCTGCAGTGGCTGCTCCGCCTGCATGTGCGGGGGGAGGGGGAGCACTGGGCTGGCTCCTCCCCCGAGGCTGCTCAATCCTGCGGGGGGGGGGGGGGCGGCGGAGGAGAGGAGATGGGAGCTCCGGACTGACTCATCCAGGAGCGCGAGCAGCCCAGCTGCAGCAGCTCACAGATCCTGTGCTGCGAGGAGGAGTCACTGGGCTCAGTAATTAACTCAGCCACGCAGTCATTAATACATGCATCAGTTAATAACGCTCCCAGTCATCAACATTAACTCTTCATTGCCCCGTTCTTAAACATTTCATTGTGACGTGAACAATGGGAAGTATTTATAAGCTGGAATGCAGTGTGTCCTTATTTAAGCTCACAAAGGTAGCAGCACATCATTGCAGTAAATCAGCGAACACTTAACAGGTTGACCTGCACAACTTTCAGTCTCCCCTCCAAGAGCCAGACACACAATTCTGCTTAGCTTCCCTGCCCCCCAACTCATCCTCACAGTGGAAGGAGCTCACAGCCTTTAATTTAAGCTTTTAAACATTCTATATTTTGAACTTTTAAATGGATTGCTCATTAACAGAATTCTGACATCCCTGTGGCAAAAAGGGAGTTCAGGCGCCATCATTAATAGCCAGCTAAGTCCTTTTCAGAATCCTTCAAGTACTGAGGACTATATTCTAACACATGGCAGACATCCTCCATCCCCAGTATGATCTTTCACCTTCTTACATTACATATTTTATATGTTTGATTTCCTTCAGTTTGGCTCATGGCCCAAAGGTTTAGTCCAAAATTTGTTCCCTATCAACTATTCTGGCTGAGAATCCACATGCATATTCCACAACGCCAGATCCTCACACATGACCCAGCTGGGCACATCTTGGGGAAAAACTCTGCCCCTCTGGTCTTTTAGTCAATTCTCATTTTTTCCACCCTGCCCCCATAGGGTTACCATAGCGAGATTCCCAGATAGGACACTGCTGGGGGGAGGGAAAGTTGGAAAGAAATACAGTTGGGGGCACTGGAGGGATGTGTGTACCAGGAGAGGACTTTTGGGAGGATTCTGAAGGGGCCTACACAGGGGACCCCCAGCCCAGACATCTGTACCCAAGCCCAGTTGCAGAGCCAGATACCTGCACCCCCACCCCCACCGAGCCCAACTACAGGGCCAGACACTCCTGCTCACTGTGGGGCTGTGGCCCATATGCAATCTCCTTCTTTCAGGGTGTGCCAGGAACCACAGCTTCTGGGAGCCCTCCAACTCCCGCTTCCCCTCAATAGTGTCGTCTATTTGTGAGCCAGGGAACCAGGTTCTGCTGGGTCCAGCTACCCCTAGTGGTGGCCAGTAGCTCTGCAGCACCAATTCAGCAGGAAAAATGAAATTCTGAACAGAACATTAATTCTGCATTGAGCAGTAGCACAGAATTTTTCCAGGAGTAACTTGCTTTGGAGCAACTGCAACAAGGTAAATAAGTGGTAGGTAGGTAGCTAGCAGATGTCATTTTATTATTAAAAGAAAGGACAGCTTCAACAGGCTATTTTATTAGCAATCCTACTTCTCTTTCATGCATCTCATGTCCCAGATGTTGTTCTTCCAGCTTCCCCACTACAAAAGTGAACCTGACCCCAGCTTGGTAAGGAACTAAAAGAGCACTGAGAGGCATGAAACGTTTTGTAAATCTGCCAGGAATACTGACATTTTAGAGTGTGCAGAGGGTCCTTAGTCACCTGCACCGCTGAGGGAAACAGAATTGGGCTTGTTCCGCCTTTGTCTTTTATGGTGGATAAAGGGCCAAAGCTTTTAACTAAAGAATTTTGTTGTTAAAAATTCAAGTCTTGTCAAGTAGTCTGAATTACAAACCTGGTAAGGGATTACCTCAAAATGGGAGTGAAACATAATCAAGAAGGTGCTTTTGTTAAATTTCACCTTAAACAGAGTTAATCCCATTTTATTTAGGACCAGCCCTGCACTAGAAACTTTTGCCTGTGCACCAGCATTGGTTAGGGGTGTGGCATTTTAGTGACTTTTTAATACCAGCAAAAGCCCTAGAGTAAATGCAGATCTATTGGTATAAAAAGTGCTTCTGCCAGTATAGCTTGCTTCATTTGGTGACCCATGCCATTGGCCCCAGAGCATCCTTTTGCTGCATCCCCCTGAGAGTTTGATGGTATATCTATATTTAGAAAATCTTTTTAGTGTAGACTGCTTTAAGATTCAACACTCCCACTCTCTCTCTAGTACAGTGTCTCCCAACTTCCCCAGTGGGTCACGGGAAGAGTCTAGGTAGATTGTATGTGGCCTGGAAGCACTCCCCACTGCATTCTTACTTACCCCAGGCAGCAGCAGGGCTGGGATCTGGAGGGCAGCAGCACAGTACAAAGGAAGTGCCTCCAGGGCACGCACAGGCTGCTGACTGGCTGCTAGATGGCTCTGGCTACTTGCTGTACACTATGGCTGTCCACACTTGGGCACCAGACAGCATACTGGGCAGCAAGGGGTCAGTCAGGCAACAGTAGCAGCATGGAGGATGCAGCCAGAGCCAGCAGACGGACAGTCTGGTAGTGATCACGGCCCAGCCACAGGGACAGAGGTGCTGACAGGAGCTGCAGAACAGGGCAAGGCAGGGTAGGGAGAGCAAGAGACAAGCAGAGGTTTTGGGAGCAGGAGTACTCTCCTAACCCCAATGCAGAACAAGACAGGCCTTGTGTGGCCCCCTGCTTGCTCTGAGGGAATCTATGTTTCATATCTGCTTTAGTTGGATTCCCCAGACAAAGGATCTTCCCATGGCAGAGACAGCCTGCAGCACTGTTTTTCATTTTCCTTTGTTTTGCTGTATGTAGCCTTTCTTCCACTCATGTAAAGAAAAAAAATGACGACCTTAAACTACAGGGGGCATAAGCCCTATTAGAGTTCTCTGCCCGCGAGAGGACAGGGCTGAAAGAGCAAGAGAGCTGGAAGGAGCTGAGCAGGAGGGCAAGGCTAGGCTGGAGGGCCCCCACACACTTTAAATGGGGCTCCGCAGCCATGTAGGACAGACAGCACATACAGTACTAGCAGTGTGGACACCACATAATTAGAGTCTTCTTTCATTGACTTAAAAACAAAGGTTCAATGAATCTTTTACAATGAAACCCAGTGGTTGTGTATGTGCGGCACATGCACACACAGTATTATATGTAAAGGCGGGCCTCCAGAAGAGAAAAATGCAGTTGGTGGGTCCCTTAAAGAGTTTGGGGACTACTGCACTGCAGGGCCAAAAAACGTCACATGCCTAAGTTCAAGCAAAACTCAAACCCAGTCCTTAACAGCCCAGATTTCAAATAATAACACACCAAACAAAATGGGAGCCTTTTGTTCACTTGTGCCCTCGTATTGCTGCTGATGAATACAGATCCCTTCCAAGTCATCTTGGCATTACAAGCCAGCAAAAAGGCTTCAAAATTTGAATAGTTGTCCCTAATGTTCTGTGTCCACTGTACCCATCCATAGGGTGTTCACGTAAGACTCCAGACTTGTATCCAGCTAGTAGGTGCCCTTCCTACAGAGGCTCTCTCATTAGCTTTTCTTGACCCCACAAAACCCTTTAGTGTGTCATAATACAGACATGAAAGTCAAAAATTGAAGCCATACCTGTGAGAATGTTCTTGAAGGCTTCTTCTACATTGGTTGAATCCAGGGCAGAAGTTTCAATAAAAGATAAGTTATTTTTTTCTGTAATAAGGAACATATCATTCAGTTAAAGATTTCAGCAACACTTCTGAATTATAGACCTTAGCTTAGATTTCTTGGTTTAAACTGCCAGGACCCCAGTCTTGTTTTGTGTGTGACAGGAGAAGCTACACTATTCATTCAAATAAGTTTGGCACCCCATTTTATTTAGCTACTGAGTCCCTATTAGCAGCAGCAATCCCCAGAGTCTGAGCACATCTCCCTTCTTTCGATTCCTCTTCCGCCAAGCAACACAGTCCCCTGCCCTGCATAGTATCATTCTTCTACAGCTACCAACAGCAGCTTGAAACTACAAGTGTGATGCAGCTCCCAGCAACACAGAAGTGCCTCTGAGCAAGAGCATAGGCCCAGTCATGTAGCTGGGTAACTGCAGGATTCACTCACCCCACCCCCCCATGGAGACTGACTGGGAAAAGCAGGACTCCTGTGATCCCACATTC
The DNA here is from genome assembly GCA_007922155.1 of Mesoclemmys tuberculata. Lineage (NCBI taxonomy): Eukaryota > Metazoa > Chordata > Testudines > Chelidae > Mesoclemmys > Mesoclemmys tuberculata. Next base: position 1,926,892 of record ML675700.1, read on the forward strand.
AATTTACAGTAATTCCTGGCGACACAGCACACTGGAATGGGCAGGAAGCAGTGAAATAGGAGCGCTTTCCCTCCTCAATGCTGAAATAATATAGAGGAGATTTAGTACTACCTACCAAAATGGGAGAACAAAAATTGAGAATCTGCATTGCAGACCCAGCACCATCACTAAATACGACCGAACAGCTTAGATAGGAGTTGCAGCATCATTCTGTGGTGCACTGGGTTTCAGTAGCACATGCAGGGCAAGGATTCATTTTGTCTCTTTAGATCTGGGACTTGTTCAGGGAGGTTGTGTTAGCCAACTCTTAGGCAGGGAGGGTTTTAAACCATTTCCAAAGGCAAAGGTTAAGTTCTGTTCAACCCAAAACTTTTCACGCTTTAGTTCTTATGGTTTTATGTACTCCTTTATTCATCTCTCAAGACCCTTTGGGATTGCTTTGGTCATCAGCAACATTTTTCATCCAGATCTTTATCGTTCTTCCTAGACTGACAATGAAATAGGAAGGGTCTGTGCTTCAGATATCAGGCAACCAAGGGATAGGATCATCACACGTTTCCCAGAGCTCTCCACTTCTTAGCTCTGGGTCTCAATGGAGTTTAACCAAATACGGTTGCTACCCCTCAAGTCTGATATAGGGAGACTACTGAACAAGAAACATCAGCTCCAAAAGACCTGTTTAGACGACAGCACTTCATCATCATCAAGAGGGCTGGCCAACGCAGACTTAGAAATGCAAAACTCATGGCTGAGCTACAAGGCAGATGAGACTTAGTCCTATGGAGATAAAGCATCTTGTATCAAAGTTCTTCATATTATTCCTGAGGACAATCTATGGGACAGTCAACAGGAACATCTCCAATACCGAGTGCAGATGACACCACACTGCTCACTAACAGAAAAAATACTGCTAAATATGGGCAGAACACTTCAACATCCTCATATCAACAACCACCTATTAGCAAGGCGGCAACTGATCGACTGCCTTCAGCTAGATATCAACTATCCCATGCCGATCGAAACTGTGAAAGCGATTGACCTGCTGGTAAAGCACCGGCAGCAGATGCTATCCCTGCAGTAGTCTATAAGACTGGAGGCCTGCACATGACTTTGAAACTGACTGAATTCTTCCAGTCAATGTGGACTAAAGGAACTATAACCCCAGGCACACAAGGATGCATCCGTCATTCACTTGTCCAAGAGAAAAGGACACAGACAATACTGCAACAACTGTTGGGGCATCTCCTTGTTGTCAAGGGCTGGCAAAATCCTCGCCAGAATTCTGTGAATCCCCTGTGCAACTCACTGAACAAGGGTTCTTGCCTGAAAGTCAGCGTGGCTTCAGAAAGGTTGTGGGATCATAGACATGGTGTTTTCAGCTCATCAACTTCAGGAGCAATACCCGTCACACAGCTCCAACCTATACGTGACTTTCATTGAACTGACAAAAGCATTTGATACAGTCAGCAGGGCCTTTGGAAGATCATGGCAAAATTCAGTTGCCCAGAGAAATTAATCTCAATGGTTCGGCAATTCCATGATAGCATGCTTACTTGTGTTATGGCTGACGGTGAGTCATCTGAACCTTTCCCAGTCAATGGAGTCAAGCAGGGCTACGTGCTGGCCCCAACCCTTTTCAGTATGATGTTTTCTGCCATGCTTACAGAACCGTTCGTGACTGACACCAGGATTGGCATGATGGCAAGCTTCTCAATCTGAGGAGATTACAGGCAAAGATGAAGGTTCAGGAAGAGACTGTTCATGATCTTCTGTTTGCTAATGACTGTTCTCTGAATGTCAAATTTGAGTCTGACATGCAGCAAAGTAAGGACTATTTCTCTTCAGCTTGTGACAATTTTGGTCTCACAATCAACATCAAGGCAACAGAAATGATGTACCAGCCTGCACTAGGGAAGCCTTATGTAGAGCCTATCATCACAATGAATAGCCAAATCATCCAGTAAGCAGACAAGTTCACTTACTTTGTCAGTACATGGTCACATACAGTTCACATTGATGATGAAACCAACACCAGAATTGCCAAAGCAGTATGGCCCATTACAGGCTACATGCAAATGTGTGGGACTGCAGAGGCATTAGTCAACAAACAAAACTGACAGTCTACAAAAAGCCATCATGTTGCCAGCTTCCATGTACGCATGTGAAACCTAGATGGCATAGAGACGCCATGTTATGAAGCTGAATCATTTGCCCATGGGCTGTCTGAGGAAACTGATGAGGATAAGATGGCAAGACAAGGTTCAAGATACTTAGGTTCTCCTATGAGCAGGTATTCCAAGCATCCATACTCTGTTGATGAAATCACAGATGAGATGGGCAGGCCACATCACCAGAACATCAGATGAGTGACTGCCAAAGAAGATCTTTTATGGTGAGCTAGTGGAGGGAAAGTGCTCTCAGGGAGGCCAGAAGAAACATTTCAAAGACTTCCTCGAGTTATCCTTGAGGCATTTCAACACTGACCCAGATTTTTAGGAAGCTCTTACTCTGGATTGTTCTACCTGGAGAAGTCTCATCCACAGTCTATGAGCCAACTACTGAAGCAGAGCAAAAGTGCCAGCAACATAAATCTCATAATAGCAGCTTGTCTACAGTTAAGTAACCCATAGCAGCATCCCTTGTTCAGGGTGCCAGACAGTTCAAAGCTTGAATTGGCTTGATCATCTGTTCACAGAAACCAAACCCCAAATCAGTGATGTCATGGGCCATCTTCAAACTCAAAGGATAAACATCACCACCACTTTTTCCATTACAGGTTGTTGTTTTGTTTTGGTACATTGCCCCTCAAGTCAGAGCTTCCAAATGGAGGGTTGCCCTTGTCCAAGATGGAGTAACTGATTCTGCTACATACCAACGAGTTGAAGTTAAACACAGTAGTTTAACAGATAAAACATGCAGACCGCAAACCTGCAAAAGCCCGGGCCTCATCTGTGGGCACAGCTCTCAGGTGGCGCAGATCACTCTTGTTTCCCACCAGCATGATGACGATGTTGTTGTCTGCATGATCCCGGAGCTCCTTTAACCAACGTTCGACATTCTCATAGGTCAGATGTTTGGCAATGTCATAGACAAGGAGGGCCCCAACAGCACCACGGTAATATCTGAAACCGGAATGAATACACTGCTTTAGAAGGAATTCAGCTCAGGGATCTACAAACATTTTACATCTGTTCCCCTGTTCTAACGCTTACTTTTTAAAAAAGAGCACTAAGTATTTCTTTTAAGAAAAAAGAGCAAGTTTCAACTTAAAGGGATTTTCAGAAAACTGAAGTGTATTTAACAAAATACTGCAGAATCCAGAGGCTATTTTAGGAGGACAGGTTAGCAGCATGAAAGGAAACTCACTATCATTTCAAATAAGAACAAGAGACTTCTGTTCAAAAGTTGTGGCATTTATGTAATGTGTCTTTCCACTATGAAAAGTTATTACTAGAAAAACATTTTACTAACCCCTTCCATCTTTTCTTAAATTTAAGAGATTCCCTGGGGTATTTGGACCCTTTATCCCTTGGCCCATTAACCCAGAACCTGACCTGCTCTTTCAACAAATTTGTCACTGCCGCCAATTTCAACTCAATTTCTTTAACATTTAACTTTACAGTGCAAGTGACTCGAGTGGCTAAAAGGGACACAACATACTGCTGAAGAATACCCAGCAACCTGGCAGAGGGGAAAGGGACAGTTTTAAATAGCCACTCCCTTCTTTAGTCACTCACTCTTTGCTCCTCCAAGTTTTTTTATTCACACCCACCCCAAAGAATGCCATGTCCCCCAAAACTCAACATTTTAAACCCCAAAAAAATACCCATCCAATAATGGACATGGGGATTCTTTTTGTGCACGATTCAGTGACAAAGTCTGTCAGTGACACCAGAAAGGTGCAACCAGCTAATCAGAATGTGGCTCTGGATATCCAGTCTGCCAGCCACATTAATTGTTTTCCTCTAAAAGAGGAAACTCTTGTGTCTGTGTTTATGGATACTAACATTCTGCCTGTATGAAACAGACAAATTGAGATTGGGATCTCAACAATATGTTTTAAAAAGAACATTTTTTCTCCACAGTTTGATTTGAGATTAAGTCTTTAGGTTGAGTTTACTCGTTTTCTTACGCTCCATTTAAAGACAGTAATATATGTCTACACTCCATCAAGGTCCAGCATTCTCTGCAGTAGTCGGGACCTAGTTTCTATAGCAAAGGCCTACAAGTTGTAGTAGTTTGGGGTAAGTGAGGAAACATCACTGCAAGAAAAAAAAATGTCCATATAAACTTGCGCAATTTTTACTTATCTTCTTTTTAAAATACAACAGAAAAAATGCTACCTGCCTTTGTGGGATTTCAGACTACCATTAAGACACCCTGAAACCTAGAGAGCTGAAGTGATTGGTCTTTGTGGGAGAGGAGGAAACCTACCATCTTTTTCTTGTGTGCGTGCATGCACAGTGCTTAGCATGATGGGGCCTGATCCCTTACTGGGTCTCTAGGGGCTACTGCAATAAGAATATATAAATTAATATGAATGGGTAAACCACTATCTTATTTCAGCAGTGTGCAACCCTCAGCAATGCCAACAGATTAATATCAAGACATCTTATTTGAAAGGCTTTCAGAGCTATCTGTCTAGAGGGATATGCCCAATGCTTAGAAGCCAACGTTTTCAAAACCGGCTTCCAGTTTTTGGGGGCTTAATTTAATGACTCAAGAGGCCTGATTTTCAGAGCATCCACAGCTCCTACGGACTTCAAATGAATTGGTGGGTGCTTGGCATCCATGAAAACCAAACCCCAGGTGTCTCAAACTGGACACTCAAAAGTCAGTGGCCGCTTTTGAATTTTTTTGGCCCACATGCCTGGAATAAAGGATCTATGACAGTGGTTCCCAACCTTTTTGACTCGAGGGCCAGAGGTATCATTTTTACAACCATGAAGGGCCATCAGTCTCTGCCAGCAGCACCCCCCACTCCCCAATGCAGCCAGACGGAAGGAGTTCAGGAAGGAGGCTGCCTCCTTCCTCACTGATCTCCCATCCTCCTGGCTGCAGCAGGGAAACTGCATGTATCCTGTACCCTGTGTACTCTACCTGTGTCCTAGGCAGTGGCTCCCTTCTGCAGCCAGGGGGACGGGATGTCAGTGCTCCCCTCCCTCTGGTTCCAGCAGGGACCCCAGCAGCACCTATGAGCCAGGTGGAGCACTTTGCCGTGCTATAGCCAAGGCTGATCTCCTGGCCTCTTGGCTGCAGCAAGGAGCCTGCACCATCTTTTAATCTCATGGCAACGCGCTCCACTGGGATACTTAGTCTGCAGCTCCCTTCTGCAGTCAGTAGGAGGGGAGCAGGGGACAACTATGAAAGCCCCCATGAGTCACTTTTGGTACCTGGGCCACAGGTTCGGAACCACTGATCTATGACGAGAGACTACTATTAATGTAACAAACATCTGAGGAAGGCAGTATGTTTTAGGCATCAAGAGAATCAGACAACTTACTGGGTTACCTAATGGCACAGTTAAACACAGGGTCATGCCAACATGTTCATCCAGACTCCTCCCCATCCCACCCCAAAGTCTAAAAACATTCTTAGGGTGTGTTTGTACTCTGAAGAGGGACTATAAACGTAGCATTGCAGTGGTGCTCTGCTGTGTCTCACTGATTCCAGATTAAGCGAGCAGAATAACCCTGGGAACAGAGCGCCAAACTGGTTTCTTTCCTTCTCATGCATCTCCACCAACAGAAGTGGTGCAGAAGAGAGTGGTGCTGCATTATACTCACGCTGAGGTTATGGCGCGATATCGTTCCTGCCCTGCAGTGTCCCAGATCTGGGCTTTTATTGTCTTTCCGTCCACTTGGATGCTCCTGGTGGCAAATTCCACCCCGATGGTGCTCTTACTCTCAAGGTTGAACTCATTGCGTGTGAAGCGTGATAGAAGATTACTCTTTCCTACCCCAGAGTCTCCAATCAACACAACTGGAAGAAATCAAACACTATTTTCAAAATTAATCCTTTATTTTGAGATTTAGAGATGGAATTAATGACAGTATTTTATGAATGGGGAAACCTGAACTCATTGTGCGTGAAGCATGATCAGCAATTACTTCTCCCTATCCTAGAGTCGCCAATCAATACAATTTTATCAGGCCACTCACTGCCTGTCTGAAGAGAGCCTGCCCAGATGTGGATGGAGTACAAGACCCCTAAAATAAACAATTATCTGCAATCCCATTAGTGGCCCCTTAGAACAGGTTTCATTCCAGTAAGTTTCTGATCCTTAGGCGCAAGTGAGAAAGTCACATGAAGATCGCCATTTACCACTATGAGCAAGATCTGAAACAAACCCAAGTTCCATAGTGCAAAATTTGTATTTCATTCAGAAAGCCAGATTCTGGTAGGTTATATCTTTGGTGGTAAATGACCATGAGAAAGTCCCCACCTGAACATGGCAAGGTTCCAACTAAACCTTGTAAAGAAATGGTACAAACAGCATTAGAAAGAGCTCATTAACACAAACAGCCTTATCATTTGTACTAAAATACTTGCAATTAGCATATGAAAATTAAATGGATGCCAATGCCATTTCCGAAATCTGGGACCAGCCACACTTAAATGTACTGTATTCGAAGGATATAAATCCTGTCCTGGCTTGGACCTGTGCTCAAACTCTATGGTGATAAGAGGCTGCTCCTTCATTCTTTGGCCATTTGCTGGGCTCCCAGTGGAACCCCCTCGCCCAAAATCAACAACTTATTACTTTCTCAGCCAGATTTGTCACATAAGTTTCTTTAGCAAAACATTACAGGTAATTCAACAGCTATTTTAGGCAATTGCCTATAATCTCTGTGAAATCTTACTGTATTAAGTGTATGTATCATTATGGGCCAGGGATTATATATAATTCCGTGGAGGAGGGTAACCACAGCCCTCCAGGAACTCTGAACAGCAGGAGATAATTAGGCAAATGATTTCAGGGTGTAATACCTCCAGAGAGGTCCCACACCTGCAGAGGCTCCTCTATACTAGTGCAGACTGGATCCTCCAGAAGCTTACAGACAAAGGAAGAAATAAAGAGCCTGAGTTTAAACTGACTCAGACTTTGTTCTGATCCAACAAACAGACAGAGTCAGACATCTGTCGTTCCTCCCCCCCCTCCCCCCCCGGTATATACAACAAACGGACAGAGTCAGACGTCTGTCCCCCCCTCCTTCGGTATATGCATATATGTATGTTTAATGCTTTTACCTTAAAACACCCTTTCCAATCACAGCAAAGAACATGACTGTGCATCCCTTTTCCAAAAGGAGTTACTTAAGTTGAAGAATGTTCAAAAAGGCACAGAGACTACATATGGGACATTGCATTACTGCAGTAACAAGGGGAGGGAATTATAGTGGGTGGGTCCTGGATCCCTCACTGACTTCCTCTTCACTAAATGTGGTAATTTCTGCCTGCTGCTAACCAGGAGGATACACCATTTCCATGCACATGTAAGCCATTACATTCTTAAATGTATGTTAAGCGTTCTTAATTTTTTACATTATTATGTTAGAAAATGGATTTATTTACAAGATTAATTTTTCTACTCATGATGTATATCAAGCTGCATTTGGATGGACATTTTATTTCAATTAAAAATGCACAAAAATATTAAATTTTTCATTAGTTAAGTAAATATTTTTGGATACATAAGACAAAAGTTTATGAAAACATGTTTTGTACTTAAACTAATTTCTTAAAGAATGAAGTATCTGCAGTCAGTGAATTGAACGGATTGTTTCTGGTCACTCATCTTCTCATACCTCTTTAATTAAGAGACTGGAGGTGAAAAATAAGCTTTCCTGCTTTTTCAACTTGGAATGAACTAGCTGAATAAACTGAAATAAAGAAATATTCTATCTGTATATGCAGAAGAGACTACTTCTATGAAAAACTGGTTTAGCACTTCAAACTCTGGTTCCAGGTTCTTAACTGACTTCCATCAGTTCAGTGGTTTGACTTGCTTTAAAACTTCAGCAGCAAACACATAAAATTATATTTTATTTAACTTAAATATATTTTAGGAGGTTTAAGCCTTAGCATAGATTGTCATTCCAGTTTAATTTTAAATAGATTTTTAAAAAAAAGTATTTAAATAAATCCTATTTAAACAAGTCTAGTTTATTTAAACCACAATTTTAAGTCACCTTAGGTAGCAGACCTCCTTCCCCACCTCCCTCAAGGAGTGATGGTTCAGATATTTAAGATCTGGTTTACACTACTGAATTAGGTCGATGGAAGGCAGCTGCCAAAATACAGTGGTGCCCCCTCCAATGTAAGTCACCCACTAGTCAACTTAGGGCTAGTCTACACTAGAGTTTTGTTGACCAAAAAAAAAAAAAAAAAATCAGCTTGTGGTGACAAAAAACAGTGGTGGTGCTCACACTACAAATGCTCAACACCACTCCACTGCTTTGGCAACAAAATGAGGCCTTGTCTACACTGCAAGGATAAGTTAAGCTATGTTAGGTTGACTTACAGCCACTGCATTAATTATTGCGGTGGCTGCTGTCCACACTACCCTCCTTGGGTCTGTGCATCTTCACCAGGAGTGCTTCCACCGACCTAAGAGAAGCAGTGTGGGGAGCCAAGAACCTAGCCTCCCTGCTCTGGTGGTAGCGCCCAGCTGCCCCCCAGACCCCTTGCCTCCCAGCCAGGAACCAGGTCCAGCTGCCCAGGCTTCTCAACTCCAGCTCCCAACAAGCTGCTCAGCTCTCCAAGGAAGTGGAGGGCAGCTGGGCTCTATCACCCGGCTTTCTTGTCAATTGACAACAGTGATAGCCAACAGCTGATGTAAGGAATACAGTAGTGTCTACACTGACACCACATTGCCCAAACTACAGCTCTAAAACAACCTTGATGAGAGGCAGAGAGCGTTTTGCAGCAAGCTTAGAGAGACAAAGCGTCAGTGTAGATGCAGTTTGCCGTAACTGGGCTCCAGGAGCTACTGCACAATGCCCATTTTGACTGCTCTGCTCACTGGTTTGATCTCTGCCACACTGCCCTGCATGCCTGCTACACAGGCATGTGCCCCTCCCCTTTCAAAGCCCCAGGAAGTTTTGAAATTGCTCAGCAGGGAGCTCCCATAGCTACTGCGGAGCTGAGCATGCAGCAGCAAATGCATCCTGCCCAGACTACAGGAGATGGGATGGATCATTCTCCTGGGCCTGTGGGGAGATGAAGCTGTGGAAGAACTCTAAGGGAATCAATCTTGCTCTCCCATGGCAGACATGCAGGCAGCGTGGACTGCTGCTGGGGGAAGAGACTCCTGATGTGCTGTGCAGAGCCAAGGAGGGAGGTGGGGGTTGATATCAGGGTGTCCCCTTTCCCCCCCCGACCAAGTGTACAGGGCTCCACTGAGCTGAGGAAACAGGGGGACACCAGCTGTCTGTGCACCAGTGTCTGCCTTAGGATTGGTTGTTTCCAGCACAGACACTCACTGTCTCCCCTTCCCCCCAACCCCTAGCTTCTTGTGTTTGTGCTCAGCAGTATCAGTTTGGCTGATAGCTGCTTTTTAACTGCCCTGTCAACCAAGTCGGATGCCCAGGGAATGATGGGATTCAGAAACCATCATGTGACACTGTGCCTGCCCCATGAGACATTGCAAACCCTTCCCAGAGCACCCTTGGGCATTTGCATAGTGGGATAGCTACCCACAGAGCAGTGCTCCCTGTGTTGATGTAAAAGCTGATAATGTGAATGCACTCTAGACATGAGCATGTGGAGGACCTGCAACAGTTTAATTACAGTGGTGGCTGTATGCCGGCATAATGTGTGTTAACAAAGCTCTGTAGAGTAGGCAAGGCCTCAACTCCACCTCTGTGAGAGGCGTAGCTTAGGGTGATGTAATTAGAGCGACACAGCATCCGTAAAGACATTGCATTACTTACATTGCCTGTTGGCTGACAGCCCAGAGCCCTGCCACTGCCTCCCAGTGAAGGATGGGGGAAGGGGAAAATCCCAAATGTGGCCACCCCCTTCCCCCCAGTTCCTCACTGGGAAGCAGCCAGTCTTGAGCTTCCCCCTCCCTTTCATCCCTCACTGGGCTGTCAGCCCTGGTGGTGGAGCTCTAGCATCAGTGCCCCACATTGTCATTTACACTGGTGGAAGCGCCCCTGGTAAGGACACGCACTGCCAACAGAAGGAGCTAGTGCGGATATGAAGTGTGGCTGTATGGTGACCTAACTTCGGATAGCTTAATGTAGACATGGGTCACCTGGACAAAGAGCTTCTGGTCTTTGATTCTTACACTAAGAAAGGATCAAGCTAGCAAGAAATGCCCTCTTCATCCACTAGAAAAGGCCTATCCCACCACTACTCAGGCAGAGAAGTTGGAAGAGAAAAGGGTTCACTGATTCTAAATCTCATACAACTATTGTTCACAACTCTACTATGCATAGCAGAAGCCAAAAATGTAATTGTATTCCAAGATTAAGTGTGTATTTAAGGTTAGAATACTATATAGAATAGTCATTTGAAAAATAGAATCTGATTGTATGATTATGATAGTCTTTACACATGCACAAAGGGGCAGAGTTGAGACTGTGTACAACCTTAACTTTGGCATGTCCTAATATGAGCGCTCAACTGTGACGCTAATGTTCTATTAGTGTAGGTATGGAATTAGGATTCAGTTAATGACTAGTTCTTCCATATAAGTTATTAAGGACAAAACAAGAGTAACTAGGTGAAATTCTATGGTATATGTGAAGTCAAATTACAAAATGACCTAATGATCTCCTCTTGTCTTAAATTTTAAACAAATCAATAACTGAAAAAAATCCTGTTTTGAAGCTACCTGCATCCTGGCTCCTATCCCACAAAAAAAAAAAAAACAAAAAAAACAAAAAAAACACACACACTGCCAAAACTCAGTACTATCCCCCTGATGTTTCTCAAGTGCTCCTCTGCCAACTGAGAATGTTTTTGGAAACCTCAAGTGCGAAGGAGAGAAGGCTACACATACGTATTTTTAAAATGCTTTTGCCTAAAAATTCCAAGTTTTATTTAGTTGATTTAACAAGAACTGATATACTATTTTTTGGAAAGTTGGATAAAAAAAACTTAAATTGTTTGAAACTGATTAGTGCTACTTTAAGTGATTGTGTATATGAAATATCCCCAATAGTTGAGATGCACAGTAAGAAACAAGGGGTGAGAAACAGTTTTGATAAAGTTACAAAAACCTTTTAAATGTTTTGTTGTGATTTTTATTTCTCTAAACCAGAGATGTCAGACACTGAGGCAGCTTCGTGCAGTCACAGATTTGAAGCTGAAGTTTAGTTACTATGCAATACCTAAATTCAACTCTTGATCTTTGTGCAAACCTCCCATTGATTCTAAGAGGAGTTACACACTAGATTGTGGGGGAAGCAATCTTAAATTTCCACAGACCATAAATGGAATTTGCCCCCTTCCCAGAAGGAGATTAACACCCTGATCTAAACATGAAAGTTTCAACATTTCTAGTTATCAGATTCATAGACAAACACTGGGGAAGACCTTTTAGGTCATTGCATCCCTCCCCTGTGACAAGAGAATTCAGGGACCTCCTAAAATCCTAAATAGTTCCCTAGTCTTGCCATGATCCTGCTAAGGGGGAGTGTGGCATTTCACCTGCATCAGAATATTCTGTTTTGAGTGACATTTTGTCTAGAAAGGGTCTATGAGCAATATGAAGTTTGTTTTTCCAGTTACTACATCTAACTATATGGATAAGTACTAAATATTATTACTACTTTCCATCCAAAGAGTTCCAAATACTTTACAAACATCAATCCTCATAACAGCAGTGAGTTAACCATGTACTATCCCCACTTCACAGCTAGGGTCACAAGCTGCGACAAGCTAGGTCCAAAAGCTGGATACGGCTTGTGTCCAGTTTTGGGCCTCCCACTAAAGAAAAGATGTGGACAAATTGGAGAGAGTCCAGCAAAGGGCAACAAAAATGTTTAGGGGATAGAGTCCATGTCTTATGAGGAGAGGTGGAAGGAACTGGGCTTGTGCGATCTGCACAAGAGTGAGGGGGGGATTTGATAGCGGCTTTCAACTACCTGAAAGGGGGTTCCAGGGAGGAGGGAGCTAGGCTGTTCTCAGTGGTAGTAAACAACGGAATTAGGAGCAACGGTCTCAAGTTGCAGTGGGGGCAGTCTAGGTTGGATATTAGGAAAAAATCTTTTTCATTAGGAGGATAATGAGGCACTGGAATGGGTTACCTAGGAAGGTGATGGAATCTCCATTGTTAGAGGTTTTTAGGTGCCTCTTAAAGCCTTGACTGGGATAATTTAGTTGGGGTTGGTCCTGCTTTGAGCAGGGGGTTAAACTAAATGATCCTCTGAGGTCCCTTCCAACCCTAATCATCTATGATTCTAAGGCAAACTGCTTGTGCTGGACAAGCTGGAGCTGCTGATTGGCCTCTAAGTGCACAGTGCAGAGGGAACCGCAGTACTTTAGTCTAGAAGTACTGTAATGAGTTAATGCATTATTGTTGCTAGATCCTCATCCAAAAGAAATGGGTGAAGCCTCCCACATATCTGGAGGGCAGTAAGTGTTATTGACACTACCTCATTCACATAAAGAGTCAAATGTCATTCAATTCTAGGTAACTCATGTATTAACGGCAAACTTCACCCAGTAAGAATCAAAAATAGACAGACATCCTGACTTTAAAGATACACATCTTCTAACAGAGCTATAGTAAAGACGGAAGACCAGATAATAATTTAGTGCAATATATGGTTAGATAAAGACAAAGTTGGTTTCCTTACAGTTGTGCAGCTTATGTGAACTCTAACATTAAATTGGCACTAATGACACTTTCATGGGACATCTCACAGATAGTAGATGACTTCAGGAAACATAGAAGCATGTTAAAAAGAAATGTCCAAGCAATCTTCTCCGAGATCCTTCCTGTCCCATGAGCAAAGGAGGAGAGAAGGCAGATGATTCTGGAAGTGAACCGCTGGCTAGGTTTTGTGGAACACTGGTCCACCTTCTATGGGGAGAGGGGACTATATAGTTTCGGTGGTCTCACCTCAGTAGAGGCGGGACCAATCTCCTTGGGGACAAGCTGGCTAGAGTACTCAGGAGGTGGGTAAGCTAATAAAAGAAGGACAAAGAGGGAAGATATGACCACTCAGTACAAAACAGATGTTGAGAACATTAATCAAGGAACTGAAGGACATGGAGACATTCACTGACCTTCAATTGCCTATGCACTAATGTTAGGTGCCTGGGTAACAAACAAGAAGAATTACAATTGCTCATTTATGAGTATAAATTCAATCTAGTTGGTATTACTGAAAACTGGTGGAATGAGTTGCACAACTGGAATGTTAAAATCAATGTTTGTTAGAAAGTATCGAGTGGGCAAAAGGGGAGAAGGAGTGGCACTGTCAAATATGGCATTTCCTGTTTCAGAGTCACGGGTAACTCGAAAGAAAGCGATCTTGCAGGCTTACAGATTAATGTCTTAACAGATATCCCATCTAGTGCTTTATTAGTTGGTATCTCTACAGACCATCAAATCAAACTAGGGAACATGATTTAGGGATGTAAAAGCCTAAACATTTAAACCGTAATCAGCTGTTTAAACAGCTGATTATCATTTGAACTGGGGTGGGGGGAGCCACAGCTGAGCTCGGCTCAGCTCCCTGTGAATGAGCGCTACCCAGCTATGGTTCTGCACATGCAGTAAGTGGGAGCCACAGCTAGGCAGCGCTCACTTGGCAGTGAGGAGCCGAGCCCAGCACAACTCCCCAGTTCCCCCCACTCGTCTAACTGTTCTATTTTTAGAACATTTAAACAGATTCTTAAACAAATTTTTACATTCCTAACATGATTAGTACCTCCTTATGTACCTATCTATAGTGTGTAGGAAAAAAAGCTGTGTGATCATGGGGTACTTCAATTTGAGTGACATAAGATGGAGATTTTATGCTGCTAGTATTACAACATCCTTGGAATTTCTAAACATTATAGATGACAGTCTCCTAACTCAAGAAGTGTTGCAGCCAATACAGAGGAATTCTTTATTAAACCTTGTCCTAATAGAAAAAGGAGCTGGTCACAGAACTGAAATATTAATGGTAGCTTAGGTATAAATGATCATGACTTGATCACATTTATAATGTGCAAGCAGAATGAAGTCCAACCCTCCCTCCCTCCCCCACACACACACAGAGTGCTTTAATAGGGCCAATTCCACAAAGCTGAAAACAGTTATGAGCCAAATCAGGTGGGAGGAAGAATTTAATCAGAAGAATGTGAACAATAATTAGGAATCATTTAAGAACACTTTTAGATGTCCAAAAAGCCATAATTGAGGAAAGCAGCTTTGCTGGTTAGAGGGGAAGTGAAGTCAGCTATTTAAAAAAAGAAAGAGGAGGTTGATAGTAAATTGTAGAAAATTAATAAGGGAAGCATAAGGAGAAATTTATGGCTAGCAGAGTAAGGACAATAAGGTGGTTTTTTTAAAAAAATATACTAGGACCAAAAAGAATCTTCACAATGATGGATTACTAAATGGAAATGATAGAATCATCAGAAAATGCAGATGTGCTCTGTTCTGTATTTGGGGGAAAACAGATGGTATAGACTCATACGGTGGTAACACTTTTCATTCTACTGGAGTGTGTTAAGCAAAAGCTATTAAAGTTAGATTCTTTATAATCAGCAGGTCAATATAGTCAGCTGTTAAAAGTCTTGAATACAAATTGAGCTCGCTGGACTGTTAATGCTGATTTGCAGTAAGTCTCAGGGCACAGGTGAAGTTCCAGAAGATAGAAGAAAGCTAATGTGTCCATTTTTTAAAAAGGTAAATGGGATTACCAGGGTAATTATACGCCTGTCAGCCTGACCAATCATGGGCAATATAATCGAGCAACTCACATGAGACTTGATTAATAGAGTTTTCAAGGAGGGTAATGTAATTAATGCAAATCAACATGGGTTTATGGAAAATAATCCTGTTTAATTTGATTTTTTTAAAGTGAGATTACAAGTTCAGTTGATAAAAGTAATATTCTTAGATTTGTCAGGCATTTGACTTAGTACCACAAGACATTTTGATTAAAAACTAGAATGATATAAAATTAATATGGTAAACATTAAATGGATTATAAATGGCTAACAGATAGATCTCAAAGAGTAAATGAGAATGGTGAATTGTCATCAAGCAGGTGTGTTTCCAGCACTATTTAACATTTATAGTAATGACCTGAAAGAAAAAGTTGCTATGCAAAGTTTGCAGATGACAAAATTGGGGGAGCAGAACATAACAAAGAGTACTTGTCACTGATTCAGAGTGAACTGGGCTGCTTGGTAAACTAGGCGCAAGCAAACAACGTACATTTAACATGGTTAAATGTAATTGAATACATCTAGAAACAATGTAGACCATACTTACAGGATGGGGGACTATCTAGGAAACAGTGATTGAGAGAAAGATTTGGGATGGAGATGGATAATCACCTGAACATGAGCTCTCAATGTGATGCTGTGACCAAAACAGCTAATGAAATTCTGGGATGCATAAACAAGGGAATCCAGAGTAGGAGTAGAGGGGTTATTTTATCTCTGTATCTGGCATTGGTGCAACCGCTGCTGGAATACTACATTTAGTTCTGGTGTGCACATTTCAAGAAGGACGTTGATAAACTGAAGCAGGTTCAGAGAAGAGCCACAAGAACCAGTAAAACATTTGAAAACATGCCTTGTCATAATAAGGTAAGTAGACTGAGCTTTTTGAGGCTAACAAAGGTTAAGGTTAATGGGTGACTGGATTACAACCTATAAGTATCTACATGTAGAACGAATATTTAAGAATGGGCTCTTCAAGCTAGCAGAGAAAAGTCTAATGCAATCGAATGGCTGAAAGTTGAAGCTAGACAAGGTGGGGATGGGGAAGAAGTAGCTGGGGCTAGAGGCGAAGCGGGCCTGGGGGCAGAGCAGGAATGATGGCAGACCTGAGCTAGGGTGGAGTAGGAGGTGGAGTGAAGCTGTGGCTAGGGACAGACACAGTGGAAGTGTCTTCTTCCCTCTGTACTCCTGTAGGAGTTGGCCCAGGCCCCACTATACACCTGTCCAAACATTCCTCCATGCCTCCCTAGGGAGGCATACCGCATAATTTGGGGACCACTGCCCTAAGAATTATTTTGAGGAAGTTCTAGGGCCTATATTATATAGGAGTTCAGACTAGATGACCAGAGAGGCCTATTCTGGCTTTAGAATCTATGAATAAATTTCATTAGCGTCTCAACTTTTTGCCTGTTGTATTTTGACAGCTCTATACAATATCAACATATTGCTCATTAGCGCTTGCACATAGAAGACTTGTTAAAAATAAATTTAACATTAAGTTGCTGTGGGGGAGGTCTAGGTTGGACATTAGGAAAAAGTTTTTCACTAGGAGGGTGGTGAAGCACTGGAATGGGTTACCTAGGGAAGTGGTGGCATCTCCATCTTTAGAGGTTTTTAAGCTGTGGCTTGACAAAACCCTTGCCGGGATGATTTAGCTCAGGATAGTCCTGCTTTGAGCAGATGGTTGGACTGGATACCTCCTGAGGTCCCTTCCAACTCTAATATTCTATAATGTACACAGATTTGGCATCCTTATTTAAAGTGGTTTATTATGGAACAAACCTACCTTTACTACTATTGCTCCTACTACTAAAACTTCAGTTACTCTGGCCTACATAATTCAAAAAAAAAAAAAAAAGCAAATATTTCTCTACTTCTGGATGCAGTTTCTTAACAAAGGTCAGCAATTCTTCCTTCCTGTAGCCTCTAATATTTTATTTAAAAGTAAAACAAAGCTGTTTTTCCTTGTTAGAAAACAATAGAGTTTGCAGCTTGATAGGTACAGTGCATCACCTCAAAGACATTTAGGGGCTATTATAAAACATAGAGGGACCAATATTAATGTATTTGACTCTAAAAAGACTGTCAGTGAACCTAGATGCTATATATTCCATTTATAATACAAAGCAAAAGATTTCTGCTTTTAAACTGCACACACTGCAAACTAATTTGCTAACAGAAAAACGCAAACTTTCATCTTTGTGCATTATTCACCAACAAGGGACTTTGAAAAGAGTCCTTCACTGGCAATTTTAGTTCTTCTGTTCTGCCACATGCAGATGCCAACTTGCTCTTGCACAGCTGGATTGTGACAACAGACGAAGTTTCATTTGGATAAACAAAGAACGGATCTGAGTGAAGCAAAACAGGACATTCAAATTTATAGTGCAGATATACCCTAGCAGCGCCTAGTCCTACAGAACAGCTTTCTGACCACAACCACACTTTCACCCTCCAAGTACAAAACAAATTAGCGGAGGACTGACTTGATACGCCATCTCTTTCCAGATCTACTAGAGCCATATTAAAAACAGCCACTCCCCAAATACACAAGGCAGCCAATTCTTGTGTGTGAAGGAATACCATAACAGTGGGCTGGCTCTGGAGCAACAGTTCATGCTCAAGTTTCTCAGCCATTTGCAAATTCTGCAGTTAGTTTATGCAGTAATTTCACATGTTGCTGTTTTTCTCTTAGACTCTAGGTTGATCAGCCAATTTAAAATTCTTTAACTTTCTAATGATTTTTCTTAAAGCTGCTGAATACCATTTTTGCAAGCAAAAAAGTTACTGAAGTCAAGATTTTATAAAGGAATTTCTAGAACATTTAATATATTAACAGTTGAAGAGTGTGCTGTGAAGTTTTTAGACCTCATTAGGCCTGCTAACATGAGAGCTGGAAGGATTATTTGTACACAATCTTCCTTGGCAAAATGTGCATGTAAAACTAAAATAAGAGTTAAATAGCATCCTAAAATGCACCAGGAGATAAACACCAGGTCCCTTTCAGAGAACATGGTTAGCATGCTGTCTCCTTTACAAATGGAGTAAAATTTAAAAATCCTTCTTGAAATGCAATCTGATCTATCTGCCCTATGCATCTCCTGCTCAGACCACACTCCATATGGTTGCTGGAACAAGAGGCAAAACAACTAAAAAAAAAAGATTCACACAGACTGGTCTACACTGACAGCAGCAAATTCGTCACCGTCAGATCAATTGATCTGGATCGACTGAATGGTCTGTGTAGACCCACTCAGTCAATCCAGCAATCAATGCAGGAAAGCCACCCTGGTAAGTGGCGTAGCACTGCACTGAAGGGAACGCTGTTCCCTTCGACGCAGCGCAGTGTGGTCGGCACGCAGAAGAGACGCAGCAAAGTCGATGGGAGATACGCAAGTGATTTATGTCACTTGCATATCTCCGCCAACTGCCACCGAATCCAGAAGGTAAGTGCAGACCAGGCCTCAGACACCAAAAAAGTTTCTTCAGTGCCTGCACAACACTTGATATTTAGATCCACGTGGAGGTGAGGGTTGGAGTTGTTCTTGTCTATTGTCTTATTACTTTTGGAGGCACAGCCTGGGCAGTGGCCCCATCTTTTTCCATGTCTGAATCATGAGCCACCATATTATTCCTCGTCTGGTTTCAAAGATCCAGGAACTAGAAGAGGAACAGTACAACAGATTTTTTATTTTTTTACTGCTGGGCTGATAGATGGGGATGTTATTTTTATTATTAATTTAAGCACCATCCCTGTATTTCCAGCACCATATGGCACATAGAAAATATGCTCCCCACCCTAAGGAATTTAGATTTCCAGCCACATAAAACAGGGTTCCCCCTCATTCAACAATGCTAGAAAGTACTTTACAGTATAAGCACTAAAGCACAGGCCCTCCCTGAAAATTTAAAGTCTAATTGAAGTTCAGATATTTCTGAACAATGTAGAGTTTTTTAAAAAGAGATTCAGGTAATTTTGCATACTTTCATCTATTTAATCAAATTATTGAGGGGGAAAGAACAAGATAGATGTCAAGCTTTAAAGTGTTCTGATACTTAGCCATTTGGAAAGCTGATAGCAGGGTTTTGCCCCAGATGGAATTCAATACCAGATCTGGCAGCTTAGCATACTTTGAAAGCTAACCCATGTGCTTTAAAGGACGTGGGGAAGAAGAATGTTTTTCAACTATTTGGCAGCTCTTAAAATGAGTGAGCCACGTTGTGCAATACATATTAACTTGACATGAAAGTAACAGACAGTAAACTACTGCTAATGGAAAAACTCATTCTTTCCCTAGACAGCCAAATATACATGCATGAACACAAATGAAAAGAACTAGGGCTTGTCTATATGGTGAATTTCAGCATGGCAAACCAGGGTGTGAAATTACAGTACACTAGTTTGCTGTATAGTGACTCTCTGTGAGGATACAGCTACAGCACAGTGAGAGTCCTGGAGTACCAACTAAAGTACTGTTTCAGAGGGGTAGCCATGTTAGTCTGTATACAGCAAAAACGACGAGAGTCCTGTAGCACCTTAAAGACTAACAAATTTCTGCTGACATAAGCTTTCATGGGCAGCAACTTCATCAGATGCGTGAAATGGAAATCACAGATAGGAGGTGCACACGTGCGCCCGCATCCCCCCCAAAGGTAAGGAACAAACAACAATGGGGAAGGTAGGTGCTAACAAAGTCAATTCAGTTAGAGTAGATGAGGCATATTCACAACCACTGATTAGAGGGTGAGAATGTGTGAACAGTGACAATTACTTCTTGTAATGAGAGAACCATTCCAAGTCCTTATTCAGACCCAGTCTGATTGTGTCAAGTTTGCATGAGTTCCAGCTCTGCAGTGTCTTGTTGAAGTCGGTTTATATTTTTTTTGTTGAAGTATGGCAACTTTAAAGTCAGCTACAGAGTGTCCTGGGAGACTGAAGTGCTCTCCTACTGGCTTATGGATGTTACCATTTTTTGTGTCCAGTTATTCTTTTGTGTAGTGACAGTCTGGTTTGGCCAATGTACATGGCAGAGGGGCATTACTGGCACATGATGGCATATATTACATTAGTAGATGTGCAGGTGAATGAGTTCCTGATGGTGTGGCTGATGTGGTTAGGACCTGTGATGGTGTCACTAGAGTCGATGTGCGGGCAGAGTTGGCAACGGGGTTTGTTGCAGGGATAGGTTCCTGGGTTTGTGTTCTTTTTGTATGGTGTGCGGTTGCAAATACTCACTAGCCCACAGAAATTTGTTAGTCTTTAATGTGCTACAAGTCTCTTGTTGTTTTTACTTAAGGTACTGCTACCTTAAACAGTCCTACAATACACCTCAATGTCAAACCCTCATGAAAGTTTTCACCACAGAAAACACACACATCCTACTTCAGTTCCCAGATCAAATACACTCCTAGATATCATCAACACCAGACTTATTTTCCTAGAATAAATCAGCTGGTGGTAGAAATAGCCAGTGCTATTGCTGACAGGGCACTTGTCTGTTATTTTAGCCTCTGCACAGAGCTGGAGTCAGCAGTCAGTCTGCACTAGTGCAACATCGTTGCTACTGCCAGTGAAGATGCAACAGAGATATTTGTGTTAGCACAGACACATACCCAGAGCATCCACCTCCAATATTTTTTGAAATCAGAGCACAAAGTCATGTCAGATCTCTAAACAGAAACCACCAACATTACAAACTTCAGATGGTCAGCAATTGGCTTCAGATCATTTTATGAAATTAATGTATTAATTTAATGTTGAAATTAAATATAAATTGAGCAATCCCAGTTTCAAGATGTCCAGTAGTTTGAAAGTTGCAGAGCTACTGAGATACCATTAAAATGATTTCTGCTCATTAATCTCCCCAGAGCAGTGGTTCTCAACCTGCATCCCGTGGGCCTTGCAGCTCAACCAGCACACAGCTGTGGCCCATGGGACACGCTCTGGGCCATATGGGTAGTATATATATTGTGTGGATGCAGCCCACGTAACACAGAGAGCTGCATATGCAGCCCACAACTGTGAACAGGTCGAGAACCACTGCTCTAGTGTTAAGGTGGATAAGTTTTCTATTCTAACCCCCATTTTCATTTAGCAACTTAAGAAAGTTCTGCATTTGAGCTGAAATTTCTTGTGTTTGATCTCAACGCATAGGTCATTTTCTTGGAAGAGTTAAACTAATGCTAACTTGTTGCTTCTACATCAGCCAAGCATTAAAGGTAAGTTATTAAGTGCTTTAAAAAAAAAAAAAGAGAGAGACACACACAGACAGACAAACATGCTCCAAGAACAGAACACTGTTCACTCCCGTCTGCTCCACGTCCAGCTCGCAACGAGGAACGTGATCTCCCCCGAATTTAAAAACATTCGGCCTGCAAAGCTGCTTGGAAAGCCCAGGAGAGCGCAGCAAGCCAGACCCGCACCAGACTCGGGTGAAACAAAGCCGCGCTCCGCCCCCGGGCCCGCCGGCCGAGGGTGAGGAAGAGGAGGATGCCCGGACTCCCCCGAGCAGGCTGCACGTACCGCACGGTTCCCAGCGCTCCCACATCAGCCCCTGCCGCCAGAGCCCCCGCCCCGCCCGGCCCGGCCGCCAAGGCCGATGGGCACCGTCCTCGGGCCGCCCCCAGCCCCGCCCCGCCCCGCCCGCCCGCCCGCCCGCGCCAGGCCCAGCGGCCCCCTCGCCGCCCCCAGGCCCTGCCCGCGGCCCAGAGCAGCCGACGGGCCCGGGGACAAGGCCGCGCCGCGGGCCGGCGGCGGAAGGGCTGAGGGCCGCCGCCCGGATGGCGCGGGCAGGCCGGGCCCATCCCCCGGCGCGGAGCGGCGCGGCGCGGCGCGGCTACCTTTGAAGAGATAGTCGTACTCGTCGTCCCGGGTGCCCATGGCGATGGCGGCGGTGCCGATCCTCCCGAGCTCGCTCGGCGCAGCTGAGGCGGGGGGGAGGGGCTGGAGGGCGCGCGCGCGAGCCGCTGCCTGCCGCCGCCCGCCTATCAGCAGGCGGAGCGAGCGCCGGCGGCCGCGGCGCAGCCTGCGTAGACGCCACCCAATGGGAGACCGAGTCGTTCTGACTGACAGATGGCCGAACCAGTTAGACTAGGGCAGCGGGAGAGGGGCGGGGCCCGTCTGACCAGGGCAGCGGCAGTGACCTAGGCGGGGGCGGGAATTCGGGCCGTGGCGCAGAAGCCTCCCCCTCCCCCTCGCGCGCCCGGCAGGTGAGGCCTGTGAGCGCGCGGGCTGTGTTACCTGGCAGCGCCCCTCCCCCCCGGGCTACGGCGAGCCGCCTGCCCCCTGCCGCAGGGGCTGCCGGGAGTTGAGGATGAACGTTTGGCGACCATGTCATGTGATGAGCCCCGGCCCCAGCCCGGCTGGGCCGCACACACCCCCCCCCCAGAGCCCCCCGCCAGACCGGCTACACGGCCCCAACCCCCTCCCTGAGCCGGCCCTGCCTGGCCCCCAGCCCCCACCAGGGCAGGCCCAGATCAGCCGAGGCCGCCTGGCCCATGTCGCCCCCGCCCAGCCCCCAGCCCTGCCAAGGCCCGGGAGCGCCCGGGGGACGTGTGCTGAGTCCCGGCGCTGCCCGGTGCCACCCGAGAGGGGCCAGGACGACGCGCGGCGCCTTTTCAACAAAGCCACCGTCCTGCCTTCGACGGGCGTGCACGTGCGCTCCGTGCCACGGCTCGGAGCCGTTCGGCCCGGCGGCCTTCGTGCTGCGCCTGCACTCGGAGCCCCGGGGCTCGGCATCGAGGGCATAAAAGGATGAAGCACCAACTGCCGTTGGCTCCCTTTCGCCGCCTTCTCACACGGGGATGGGCAGTTGCAAGCAGGCTTCAAAACCGCAGCCTGGCATCGTTATGATTCAAGCAGTTAGTTAGCTGCCCCTTGGCAAGGTTTTATTAATCTGGTTAGTTTTGCGGAATTAGACTTCTGGGGTCAGGATGGCCTCCTCCTGGTTCCTGAGATTTAAGTACCGACGCTCATATGAGGGAGCCATGCTGGCAAACAACTGGCACCTCAGGTGCCTCTGTTTAGGGGAACTGCACATTCTGGGAAGATGTGCTATTTGTAAATCATTTACCTCCTGAACCCATAAGGACAGGAGGCCAGACTCCTGGTTCATCTCATGAATAAATCCATGAGATCAGCATCAGATTGCAGCTGCAGGACTCCTGAACATCAGTTGCCTGCTCCGAAGAGTGTGAGTATGGATTCACTGACTCAGGGGACTCCCTTTTCAGCTCCAGTGACTAAGCCCAATAAAAGAACATCAGAGAAGTTTTATGGCGCAGGAGAACAAAAAGTATCAAGTCCTCCCTAATGGAGCCGAATTCTTCTATATGCACCTTGTGCCATCTTTACTGGTCGTGACTTCTGCAAACAAGAAATCACAGCACAACCAAACCACACCAAAAGACTGGGAACCAAAATGAATTGATTTATTTGACTGTAAGGCATATTTCTTGGCAAAACTATAATTCTGGGTGGAAACTATCAGGTTCCAATGGCCAGATACCGCTTTCAGTTGGCAGCCTTTACAGACAGACTTCCACCAGCAACCAGAGAAGAGCTCGTCTCTCTAATGAACGAAGGCAAATAATGGCAAATTCATGGCAAAGTCTAGACTCCAGACTTGGTTGGATGCCTCCTGATCAGTGACCACAGTGGTGGTCATGAGGCTACTTCATGGTTGCAGGGCTTGGGCTTCCGTTGGAAAATACAATCCACCATTGAGGACATACCATTCAAAGGTGCAGAGTTCTTTAGTGCAAGAAGAGTTGAGGCCCTT
>ML675700.1:1960881-1975999 GCA_007922155.1 Mesoclemmys tuberculata
GGTGATGTAGGAGAAGCACAGCACACTCTGGGGATCCAGTGCAGAGAGACAGGGTTGGTCCCACACCCAAGTGACAGCAAGGGCAGACCATACGTCATGCCATTCTAGAGGCTGTTCTAGTTGACTCCGAGCCGTCCTGGTATGTGACGTCTGTGAAGCTCAGGATCCACAGAGCCAAGATGAACCTCTATGAACTAGCCTGACCTCCTGGTAACAGGCGATAGGATTTCACCCAGTAATTCTTCCAGGGGAGGAAACTGTTCTTCCCAAACTGCACCCAGGTGGGAAGGCCTCAAAGGAGGACTTGCATGTAATCTTTGAGGGTGATGGAAACTGGATGGGCCTCCACAACCTTCCTCTTGGGAGGAAACAGTCAAATAAGTGTTTAATGGAGGAGCAAGAGTCATGAGAACCAAGGAGTCAGTTGTACGTTTCATTTGCTGCCTGCCTGCCTCTACTCCTGCGGTGTAACTGACCTGCCAGTACTGGAGGTGGGGCAGAAGAGGGTCTCTAGTCAGCTGTTTTGGAGGGAATGGAAATGGTTTTTGGCAGCAGCACTTCCCAGCAGGGAGCTCTCCTAGAAGAAAAGCCTGACAATGTTAGCAGCCTCCAAGTGGGCATCCCCGTGAGAGGGGAGGAATAAGGAGGCAAGTATCTACGATAGAATAGCACCCTCACTTGCCTCACCGCCCCTTGCTTCAGTGCTGGGACCAAGTGAGCCCCTTGGAAACACACTGGCTTTAACAGCAAAGTTACCTGATCAACCACAACGCAGGAAGAAAAGTTTTGCAATCACTGACTCATGGCAGCAGAGATGGTCTGACTGGTCCCCCCGCTGCCATGCTCCAGTGACCCTTCTCCCGGACAGGGCTACTCCCCTGTTCTGGGAGCGCCCCCCCACGGGAGCCCAGGAACACTAAGTGGTTATCCCTACAGGAAGAGGCAGTTGTTGCATTGCTCCTTGCTAGACTCTGCCAGCTAAAGAGCCGCTAATGTCAGGAAAGGCTCTTCTCTAACCTGTCCCTGTGAAGTTGCATTTCTGGTTTCTGTAAACACCAAGCGACAGAGCTGCAAATCCGTGCTCCTCTCTGAGAGAACAAAGGTCATCAAGTCTTTCAAGTGACAGCTACTTTAGGATTCTGCTTCCAGTTCTGCGGGCCGGATTTTCAGGGTGGTAGATTTCAGTGGGTAGTACCTCCCTCTCCATGTCTTCCAGAAGATGCCCTGTTTGCGCTCATGCCTCTGGCGGGGGATGGAGCGGAAGTACTTTCCATTGAGGTTGGCATGGCCACAGGTGCTGAACCACCACCCTCCTAGAAAGAAGGAAGCAGAGGCAGATTTCAGCCAATGGACATTTTCAGCCATAACAGGATAAGAAAATCACCCCACATTCAGAGCTATTGCTGCACCTTCCCTTGCTCCTTCCAAATACAGTCTGCTCACCGCCACCCTCACAGCTGGGGAAGGTTAAGAGACCCGACATGTGTAAGTGACAGGGGCTCCAGAGAACTCCAGCTGTGAAGAACTCCAGATGTGAAGAAGTCAAGCCATGCAGGTAGCTATGCCTGCATGGCCCTCAAAGAGACCATGTTAATCCAAGTACTTCTACAGCCCAATCACGGTCACACTGAGCCCCCTAGGTGGTAGGGCAGACCCGTTTGTGCTACGTGATGCGATACTAGTCCCATTTCAGTGACGGAACAAAGGCTGAATTACATCAACTTGCTCAGTGTCACCCAGGATGGATGGGGGCACATGTGCAGGCTCAAAATTGACACTAGATGTCCACAAAACCATTCCAGTCCCATCTGAGAGCCAACACCCCATGTGAGCAATCTCTGGCCACCAGGGAGTGCAAAAGCTGAGCTGCTGCAGCAGCTGAGAGCCACAGGTGGTCCAAAGAGAAAGGAGCGAACTCCTCTGTGGACAGTGTTGGCGTGTTACACCCTTTAGCAGAGCTAGCATTGTGGGAAATGCCACGTTTTCGGTTCACATGGGTTTGTATTTGTATTCAATTTACAGTTCAAACAAGCCAAACTTTCAGACTTAGGTGAATTCCTCTGGGCTCCATGTTGAAGCCATGAACTGGTCTCGCATTGCTTGGACAATTTAAGTCACGGGGAACCAGTTGGCAAATCTGGACCAAGTTTTGACTTTGTAACGGAACCTGGAACCATGAGAACCTCACCTGGCTTCATGTTTGATTAGACTGACACAGCCCCATCCCCAGGGAGAAGGAAGAAGGTGAAGCAGGGGACAAGATCAGAGTCAAAATACTCATATGGCCATTTTTCACTAGTGCCATCTGCCCCAACCTACCTGAAACCACATTCTGTTCGCACAGCACGGAGGCAAGGTGGGTCTTACGCTGGGAAAGGAGAGCTGGGCTTCAATCAGCTTGGGGCAGATGGAAGACGACCACCGCCACCCACATCCCAAGAAAAAACAGACTCTTGCTGAAGAACATAGCACTTTGCTTTTGCCATTACTGACCTGACAGATGCTTGGCACAGTTAGTGTCAGCTTTGAGGTCATTGTCCTGATCTCGAGTGGAGAAAGGCAGCTGTCTGAAGTCCCCAAGGGCATTTTCCAGCTCTCCTGATATAGGTCCTAGGAGACTGAGCATGTAGGCTGTGTTCTCTCCACCCAGGCTAAAGAGGAACTCAATAAGCTGAGAGTTTCCTTCCCAGTCTTGCAACTCAATCGAAAGATTGTACCTTTCCTCTTGGACAATGTGGTGTATTTTCTCCAGACCCAACCAAAAGTCACCTGAAACACAAGGAACTTTGCATTAGTTGGCATCACACATAAGTGCAATGCAAATCAAAGGAGATGTCAGCATGCATCCCAGACTCCTCGAGCTCTCTGGTGTGCACGAAGTGCCTAACGAGATCCGAGGGGGCATATACCCTTGTCTGGTGAACTTCCTCAATCCCTTCTCAGGCCAACTCAATCCCACCAGTCCAGCCATGTGTTATGCTGGGTGAGGTGCTCTGGTCAGTCTCTGGGAAGGGGTCAGTGTGGGAAAGAACTTGCTTGCAGAGCTGGGAAAGCTAGAATAAAAGAATAAAAGCCTTCCATCATCTACCTACCACTAAGGTTTCCAAAGCCATCCTTGTAGGCTTCCCAAAGCTGGTCGAAGTCCACAGAGCCATCCACACGCCTCTGGATCACTGTCCAGCCACCTTCTGCAGGTAGAAGAGATTGTTCACTTATTGCAGTTCTGTTATTTGCAGTACTAGCCTGTAAAACCCAGAATGGCAAGTGGCGTACCCCTCACTTACCAGCAGTTATGTCACAGTAGACTTTGAAAGGCTGGGATCCCAAGGGCTGGATCTGAAACACACCACTGCTTCTCTCCCCTGCCACGAAGAGCTGCTGGCAGTCCAACGGGAGCTCTGCAAAAACACATCAGGAATTTAGGAGAAGCGATTTCAGTTGGCTGCTCTCTAAACAGGTTTGTTCCCACCACAATCCTAGCAGCTATTCACTTCTACAAATGAGCCCAGCTTAATCACCAGTATCAATGCTAAAGCTAGGGCCCAGCAGCATTGTTTGTACAGCACCTAGCACATGGGATCCTGGTCCATGACTATGGCTTCTAAGCATTATGACAATATAAGCAAATAATTAAAAATAAAGCTCTAAAATTTTCCTGGACATCTATCATTGACATCATATCAAGCCCAAGGGCTTCCGTACAAAGATGAAACAGAAGTTAATCCTGGATTCAAAGGCCCAGGAAAATAGAGAGCCACTATCGAACCAGAGACCTGGGCAAAGAGTGTAACCCAGGAGGAGGGGCTGATGAGAAGGGTCAGATGAACTGTGCAGCCACAACCGACTGCTACCACAGACCAGGGCAAACAGGCAGCAGCAGCGTGCGGCTTCCAGACACTATTTCAGGGGAAGCTCAGTCAGGACATGATGAAGTCAGATGCTGGTAGGAAGCGGTCATGCCCTTTCTCCCCCAACGTGGCAGAGGGCAGCAGCTGCAGAATATTGTCCCGAGTCACCCTGATTACCACTAATGCACAAACCACTGGCAAGTTCCAGCTAGTTCTCAAATTGGACTTCAGTCATAGTCCGAGCCAGCTGTCCCCAGCATTAACTAACAGCTGTGCTGCCAAGCAGCCTGGTGGACTGCTCGCTGACTGACACCAGAGCAGGGGCAGAGCCGAGTGCCATCCGCATACGCGTAGCTCAGACCCAGAGAGGCTGCCCTGCCATGGCCTGTGGGACGTCACCGACCCATTGCTGCCCTGACCATTGCTGCCCTGACCACCGCTGGCCGGAGGCTCTAAACATTCCCTGCATAGCATCGTGCGGGAGTTCATTGTAAAGCGAGAATAACATCTGCTCCTCCTCTCCCCGATGCTAGGACTTTGGCTTCAGCTTTGCTGTGACTGCCAGCAAAGCACCATTTCAACAGAACTGGTAAAAGTCCACTGGGAGCCCTCGGCAGCCCCCAGAAGCAGGCAGCTATAAAACCAGAGTCGAAAGGAAGGAAAGCGTCAGGAGGCACAGGGACTTTGCCCAGTTTCGCAGAGCATCGAGGAACAGCCGCAAAATCAAACCGCTCTTTGTCTGCCTGGAACAGGTGGGCAAGAGCCCCATTCCCTGCATCTGCCCAGACAAAGCGAGGTCTGTTCCTAACGTAACTGGCTGTGAGGGAAGCTGGGACAGTGCCCTTTGCAGTCAGCATTGAATCATGTTGTCTTTGTTCCCTTGAGCTGCAGGGCCAAAAAACATAGGTCTGTAAATCAAAGCAGCCCCCGCCTTTGGGTTTGGCGAACTCAAGTTTGGATTCTTGTGCAGCTGCCACCAGCAGGAGTTCAAGAGGCCCTGAATGTAAACATGAACTTTCCCCCACTTCCTATGCCTTGTTCCTCCACTGGGGAGCGCAGGGAAGCCGCAGCCTCCAGGAGTCCCTTGCTCCCAGCGCTGGAGGAGTTTTACTGTAAAGCAACGTACAGGATGGCTTGCATCATGCAGAGCAGCCTCTCCTGCGAAGCCTAGAGCTCTGGCGGGGGACGTGCAGCATCTCACAGGATATCGTGTTGCTGCGGGAAGCTAGCCCCACACTGAGGGCCCAGCGAGTTGGCAGTGCTGGTTTGGGCTCTGAACTGGCTCCACTCTTCTGCAGCCACGCTGGAATGTCATTAATTCTTAGCAATCTGTCAGGGTCGGTGCAGAGGCCTCTAGAAACGGAGGGGCTGGAAGGGGACATGCTCTCTGCAAACCTTCCCTTCAGCCCTACACCTCCGGTTTAGCACAGCCCCAGCCTCTCAACCCCCCCCAGCTGCTGAGGAAGGGAGGCTCTCCCCCTCCTGGGAGGGAAGGGGTGCTCTCTCCCCACCAATGGTGGGGGCTGGGTGGGAGTCTCCCCTCTGTTCCAGTCTCTTGGGGGTGCTGGTGGGAAGGTTTATAGCCCCACAGGAGCAAGGTTTCCAGGAATGTCTCCTGCTGCCCCCCCACAAGGGTCCATTGGCTCAGCTCTGCCCACGCTGGCTCACGGCACAGAGCTGTAACTGAGCCGTGCCGGGCGCGTGCGCCCAGAGCTCAGGCTGGACGCTGTGCGGGGTCTTGCTAAGGCCTCTCTCACCTTGGTGTCTGGGCAGCAGACCCCACGAGCAGCCCTCGGTGCCAGCCCCGGGGTCCCAGGCCAGCAGACAAAGGAACCTTTCCTGATTTCCACTGAGTGCCCCACAAGACGGAGTTGCACCTGGCGGTTGTTTTAATACAAAGCAAGCGATGGAAACCCCTGTCCAGGCTTTAAATACCCTTCGTCAGGACACAGGGTGCCAGGACCAGGGCTCTTCGCTGCCTCCTCGCCCGAGGTGGGTGCATTGCCCACGCCCCAACTCTGAGCTCAGCAGCGCAGTCTGAAGTAGGGGAAAGGTGAGCCCAGCCTGGGAACTCGTGGGGGGGGGGTTTCTTCCCAAGACAAGGGAGCACACACTCTGCAGGGGGAGGGAGGGTTAGACAGGGCTGTTAACTTTCACCCAATTTCCTCCCAGCCAATCCCTGTGCTGCCTTTCGGCTCAGCCACATTCCCCCCTCCCCCAACCAGCGTGGGCTGCACCCTGACTTTGTCAGAATAGCTATTTCCTTGCAAAGGTCTGAACTTTTACCCAGTTGGCTCTATGGGCACGTTACTCCCCCTCCCTCCCCCAGAGCCCCATGAAACCAGATGCACTGAGCGCTGGTGGGGGGATGGATTGACAGCTGAAATCACGCCTCATTCACCAAGGAGATACCCTGCTGCCTGTGCTGTAACCTCTCCACACTCAAGTGACAGCAGCATGCAGAGACCCTGGAGTTAGCACAGGCGTCCATTCACGCCCTGGCCCCTCACATCAGTGTCAGCAGTTTGGCTATGCTGTCGTAGGTGCTTCAGGGGCCAGACCTAATCCCATCAAGTCATTCCAGATACAAGACCAGACACAACCAGGTCACAAAATAGCCGTAACTCACTCACCTACCCTCATCCCAAATCTTGCCCCAACTCACTCTGCTGGGCTAACCACACAGGGTGTGGAGGAAGGACTGAGGAGGGGCTGAGATTCTTAGAGTTATCCATTACTTTGGTGCGTCAGATGAGGCCGCGCAGGCACTGACTGACTGTCACCTTGTCTGCAATATGGCAACAGTCATCCTAAAGCTCCTGACCAGCCGGATGGTGGATGTCTCTCTCACACAGGGCCAGACTCAGGTGAGCTAGCAGAAATTACAGCAGTTTGGTTTTGCCTCCCAGTCGGGGAGGTAGACTTAGGCCAGAAGAGATCATACGCTGCATTTCCTCAGGATTACTCATGATTCCTCCTCTAATCTGTCCTAGGGACCTGCAGGAGCGATGCGTGGATCCCTTGCCAACCCCTCAGACAGGCAGATCACACCACGCTACTCCAAAAGAGACTGCAATTTGCTGGGGCCAAGAAGCTCTGAGCCGCTCCTGTTGAAAGATTACTTTCTTGCTGAGCTCTACCAGATACACTGCTCTGCTCATCCACTGCTGTGTCTCCCCTACTGTAGCAGCAACGTCCCAACTAAGTGAGGTGCAGCTGGCTCCATAACCTCAGCTCATTTTGCTTTAGAAAAATACTAAGGGTAGTTCTGACGCGAGTTTTTAATGTTAGTTGTACAGCTTTAAGTCACCAGCAGAAGAGCACGAGGCCACAGGCTATTAAAAACAAAGAGCAACAAGTTTATTTAAAAAAAATAAACTCAAAGGAATGTGAAATAAAAAGGCCCAGCGGAATTACCTCTCTGACTGCCCTGTATTTACGGAACAATATCTTCAACTGTGATGGGAAGGTCACCGCTATCAAAGGGAGAGTAAACAGTGTTCCTTCAACACAGGACTGCATTCTAGGCTGGCTCGTTCAAGTGCTCCTGTCCCTCCTACTAGGAGCTGTTTGCTTTGCTTTCCCCACCCTGCCTTCCCCAATCAAATTATTTTGGAATCCCAGTACTGTCGGGAGGGAAACTAGGGTTTAACTTTTGCCTACTTGGTGAGCTGCCAAGCAAAGTGTGAGCGCAGCGCCAAAAGACATGATCTTCCTTCGGCAAGTGATTAAACCTTCTGCTCTTGAGGTGGTTTCAAACCTTCAACTTTCGCACAGTTGGCCGAGTGCCACGCTTGGCCTGTAAACATGTGTTCGCTGGATGTAAATAAAAGGGCCATTCTGAAGAAGTGGCTTACGGGGCTCATTGCCGACATGACCCCAATGCAGCAGCGTGGTGGGACTGGCTCACAGCAGGCAGGGAGCAGCTCTGAGTGCGAGCCTTCAGAGTGCCTGGCTCCTATGAATGCAGGGAGCAAGCAGCCCAGAGAGGCCATGGGGGCCACAAAAGCCAGCCCTTTGGTGGGTCAGCACTTACTAGAAGGCTCACTCTCTTTGCTAAGCAGGGAGGAAACTGAATTGCAGCTTCCAACAAAAGCCATCATGCAAATGAAAAGGAACCTCAAGAAGAATAAGGGGAACCACCACTGCCATCCACAGAAGAGGCATGGTCTGCTCCCCAGGGCCAGAGACCCAAGGTTGG
The DNA here is from genome assembly GCA_007922155.1 of Mesoclemmys tuberculata. Lineage (NCBI taxonomy): Eukaryota > Metazoa > Chordata > Testudines > Chelidae > Mesoclemmys > Mesoclemmys tuberculata. The sequence goes on from ML675700.1 coordinate 1,968,931, forward strand.
GTCATGCTTGGCCCTGTTGACCAGTCCTTGCCACCATGTGTAACTGTCAGCATGTTCCAGCATAGAGACTGGGTGAGAAGAGAAGCTGGCGTAGTGCCAGCCATGTAAGGTAAGGGAGGAGGGGGACCCAGGAAAGGTTTTGAGCAATGCAGTTCTCTGGTTTGCTCCCCGTTGTCCTAGTACGGAGGAATCTGGTTCCAAGAGGCCAGTGTGACTGATGGCTAACTCAACTCAGCTGAAAGCCTCTAGGTGTGGAGTGCTGTATTTCTGTCTCTCCCTAGCCGCACTGGTCTCTTATGGTCTTTGTTTCGTTCTTGCGGGGACAGCAGCAGCAGCCAGGTAACAGCGCTTTCTGCTTTCAGTCTTCTCACCAGCTAGCTAACCAGCCCCCACCATAGCCTTTCTGCACGGAGAGCCTCCTGTACTTGGCAAGTGCGTTCCCCCTCTGCGACTTCTATACAGTTTCCATTTGAATCAGACACTTTACACACAGCCAACTGCAGAACCTGTCATTTCCATGGTCACTGCAGCTGGCTCCGTAGGCAAGTAAACAGCAGCTGCAAGAGCTCCTGTCTGGGGAATGGCCAACAGGGCACAGCACAACTAGCCGCTCACTCGGGGCCTGCCCTGCTTCCACTCAACTCAATGGGTGCATCCTCTTTGATGGGCGTAAGGCCAGGCTCTTTGAGGGGCCCAGAGGTCACAGGCCCAATGACAGTGTGCATGTGGGGGGAAGGAAGGGATTGTCCAGCAGTACAGGCACCAGCCAAGCACTCGGGAGAGCTGGGTTCAAATCCCTGCTCAGCCACAGACTTCCTAGGAAAACCTCCAACTCCCTGCACCTCACTCCCCCTCTGTGCAGTGGAGACAGCCACAGTGCTTCCTTGTTCATGGGGTGTTGGACTGTGAGGTCTGCAGGCCCGATGTGAACCTAGATAGATGGGAAGCTGCAGGTCTATTTCCTGCCCTTTGCACACGGTCCAGGGATACATGATATGGGGGTGGGGTGTGTGAAAAGCAGTTGAAGAACAAAACTCTGCTCTGCACAAAGACAATGACCAAGTGCCACCACCCAGGCCTGCTAGCATCAGTCATCCACTTTACCCCTTTTAGCTAAATACCTTCCTGCAGAATTCATCTACCTCCCACCGGTATTCTCCAAATTGGGCTGAAACACCTCCCCCTCCCGTTAAATCCTTGCATTCCTGCCAGACTAAAGCTAGCTCCTGAAGGCTAGACCCTGCCCACCCACAGATCCTTCCAGTTCCAGTGAACTTCTGGGAAAACCAATTTCACATCCTGGATTAGGACAATTGAACCTTTTGTTTCTGGACTGTAGCTACAACTGCTGGCAGGATGACTCTGCTGAGAGGGTTGGGACGGACTTTGCAGATACTCACTCTGCGGCTGCGCAGGTTCCACACTGGCGTTTTGGCTTTGGTTGGTGTGTCTGATGCTTTTCTTCAGATTTATCCTCCATTTTAGATTCTGAGTTTTGTTGTCCTTTAGATGCAGAGGGATCAACAGATTGACCTGCGCCAAAAACATGACTGAGTCAGCAACTCACCCAGCAGACTTTAAACATTGATCTTTACTAGGAGACCTCTGCCTGCTGCTCCCAGCGTGGTCAGCAGTGTCACTCCTATTCCCTGCCACAGGATCAGCCCCTCACAGCAGCCAAACTCACTCGTACGGCTTATACAACGGACTTCTGGTCGGAGCCAGGAGTGGGCTTGGCTCTGTACAACCCCGTCCGCCGGGCGTTTATTTTGCAGACAGAGGTGGCAGAGCACCTCAGATCTAGGTCCCGTTTATCTGAACCCCCTCATCCCCAGTGTCAAGGCATGAGGGGGATTGGATAAAAGGTTCCAACTTCTGACCTTTGACCCTCTGGGTCAGGCACAATATCTTGACACCTTTTAAAGCCCTTTGAAGCCAGATGACAGAGGCATTGGGGAGTCCTTCCTACCTTTTGATTGCAGCCCTGAAGCCTGGGGGCTGGCCTGTGACTTATTAAGTTAGATCTAGGCTCCCAGCATGCAGGGAGCATGCCTGGTGTCAGTCTCTGCTCCCTAGTGCCCTGCTGGCTTCCACTGCTGTCTGCCTGAAGGAAAAGCCCTTCAGGAACTTACCTTGCTTTGTAGGCTTTTAATCTGCAGGTTCTGCTTGTCCAGCTTGTACTGCTGCTGTTTAATCTTCTGCAACAGCTCCTCGATTCGGGTGTTTTGAGCCTCCATGAGGGACTAAAACATGAAGACGAGGGTGAGCTCGGCAAACCCACGTCCCCCCGCGCGCTGCGCCCGGCCCCCCTTTGCCCAGCTCCAAAGACCAGGGCTGGGCATTTCCCAGGCCACTTTCTCTTGGGCTGCCCGGGGACTCCCGCCTCCCGCGGCTGGCGCCCAGCTGCGCGGCGGCTTAGCGGGGTCCGCGCAGGGCCACAACGGGCCCGTCGTACGCAGCGACCCGCCCGTGCAGCCCCGCGGCTAAGCGGGAACGGACTCCCCGGGCGGGGCCGGGGCCGCGACCCACCTGCAGCGCGCCCAGCTGGTTCGCGCTCCGGTTCTCCGCGGGCCGCCCGCGCAGCAGCTGCCGGACCCGGCCCTCCAGCTGCTCCAGCCGGGCCCGCGTCTCCGCCTCGTCCCCGGCCGCCTGCTGCAGCTTCTCCCGCAGCGCCGCCGACAGGTCGAAGAGCTGCCGGTGCGTGCCCTGCAGCTCCCGCACGGCGGCCCGCAGCTGGCCGCCCTCCTCCTGCGCCTCGCGGGCCTGGCGCAGCAGCCGCGCCACCGAGCCGTTGTGGGCGCGCAGGCGGCCGCCCAGCTCCCGCAGCTGCCCCTTGGTCCGGTCCACGTGCTCCCGCAGCCCGCGGCCCAGCTGCAGCAGCCCGTGGGCGATCACGTTCACCTCGTCCCAGGAGGCGAACTGCGCCTTGCGCTCCTGGCCGCCCGCCCGCGGCCCAGCGCACGCCGCCGCGCACAGCAGCAGCGCGGCCCCCGCCAGCCGCATCCTCCGGGCGCAGCGCAGCGCAGCCGGGCAAGATGCAGAGCGCAGCGCAGCCGGGGAGATGCAGCGCGGCCGGGCCGGGCAAGATGCAGAGCGCAGCGCAGCCGGGGAGATGCAGCGCGGCCGGGCCGGGCCGGGGACGATACAGAGCGCAGCGCAGCGGGGCAGGCGCAGAGCGCAGCGCAGCCGGGCGATGCAGACGCGCAGCGCAGCTCGGGGGCTGCTGTCAGCGGCGGCCGCTCCCCTTTTATATCCTCTCCCGGGCGCACCTCGCCGCCGCCCGGCTCTGCATAATGAAGGGGGAGCGGCCAGGGAGCGTCTCGGGTTTCCCCTCCTGCCTCCCCGCCCAGCCCAGCGCGGGTGACTCGGGGCCCGGCCGGCTTCGCTCTCCCCGCGCCAGGCTGAGGCAGCTCCGCAGCTGCGCTGTCCTGGGCAGGCGGCAGCTCTGGGTGGCCGCGCCCCGGTTTGTGTCTGCGGCTGGAAAAGGCCGGGGGCGCCCGGCCCCTGCCGGCTGCGGGGCTGGGGGCAGAGCTCCCGCCAAAGCTGGGCAAAGGGGTGAGAGGTGCCTGTCCTGGCACAGCCGGGTTCTCTGCTGGGGACCTGAAACCAGCAGCCACCCGCCCCGCCCCCGCGCTGCTCCCTGAATACCGAATGCAGGGTGCTGGGTGAGGTAGCACCCCCGCCTTGAAGTGGTTTCCATCATAGGCAGGGTTTAGTTTTGTTCAAAGCCTCCTGAGTGGATGAGACCCTTGCTTCCCGCAGGGGAGCTGCTGTGCGGGAGGGTTTCCTCCCCCGAAGAAAATACCCCAGGCCCTGACCCAGCCTCCCCAGACACAACACGGGGAGCTAGGCCTTTGCCGGCACTAACTTTACTGCAATAAAAACGCCCCGTGTCCTGGCTGAGTCCCATCCCCCTTCGAGCAAACCACCAGCAAGCCCCAGGGTGTGGTGAGGACCCCGGGCTCCTCCAACCCAGCTCATGCCAGCACACCAGGGTGCCACTGACAATGTCACCCCACCCCGTGAAGCAAAGCCCCCATCTGCACAGGCATGGACCTACCCCAAGAGAACAGGGCCCCCAAGGACTCACTCAGGCTGCTCTGTCCATGGATCAGGCTTGAGCCCTTCTCAGACTCCTTTCCCTGCTAGATTCCAGCTGCACGTTCTCCCCTTTTGGCCCAGGCACTGGCTGGGGTGGGCTTTAGGGGGGCAGTGCTGACGGGGGCATGTGACTCCATTGATTGGCACCACGCTGCACCGCAGTCAGGGCCGCACCTGACACTGCCTGGCCAGCTCTGTGTTAGTGGGCCTGGGTGCCCCCGCTCTGCCTTGGTACTACTGGGTGTAGGTAGTTCTGTCTCATTCTTGGGGGTGCGAGTAGGTTTTCCCTTCTCCCGGTGATCTGGATGGTTCATAGACAGAGTTTAAGGCCAGAAGGGACCATCTAGTCTGACCTCCTGTCTACTAGAGGGCTTCACATCACCCAGTTATCCCTGGATGGAGCCTGCTCACTTTTGTTTGGCTAAAACATCTTCCAGAAAGGCATCCAGTCTGCATCTGAAGACCTCAAGAGATGGTGAATCCACTCCTTCTCTTGGTAGTTTGTTCCAATGGTTAATCACCATACCTGCTAACCATTTGTGCCTAATTTCTAATGTGAATTTATCTGGGTTCAGCTTTCAGCCACTTCTTATTCTGCCTTTCTTTGCTAGATTAAAGTATCCGGACTACGTGGTATTTTCTGCCAAAGGAGGTACTTATATACTGTAATCGAGTCATTTCCCAATCTTCTTTTGGATAAACTAAACAGATTGAGCTCTTTAAGTCTCTCACTGACAGGCATTTTCTCCAGTCCTCAGATAATTTTTGTGTCTCCTTTCTGCATCTCCTCCAACTTTTCAACATCCGTTTTAAAACCTGGACCCCAGAACTGAATGCAGTATTGCCTCACCAACGCTGTACACAGAGGTAAAATCATCTCCCTGCGCCTACTCTCTACCCCCCCATTTATACATCCAAGGATCACATTTTCTCTTTTTGCCACAACCTCATACTTGGAGCTCATATTGAATTGCTTGTCTGCTATAACTCCTAAATTCATTAGGTTATGGTTACACTAGAGAGCTTACACTGGCACAACTGCACGGCTATAAGATCTCTAGTGTAGCCACTCTGTGCTGGCAGGAGAAAGCTCTCCCATCGACATAATTAATCCACCCACAATGAGCAGTGGTAGCTATGTCGGCAGGATTGCTTCCACACTGGCTCTTATGTCAGTGTAACTTACGTCTCTTTGGGGTGACGTGTGTTATACCAACAAGAGTGGTAGGGTAGACTTGGCCTTAGAGCCACTGCTGTCCTGGAGACAGTAACCCATTCTGCAAGTGTGGCCGGCATTCCTTGCTCCTAACTGCATCACTCTGCATTTGGCTGTATTAAAACACATTTTGTTTGAACGAGCCCCAGTTTACCAAGTGATCCAGATCACTGTGTACTCTCAAGTCCAGTCCTGATCTGGCAGAACCCCACTAGAAATGCCTCCATTCGATGCGTCCCCATTGACAACCACTTTTCTGAGACCTGTCAGTTCTTAATCCATTTAATGTGGGTGTTATTGATATTGTGTAGAGCTAGGTTTTTAATTAAAATGCTGTGACGTACTAAACGAAACGCCGCTAGTTAGCTCATTGGGTTTCAAACTCTGGGGCACGTCCCCCGAGGCAGGTGCAGAGGAACATTTGGGGGGCGAGTGGCAAGGCCAGGTGGCTTGGACCAGCCCCTCACAGTGGGGCTTGGGGAGGGAGCACCACCTGCACCCCCTGAATCCTCAGCGGGCCACCCAGCCCGTGGGTCAGTCTCAACATCCACCGTGGCCACACTGATTTCTGCTCCTGGCAGCCTCCATGCCCAGCGTTGGCTCCACCCCCAGAGACCAGCACTTGTGTCTGAGGGGGGTGGAGCAGATGTTGTGTCTATTTTGTCTGGTTGGGAAGTACAACCACAAATGGCAACTCAAAGGGGGCCTCAGCCCCAAAAGTTTGAAAACTGCAGAGTTTGCCAGTACCCAGGGCATTGCTGTTAGGAAGAGAAATTGATGAGTCGGGCATTTCTTTAGCATGTTCCTGTTTCTTTATGAAGGATGTCCACACAGTCTTGTTTCCCTGAGCACAGTAGCAACAAACAACAACAATTTCCTTGGTCAGGATCTGCCTTTCCAATGAGTTCCCCACGCCCAAAAGAAATTTTCTCACTCTGTGCTTCCTCCAGAGCCAGCCGCAACACCCATCTTCTGCTTCTCTTGCTTAGACTCAGAGCTGCAACCAGCACATCCCCTATTTCTGCATTTTGCAGTCAGCCCCAGGAAACCCTTCTTATTCTTGCTGGGTTAATTCTTGCTCAGTCATTGCCATGTGGCCCAGTGCCTTGAGTGGTGGCTTTTATTGTTTCAACTATCACCACATAAAAGGGAATTAATTGTTCCTTCCACTTAGCATGAAGGAAGGTTGTTAACATATCTATCATCTTAAACCAGGCCTGTGATTGATGGCAGCCATTCGCACCTTTCAGTCTAATACTTGTAATTTTATCAAATAATTAAATCAGGTTTGTTTGACCAAACCTGTGTTCCATGTGGCTGGCATTATATTCCTAGCCTTTAATTCTTTATTAGTTGAATCCCATATCAGCCTGGGACTGAGGTCAGGCTAACAGCCTGTAGCTACCCAGGTCATTCCACTTGCACTCTCTGAATATTGGCACAACATCAGCACTCTTCAGTTGTCTGGAATTTCCCTGGATATCCCAGGTTTATTTTACATGAACACAAGTGGGCCAGAGGTCTCCTTAGCCAGTTCTTTAAGGACTATTATCCAAGCCTGCTGATTTAAAAAGGTTTCTCTCTCAAGTGGGTGTTGTTTAACATACTTAGTTACTAACGGATTAGAAAGTACTTCATCATCCATGATATAAGCACATCAACAGCAATATTTATTCAGCACTTCTTCCCTATTCTTAAGGATTTGGGTGGGTCTGCCTGATTCTTGCTGGGTTTTGGTGGGTCTGCCTGATT
>ML675700.1:1976009-2015069 GCA_007922155.1 Mesoclemmys tuberculata
CATTGTTCCCACAGGATCTATATCAGTCTGGCACATCCAGGCGCAGGTAATTGTTGGTGAGAACGAAATTGTGGGTGACGAGAAATTACTGTTGCTGGGGAAGCTGCTGGTGCTGAGTTGAGCTGAAAGCCATTATTTTCCCTCAATGAACGTGCAGGCCTGGACCATAGTGTTTCTGCTGTAGGTTATACTCTGCCATCAGAAATCAGGGCAGAGGTGGGACCCCCCAAAGGGAAGGCTTCCCCACTGTCTTCCCTCCGTCTTGGGCTCACACGGTGTTTGTGAAAATCGGATTGTGCAATGGGGGAAGTGGAGCCGGGACACTTTGTACACAGTTAGTATTATGTAAATGAGAGAGGATGTAAATTATTTGGGTTTTATAAAAGGCTGCACATTGCACAATCACTAATGCTTTGCTTGGCAATAATGTCCCACATCTCTTGTGCTGGCCTAATCCCTAGTTTCTATCATATGGTTAATGCCTTTGGTTGGCTCTTGATCGATAAATGCCAAAGTCTGTCCATTCAAGCCACCTTCGGACAGTGACAGGCCAATGATTCAAGGCAATGCTGGGAAAAGCAGCCCTGGTAGCTGAGGTCTCAGGCTGAGTGGCAGCACAGGGTGGGTCTAGTGAGGAGGGGAATGGATGCACTGGCAGGTGCCAGCCTCATTTCTACTCCCTGCCCTCCACGGTTTTCTTTCGTCTCCTGCAGCTCTTTGGCCCTTTCCCTCGTCCTCTATCTCAGGCTCCCATCCTGGGGGTCACAACCCCCCATGGCTAAGGAGAGGCGCAACCAACAGGTTTTCTGTGGTAACAAGGGGTCATGGGCTGGAAAAGTCGGGAAGCTGCTGCTCTTGGCCTTCCCTTCCCCGCTGCCTCCCTTGGTCTGTGTTCGGCATCATCTCCCAGGCCTTCTCCCCTCCTGTGCCCTTCCTTGATCCTTCTCCCCTGGCACCGTCTGTTTCACCGCCCCCGGACCAGCCTTCTCTGCTTCCCCCTCCATGGCTGCTTTCCCCTGCAGGGTGTGGCCGGATTCCAGCCCCAGGCCCTGGAGTCTGTTCCCATTTGGGTCCCTGCTCTGGCCCCTGCCCCGTCTCCATGTGGAGGAGGAGCAGGTGCTGGGACAAAGCCCAGGGTTTATTTGATCAACAGAGATTTGGGAAGATTTTTTAAAATATACAATATATTGTTTAAACTCTGGGACTGCTGGATTTCCTGGAGGAGGCGTCTCCCAGAAGAGTGGCTGCTCCCTTCGCTCCCAGTGCCTGGCACTTGGGTCTTGTCTGTGGGGTGGCTACCTTGAAATCCTCAGCCCCCCTAGGCTCAGCTGAGTTCTTGGGGGGCCCACTCTGCTGTGAGGGGAAGGGAGAGGCACTTCGAGTTGCTCTGGTCTTGTCTGCACCAGACTTTTCCCTCCTCAACTTTCCCCATGAAGACCAGAAGCCTCCCATTCCCCGCAGGGCTCGTTCTACATCCCAGGGTGTCACCCTGTCCCAGGAGACTGGGCAAGTCAGTCACGGACACCCTCATGGATGCAATTTGCCCCGGTTGATGCTGTCAGGTTGGTCATGTCAGCGGACTGCACCCTACCCAGGGGTGTGTGTGTGTGTGTGAACAGGGGAAGGGGCTCTAATGTAAACCAGTCCTCAGAGCCCTGGGGCAGCTGGGAGCTGGGGGAGGGGCATAAACCTCTCTTCAGACCCCTGGAAAAGCTGGAGCAGAGAGACGGGGTGGGCAGGGGTCAAAGGGAGGAGGTGGGAAAGGAACAAGAAACAAATGCTCCAGAGACGGGTGTGTGGGAATGGGGTGGAGAGGAACCAAGAGGGGAGGCTGGGCCTGGGGATAAGAAGGGGAGCATGGGAGAGGAAAAGCCCATCCCAGCCTCTCCCTTCACTGCAATGGGCCGTTTTCCTTTGGGGGAGAGGGGCAGGTGGCTGAGATGGGGGGGGAATGAGCCCCCTTGTCTATTCCACTCCCACTGCCAAAAACCAACCACATGCTCCCCCCTCATTCTCTCTTTTCTCTCTCTCCCTCCTCCTTTCTCTTTTTTCATCAGTCGTTTTGTTTTTGTTTGTTTTTGGTTTTTTTGGGGTGGGGGGGGAATTTCTACTACTGAAAATTGCTGAGAAGCTGAAGGATAAACCCTGAATGAAAAAATGATTAACATGTTGAAAAAATGAACACGTTGAAAAAATGGTAAAACATTGCTAAACCCTCTGCTTTTCCTTAGCATGAAGAAAATAGGGGAAACCCCTTTTCATGCAAACCCTTCCACTCTGCTATAATTGCTAATAACACTCATTGTTCTTTTGTAACGCTGGGCTGTGTCGGCTCACACCTCCTGAAGATTTCTGTTGGTTCCTCCGCTAGGCAGCAAGTCTGACGCAAAAGGCCCAGCTACCAGCAAGACAGGAATTCCCTACAATTTCTTTTCCCCACAAAAATGTGGAAATTTGTTCTTCATTTTTATCCTTTCTCCAGTTTTCCTGAGGAAGGGCACCAGATATGAAAAAATGTGCTCCTTTTAGGTGTGCTATAGAACAGTGGAGGTCGAAGTTCAAATTCATTTAAACCAGAGTCTCAACAACCTCTTAAGAGTTTGCTAAAATAGAAATCAGAGAACATTGTGGGTCACTCACTGGGACAAACAAAAACTCTCTTTAAAGTTTCTTATTTGCTAGGTTAAAGACTTCAAAGCAAATGAATTCTTGATGTAACTCCATTGAACTCACTGGAGTTCTCCCATGGATGAATTTGGTCCATGTATTTATTCTCATTAACTTTTTCCCTCCAGTTTCTTTCTGTATTTCTTTCTGAAATAAAGGAGATGTAATGTTTAGAATGCACAAAAGTTCTTCATTTTACTTTTTGTATATTTTCCTATTGAAAAATTTCTTATTTGCCAAGAGAAATATTAATTTTTAATAAACAAAAATGGAAAATCCCCCAAGGCTCTGAGTTACTTAGTGCCGTAAACCACTGTGATCTGTGGATCTCTGGTCTCTGTAAAGTCAGATACACTTAGCAAGACTTAAAATGGACTGTCAGAACTTGTTCTATTTTTCAGTATATTCTAGGAACACGGGTTTCTCAGAGTCCACTTCTGCCGTTTTGTAGAGAAATGTGTATAACTACGAATCTCTGAGTTCCCTTGAAACTCCTACCAGACACTGACCTGTGCTTAGCATGGCTCTACCCAAGATCTGGGTAGCAATGAAATTTCTGACTCTGAACTTTGGGTAAACATAGCTCATTATTTTGCTCGGCTGCGGGTGTTTGCTTACATAGTGTTGTCTCCTATGTGTTTTCACCTGGCTGTCCAATCCAGGGCTGGTTTCTTATCCATTCTTTCACCATCACTAGCAGAGTCACTGCGATTAGTTTTGAGTGAGGAATAAACACTCACAGATGAAATTGCAGGGCTCAGACTGTCTTATTGCCACCTGAGCTGTGACCCTTCAAATCTCACTGCTTGGAAAGGAGTCCCCAAAAGCACTTAGATGCTGATGGAAGGAATGTAGCCCCAGCAGCACACTGGGGGAGCTGACTTTCTGAGGGGCTGTGAAACAGAGGTCCTGGCCACTGGAGGTCATTAAAGAGCCCCCGGTGCTTTTCAGCGTTAGCCCCAAAGTCCTGCCCAAATTCTAGCACTGGCAGTTGTGGTCTGCCGCTAAATTCACTCTGCTGTCAGAAATGAGGAGATTTGCCTTCACTTCCTCTATAGCTTCAGCAGCTGATACCTGTGACTGCTCTGAGATCCCCAGCTGAGAGATGCAACAGGAACGCACAGTCAACCTGCCCTTACTCAACATGCAGAATGTGTAAGCAGCAGTTACAATAAACAGGGCAACGCCCCCATTGCTCACCCCCATCCCTGACAGCGACAGTCACAAATTAGGGGCTGGATGAGCCCAGCAGCAAAGGTGCCTGAGTGATGTGTTCGGGTGGAGTCCGTCCGGGTGGGTCTCTTCTCACCCAGAGGATGAGGGATATTCTAGGCGTATTAGTAACTTGAGTATGTTATACTAAGATCACTTAGCGCTGCACCATACTGGGGCCAGCACCAGGGGGCGCTGTGGAGCCTTGCTGCCCCACACCTCCCGGAGCTCTCCAGTACTGAGTGGCACATCCCCATTCCCAGACCCACCCACCTCTCTGGGTGAAGCTGGCTGGTCCTGCCCGAAAAGCTGGTGGGGAGCACAAAGGACCCCACACCGAGCCCCCTGTGCAGCATATGGTGGCTCACCCCCTCCTTCTGAGAGGAGAGGGGCAGACCAGAGCATGAAGGGGCTGGTCCACGGGCGGAGCTAGAGGAACAATCAGCCCATAATTATTAAACTGCAAAAAGTCACAAGAGAAACCAGTCTGAGGGCTGTAGTGCAGGCCAGGGATGGGCCAAATTCTGCCTTTCGCCCTGCATGTGTGGACCTGCTGATATGGCCCCATGGAACTTCTCCACGCAGGCTGGGAGGGTGGCTTTTCTGCCCTGTATTGCTTTGCCAGACTTTCCCTGAAATTCCCCATCAGGGTCTGTATTGTCGCTGTCACAGGACCTGGCCAGAATGGAACATTTCTCTTCCCTCTCTCAAAGTCGAGCCTGTGTTTTCTGGCCAGGGATTCATATTTTACTTCTTCCAACATTATCTTTTCAGATGACTTCTGCAAAGCAGGGCTACCCCTCTCATGGGCTGCAATGTGTGAGTGCTGCTAGAAGAGACGTAACAGCCAGGGACAGCCAGCCCATTTTAAACAGTGTTGGCACCTTCTTGTTGCACCCGGCTATTTTGCAGTAGGTCTGAAGAGCTGGGTTCTGGCTGTGCACAAAGGAGAGCCAGAAGGAGTGGTCTGTGGTTACTGTCTTTGGTCTCATTTCTTCTCCATGCGATTCCTTCCCACACTGACCCTGGCAGTTATTATGTAAAAAGTTCAGCATGATCTGAACTTGAATGAATTCCTGTTGCTGCCGAGGCTGATGACTGGTTGCTCACGTCACTGAGTAAGATGGGAAACCTGCTGTTTTACAGGAAGCTAATCAGAGTGCTGCCTTATTGTTAGCAACAACAGGCAAACATAACAAAGAAGATGAAAATAAATGGGGGAATAGGACATTTTAGGTTTGGAAGAAAAATTCAGATCTTCCCTCAGAACAAATATTCCTGATGTAATGAAGCGCTCTCAACATCAAGCACAGATTTCTTATAACTGCTTCTAATCAGGTTTCTAAGAGTGTGTCTATACTGATGGCAGCAAAGTCAGTGAAGACCCGCTCTATGATCCAGAAGTCGACGTTGTTAATCCACCCCCTCAAGCGGCATAGCGCTGTGTCGACGGGAAAGTGGCTCCCATTGGTGCAGTGCAGTGAAGAGGGCACACAGAAGGGAAGCACAGCAGAAGACAGGAGTTACTCAGGCTACTCTGCGTAGCTTGTGTAACTCCCGTCTACTGCCACCGAATCGCCAGGTACGTGTAGACCAGGCCTAAGCAGGTTCCAAACCCCCTTCAAGGCCAGCCCCAAGAGGATCAAAGCAGGGGCTGACGGAGTGTGAGGCTGGCTCTACCCACAAGGTTTCTGCCAGTATCGCTATTTCAGTAAGGGGTGGGATTTGTTTTACCAGTGTAACTATACTGGCACAAACCCTAGTGTGGACACAGTTCTACTGGAGCAAAGGTACCTCATATTGAGGTAGTTTATTCTCCTGCACTTACAGGAATAAGTGATATTGATCTAAGCACCTTTATACCAGTAGAACTCAGTCCACACTAGGGAGTTGTGTTGCTTTAATTAGACCAGTGGTGTTAAAGTGATCCAACTTTTGTGTGTAGACAAGGCCCTGAGTCCTTCACCTCTCAGGCAGTGGTTCAAATTCAGCCCAGGTTAGCAGTGATTGGAAGCTGTTGCCATCTGGTCCCCTTTAGGGCCTCCTGCATGAAATGAGTTGGTAGTCTCCATAGCATACCCCTTGGCAAACCCGCCAAAAGACCCATTGATGAATCAGCAGACCTAGACACTGGCCTCCCCACTTGCTCTAGAGGGGGTGTCTCCTCCAGGTCAGGATGAAAGACATTGGCAATCAGTGTGGTGACCTAAGGGGGAATGGAGTCCCCCAGGAACCCATGTCCAGCCCAAACCTCACCACTAGAGCCGGGCAGAAACAGTTTTCCCATCCTGCAAAAGTTTTCAAGGTTTCAACATTTTTTCCCTTCCTGATTTGGGAGAAAAAAGATTAAAATCTCAAAAGTTTTTGCAAACCAAAAAAATTCCCCCAAAAGAGAAAAAACAAAATGATTCAGGTCAATGAAAATGTTTTGTTTCAATGTCAAGAGAAGAAACCACAGGAGACAGATGTTGCTACATGTCCTTCTGGAAAGTGCTCAGCCACTATGGTGCTGAGAGCGGGCTAAGAAGCTGTATGAAATAGACAAGAAAGTGTACCTATGCTGTTAAGAACTGGAGATTTGCAGTCTACAGGGCTGGGGGTCAAGCTCTTTGCAGCAGCAATGTGGAAAGAGATCAAATGTACTTGAGCTCTTGTTCCTGGGCACGTGTGTCTGGGGCAGAACATGTGCACATCACTTATAAACAGGTGGTCAAAACAGGATTCTGAACAGCTTAGGTGATTCCAGAGCACCCCTGTGACTGTCCAAAAGGGAAAAGGCCGGATTCTCATTTCCACTACTCCCACTTCCAAACTTCTTTACACAGCCAGGGGGGCTTACGTGTAAATGAGCATCCGGCTCTGTAACGCCAAGGTTTTCTCACAGCCCTTGCACTGTTATTTCGATAATATGTGCTGATATTTTGCTATTTTCCTTCTTGAACTATGCATAAACCTAGAGTGGAGAAAGGGAATTTCATGAGAAGGCCACTGGACTTATTTAACTGCTAATTATTATGGGAGTCTGCTCTCTTTTGGCTTTACAGCTGCTTTCAGAGGTCCCATCCCTAGTCTGTGGCCCTGATTTGCAGCGGCCCTTGAGTAGAAGGCCTTTTTTCTCTGTCAGGTTAGGTACCTTCACTGCGGGCCCCTGGAGTGCTATGAACCCCACTGTACAGACGGGAACTGAGACACTGAGAAAATAAAGCCAAAACTTTCAAAAGTATATAACTCACTTAGGAGCCAAGTCCCATTTTCAGAAGGGATTTAGGCACTTCAGAGCCTAGGCCCCAATGGTTTTCAGTGAGAGATACGCTCCTAAGTGCTTTTGAAATGAGACCCTCACTGACTAGCCCCAAGTCACACACAAAGCCTATGGTGGAGTGGGAGTGGAGTCCAGGTCTCTGACGTGGTAGAGGCGCATCCTAACCACTAGACCATCCTTTCCCTCTCGTCTGTTCAACTGGGCACTTACTGAGCTGATTTCTCTCCCTCCAGTGTTACTTCTTTTCAAGCAGGGGCCAGCCTTTCCCAGACGGGCTGATGGGGAAGGGCTGGCTCTGTCACAGCTTTCCCGTCTCCGCTGAATAGCCAGCACACGCAGGCAGATGATAAATTCTCAAGGGCCTGATTCTCATTTATCCTGAGGCTCTTTCACACCACTCTGGCAATGTGCAGAGGTTTATAAGTGGACGTATGCCAGAGCAGTGTAAAGGAGCCCCAGGGTAAGTGAGAATCAGGCCCTCAGGTTTTATGCTACAGAGAGGCCCCCACCGACCAAGCCAGACTCTTTGTCATTACAGTGTCTGCTCTGTGCCTGCTATACCAGGCTATCAGATATCAGTTCCCAGGGACGGGTAACTGCACCTCTTTAAAATCCACACACTTCTTTCCTCCTAAAGGTCACGGGCGGATAGACGTGGAGAACACACATTTTGCCATACAGCCACATATTGAGAAGGCCACTCTTTTGCTGGAAGAGCGCTATTGACAATAACACTATTGACAATAATCTGAAACAAGAATCCTAATTTACGTGGCAAAAGCTGAGAGCCTACATAAAAGACTACTGGGCAGAGGCATTTGCACCAGTTCACCCGTATTTCCTTGGCTGGACTGAATGGAAGTTAGGCAGTTCTTTGCTACCCTTTATTCTTCCTGCCTTCTCTTCTTTGGATTCACTTTGGCTCTCTCAGGTTACTGTGTAAAAGGTCATGTTTTGCTGGAAGACAGAAAATCAAGTCTTCGGTGAACGTGGGAGGCTTGGCAGCTTGAGAATTTAGTCACTTATTTTTACAAGAATCTTTCCATTTAAATAACATGCGTTTCAAATGACTGGCTCCTGCTGAGCTGGAGATCATAGTTCATTGACGCAGAGATCTCAAGGCCTCCCAAGGAAGAGGTTCCACAACAGAATCTCCAGCACTCAGTTTACTACATACAGAACCAAATTAGATGCCACCATGCACTCTGTTTGTTTGCTGAATTTTGAAAGGAAACAATTGCATGCTGTGAGCATTGGAGAGTGCCACCCTAGAAGTGCATGGTTAGCCCTTCCAGAACCTTGACTTCTTTTCCACCAAATCTGTTGTTGCAACTGAGAAGGACGTGGAATTCATTCCAAGCAGAACAGAGGGGAAAGAGACAGTTCTGTTCTTAGGTGGTAAACATAATTCCAGAAACCAGGCTGAGTATGAGTGAACTTGTTGCCTTTCTGGGTGGATTTTTCTTTTAAAGAAATGCTTTGCCTAAACTGCTCCCCCCTTGGAAATACTGTAGAATTTTAGAGTAGTTTGGGTTTACACCACTTCAGTCTGTATCACGACTCCATACAAGGTACATCCCTCAAATCAGAGCTCAGAGAGATGCCCCGCACCTTACGTTTGGTCTGGCTTAGAGACTGGGTGTTTGAGGATCCCAAGTGGCATGCTGGGTCTCTCTCTTTTTCCAGGCTCAGGTCAAGATTCGACTGTGCTTTGCGCCTAGAGAATGATGAACTCAGCTGGGTCTCAGCTTTCTCTAGCGGGGAATATTGTACAGCAGGTTGTCTGCTCTGCTCATGGCCATGTATGACCATATTTTGTCACTGACAAGTGACACCGTGTCTCCCAAAGGTCCCTTTGCCTCATGCCATCTTCACACACACCAGGGCAAACGCATGACCCAAGACAATTTTCATAGCTCTTTTCAGAGCTCCCTTTAATTAGTAGTGAGTCTCCTGACTGCCTGGACGGGAAGTGTTCCTCCCATGAGCACTTGGGCCATTCATGAGGCAGGTCTGTCCGACGACCAACAGGAGAGTCCCCCTTATTGCACAGACACGTCCTGGAATGCCTCCTAGGCTTAAATAGGGCACCTGGACCAATCAGGGGCTATGAGGGAAACTGTCCGTCTGGCCTTGCCTGTGGTGCTTATCTGCCCGGGGGCTACGTGACAATACGTACAGCCTTGTCACTGGCTGCACCCTGCAGAACATCCCCTTGGGTCCCGGTTCAGTGGACGTGGCCATCGCAGACCCTTTGCTTTACCAGTGCCTGGGCCCAATGGGGGCATGGAGGAGCGTGCCTGAAGCTAGTGCCCTGCTGGTGTTTCCTGTCGAGTGGGGAGCCTGCCCTTTGTCAGTCAGGTTTGTGCGAGGAGGGAGGACCCTGTGAGCTCCCTAACTGCTTTCAGATCGCAGCAGCATTTTTCCCTCCATAGCTGCCTCCTGTGGGATACAGGCTCTCATTACAGAGGGCCAGGCCCCTCTCGTCTGCGGGCGTGACGACTGCTACCTGCTCTGCATGGGTCGCCTTTGGGGACTGCTAGGATGCATCTGTGCACCGAGTGCCTGATTCAAGCCCCTCCTGCTGGCGCTGAGTAGGACCTTGCTCTGCACACAGCCCAGTGAAAATCACTGCGGGCTGGTCTGCATGGCAGAGCCATGTCACTATTGCTGTGCTGCTGGGGGGTGGGGGGGTGAAAATCCACACCCGGAGTGACTCACTTGCATGGACTCACCGCCCACGCAGACAGTGCTAAGTTGACGGGAGGCTTCTCCCGCCTCTCGGGGGCTGGATTCACTACGTCGATGGGAGAACGCTCTCCTGCCAGCGGTGGCATACCTTGGGTGTCTGGCGCCCGGGGGCCACTATTTGTATTTGCGCCCCCACCCCCCAGCAGCAGCGGCGACATTGGGGAGGGGATCTGCAGGCCTGTTTCCCACCCCCACCCACTGTGAGGGTGGCGGCAGAGGTGCACTGAGGGGGCCATTGCCACGGGTGCCAGCCTGAGGAGGGTGCCCACGCTGACATCCTCGGCAGCCATGCCAACCCAGCCCCTCTGGCGGGGAGTGGGAGTGAGGGGGGCTGCCTGGCTCCTGCATGGCCGGGTTTTCCACAGCTCCCTTGATGTGCCCAGCGTGGGGGCAGAGGGGCTGGGTCGGCACAGCTGCTGGGGATGTCAGTGGGGGGGCGGCTCCTCCTCTGAGGACCCAGCTGGCACCCCTTCACAGGCCAGTACCTGGGGGCATCCCCCCCAGTCCTCTCTCGGTACACCACTGCTGGCTTCATGTGACCATGAAAGCGCGGAAGCGGCACAGTGTTCGACATGTAGACGTGCCCGAAGGCTCTGTCTGCCCTTTGAACTGGGGGTGCGATGCCCAGCTCGAGAAGACTGGCCCCGCTAGTGCCGATGGAGTACTTGGGCTGGCCCCATTCCGCCACACTGGCCAGCACGCCGCTCAGTCAGAGCCAGCGCGGCAGGTCCTCGAGCTGGGGATCACAGCCCAGCCCAAAGTGTAGACAGACCCTTCGTGGTGCCTGCTGCATGGGCACTTTACGCTCCTGCTCCATAGACCCCCATCAGCTCCCATTTGTTGCAGCCCAAATCAGTGCAGAAGCAGAGAGAGCCAGGTGGCATCTGCCAACACCCTGGCCGCTTTGCAGTCCCATCGCAGCCCCGTAGCACTGCAGGCTGACCGCCGCATGGCCACGTCTCCGCACGTACATGGGCTGCTAACCTGCCTGGCATAGCTGGGCTCTCTGGCCCGGTGCTCCAATCATTCCTCCCCAGCCGGACACCCAGGGCTGTGCCCCCACCTCCTTCTGGGGCCCTCCCTCAGTGAGCTCTGCAGGGCTTCGAGTCATTCTCTTCGGGAGGTGGGAAGGTGGCACAGGCTCCTCAGCCAGCAGTCTGCCTCCGAGGCCCTGCTGCGTGGCTCACTCTCCGCAGATGCAGCCCAAGGATGTCACAAAGCCAGAGCGAGCCCAGCCACGGTGCAGGCTCACGGTGATGATGCTGGTGGGAAGGGGGAGCTGTTTGAAGAACGAGCTGAGGCACCAACCTCCCCTCCCAGAAAAGCCATCTGCCGCCATCCCTCAAAGCCTCCTGGGCCGGCTGGACTCCTCGCTGACCCGGCGTGAGCCACGGCAACACAGCGTAGCGCAGCCGGGCTCTTTGTCCCCCTTTGGTGACTAACCTGCAGGGAGAGGTGGATGAGTCTGAAGCACTTTGGTTTAAGGCTGGGAAAGGCAGCGTGAGCAGTAATGGTTGTGCTTTATTCGGGGGGGGCTTTGCTGGGACAGGGCCTAGTCTGTCTGTGGAATGAACTGGCCCAGTAGCTAAGGATTGTCCCAAACCCCCCTGCCGTCTGCTCCACGGCCAAGTGTGCTCGTCCATGTGGCCTTCTCCAGCAGCAACGCTGAGCAGCCTGGCCATTTATAAGCAACCCTACCGAAACCAAACGCTGCATGTCACACAGCTCTCCCGTCGGAGAGGGAACGACACACCGCACGTGGCAGCTTAGTCACATCCTCCAAGGCACCCCTGGAAGGTGATGAGCTGACGCTGGTGATAGGGGTGAGATAAGAACCTGGATAGACTAGAATCACATGGACTGGAACAGTCTTGTGGGAGCTGCAAGGACCCTGATACCGGTGCTGAGCTGTCCCCAGAATGGTACCCATTGGTTTACTCATCAAGCAGACTAGAGAGCCATCCCTCCTCCCTTTGTTTTCCATCCCTTCCTTTATCAGCTACTAACTTCTGAATGTTCCAGCCTGTGACATCATCTCCTATAGGCTGGGCAAATTGTCTTTGGACCACTGGTATAGACCCTGGAACCAGTGTTACCCTTGAATCTCACTGAAATCCTTTCCACCTGAATCAGCTGTTCAGAGCGAATTCACAAACTCCCCTGGCCCAGGGTTCTGGCAAAGCGTGGAAACACCCAGCCTGAGGGATTCATTTGTAAATGCCCCCACAGCACATTCCATGCCTCTCCTCAGCGGATAAATAGCCTCTTAAAATTGCACCTTCACCCATCTTCTTGACCTTTTCCATTTGGCAAATGATGGCTTCCCCCCACTCTGTTTCTAAGGTGCTAGAAGTCAACATGGTCCCATTTGTAACTTCTTTGATTGCACTCCAGCGTGTTGTCAGACACGCATTTCAGACTGTAAATCCTCCAGGGCCTGGACTGACTTGTCCTAGCTTGTACAGCACCTAGCACAATATGCCCTCTACCCTGACTAGAGCCTTTATGCACCACCTTAATACTTATTAATCCAGGAATGTGCCCGGCTCAGGTGTCAGTTGTTACTTACTCCATTGCACAGCTGCGAGAGGGAGCACAAGATAACCAAGCAGCACTGGTTGGGTACATGCTAAAAATACAGGCACTTTGTTTATTTTACATTTCTTGGAAAAATAAATGTCCCGTTATTTTTAATTGTAAATAGATTTTTCAGTCTGGGGTGTTACCTGGCAGCTCTGTGTTCTTGGGGAACCAGGGTGCAAAACCCCTATTCTCTCTCTGGCTCACCTGAATTCCCCCCAGCCTCTGCTTGAACCAGAACCAGAAGCTATGAAAAGGCCATGGGAGACACACCTAAAACCCTCCAAACAAGGGTGACAGGATTGAGGCAACTCTCCATGCCTCATCTACATAGAAGATGTAAAAAGAGGCATCTCAATTAGCACCTTGAATGGAGAACTGGAGCCTCATTTACATCGAAGATGGAACAAGAATTAGCATGAAGAATGGAGAACCAAGCTCCAAAGCAGGAACCGCACTGAACTCTGGGATTGGCAAGGCAGGGACGCACTGCATTATGGGAGATCTCTGCTCTTGATGTAAATGAACTCACACCTACACCCATCCAGCTCCACAGTTATCAGACCATTCTAGTATTGATATGCAAAACACTGAATCTGCCTGGTTGCATTGTGAGCTCCCCCAAGGAACATTGACCATAGCTGGGAGTAATAAGCTCCTATTGTCCAGCATAGAGAAAACCACCCCGGGGTACTTCATTGAGACATTGTTTACCCACAAACAAACCTGGTTCTACAAAATACCCCTACCCAAGTTCAAACCTCTCTCTTGCTCTCCTCTTCTGATGCCTGGACCCAAATGCTGCCTGCTTCCCCATTTCCTGACTGATCCTGTTGTGGGTTTTGCCTCTCCCTCAAGCGCTCCTGACCCTAAGCTGAAGAGCCTGTCTCCTGGGAACTTCTGAGCTGCAACGAGTGGTGAGATTCCCCTCCCCCGCCCCCCATCTTTCCCCAATTCTCTCTCTCTCTCTCTCTTAATCCAGGTATAACTTTCTACTTTTGTAATCAAACTTGGGCTAGCCTTCTCCAATACCCCTACTGTAATTGTGTTGTGTTGCAAGTGTTAGATTGTTTTTCTCTCCTTGTATGGCATCACTTTTAGTATCATAAGTTTTATACACCTGGCAATAAGCTAACTATTGTAATCAAACTGGTTGCCAGTTTCTCTCTCTCTAAATGCATTTACTCCTTTGTGTTCTTGGCTTCCCTACCTTGCTCTGCAGCAACGCTTCTTTTACCTAAGCCAAAGATCCCTGGAATGCCCAAAATCCTATGGGGTTTGCTTATCAAGGGGGTTACTGCTAGAACAATTGTGTTGCAAAGAGGCATATAAAAGGGATAGCTGAAAAGTGCTGCTCTGCCTAGCCTACGGAGTCCAGAGGCGCATAAGGGTGGCAGCTGAAAGTGCTGTTTGACCCAGCCTGATTGAGTCCAGGGGGCACATAAGGGTGACAGCTGAAAAAGTGCTGTTTGGACCCAGCCTGCTCATAAGTGTGCTCCATTCTGGTGTGGTGCAACGGGCACATGAGGGTGGCAGCTGACAGTGCTGTGTCACCAGCCTGCTGAGTTCAGGGACGTATAAGGGGTCAGCTGAGAGTGCTGATAGCCGGGTCTGCTTAGATGCACTCAGTTCATCTGGAATGGGTGTGTGTATCTGCGGGGGGGTTATTTGAATCTGAAAACCTTAGGTCCTGCAGGATAGCTCCACTGGGAGGGGACTTGTAACCATATGAACACACCAGTAACACAAGCAGCACATTAATAGAATCACATCCCCTCTTCCAGGAAGGGAACCCTAATAAATAAACATATCTCAAAGTGACGGGCAAATCTGGTAACAGGGGGACTTTGCCTGGCAGGTTGTAATGATGTGAAGGGAGTTCAAAGCCCTTACCGTTACCCAAAGCCCTTACCCTGTCAGCCATTTAACTTGTGTGTCTTGGAGCTGCTCCATGTTTCCGTGATATAATCATCTTCCCTAACATACCATTAGCACTTAGGCCCCAGTTCTGCAATCAGACCCACCACGGCTCGGAGACATCAGTGGGGCTCTGAGCAGGCACAAGGGTCCATCCACGCAGGTCTCAGTCCAGGGTTGGGGCCTCAGCCTGGTTACACAAATGGAAATCAGGCACACAAATGAGGTGGTGTGCATTGGTCCTGGCCCTCTTCCAACTCTGCCAGATCCTGTACTTGCATCGCGACTGTTGATTTGGGGTGGTTTTTTTCCCCATCTCATAAAAACATGATGAAAAGCAGAAACTCCTGAATTGTCCCTTTTCCAAATTGGTGCCACCTCCTACTCCTGTCAATGGGGCTGAAGCATGGGGCCCACCACTGCCCTACAGTCTATCTGCACCTGGGAGTGAGGCAGCCCTTGCTACCGTTGGCCACCACCTCTCACTGGAGCAGTACCAGTCAGTGCCATGTGGCTCTGGTCCCATGTTTGCTCTCTGTCTGTGCTCACACCGAACGTCATCTGAGTGCTGGCAGTTTCAAACCAGGTCATTTGGGGGGACTGTACTTTGGGAACCCCTTGTTCAAATGTGCTCAGATTTGTAGCGCAAACCCCTCCCTGGCCATTGGCCAGGAAAAACAGCGTTCAACCAGTGCTCATCTGACTCGGTATGTGGAATTCAGAAAGGAGGCAAAACTGAGCTCTAACCAGAGCCCATGTTGCAGCCTGTGATGCGTCCCACATTCTCTCAGAAACTTCTCTGCAGCCAGGCAAGGGGTGAGGAAGAGGCGATGGCCAGGACTCAAGTGTGACTTACTGAGCGTGGTGACATGAGCGACGGATGGCGCAGGGAAGGCTTTAGTAGAAGGTGTTAGGTGTTTGCAGCTGAGGGGCAGGGTAACTAGTGTGTGATGGTTTTTGTGGAGCCCAGTGACTGGAGATGGAAGCGTCCTGTGAGGTTACTTCTGGTCTATTGCCCCAAAGGCCAGTGAGGCATCATGTCCTGCACCGTTGTGCTAAAACACCTTGACACACAAGAGTTTACAGCCTGGTAGCCTGGTTACTGCTACAGGCGTGAACGAGTGCACGTCCTGAATGTGAGGCTGTGAACCCGCTCAGATCCCCTGAGGCTGACTCACATCCTGGCAATCCACTTTTAGACACAGGGTGACGTGACGTGTCTTGTACACAGTAAGGCTCACAGAGGCTTCGGATGCGTGTGCTAGGGCAGCCCGTTAGCTGACTAGAAGGAAATAGGACAGAGCTCACATCAGGGGAAGTCCAGAGTCCACTTGACTCTGCCTCCCCATCCCAAGTGAAGGAGCATGTTTCCAGTGCAGTGAGAACAGGAGCTATTCCGACACGCATTAATATTAATGGCAGTCACACACCTCCGTCCCCACACACCAGACTATAGAAATCATATCCCTAGGGCTCATCTCCTGAATATCCCACCTAGGCAGGTGTGTCTTCATTGTCACATCCGTCTTCCACACGGCATGGCAGCTGCCCATGTCTAGGCAACTGTGGCCAAATACATTATAAGCATCAAGCAAGGGCAGAGGGAACCTGCCCTGTGGAAAGGAATTGCCTAAGCTGAAATCACAGGCCTTGTCTACGCTAGTGCTTATACCAGCAAAAGGTTTGTCGCTCAGTCAGGGGTGTGAACCCCCCCAGTGACATGTTTTTCCACCATAAGCGCTTGTGTGGACAGTGCTATGTCAGCGTGAGACACTCCCCCGTGACCTAGTTACCGCCGCTTGTTT
Organism: Mesoclemmys tuberculata; assembly: GCA_007922155.1. Taxonomy (NCBI): domain Eukaryota; kingdom Metazoa; phylum Chordata; order Testudines; family Chelidae; genus Mesoclemmys; species Mesoclemmys tuberculata. The sequence continues at coordinate 1,992,204 of ML675700.1, forward strand.
AGGTGGTTTTATGGTGTCAGCAGGAGAACTCTCAGATCTGCACCTGCTTAGCCCTGAAAGATGACTTCAGCATGATGTTTTTGAGGCTAAACCAGGGGTTCTCAAACTTTTTTTGCTGGGACCCCCTTTGAAAATATTTTAGGCTGTGATAACCCACCATCAAAAGTGATGACTTCCCCCCATGCCATGCCACTCTTATCAACATGCACAGGGCTGACAGCTCGTGACCCCCCCCCCATAATAACCTCACAAGCCCCAGTTTGAGAACCCCTGCACTAAACCAATTGAGCACCATTAATCAACGCTCAGCACCAACACAATCTTGTGTTGAAGGGGAGTTGTTGCTCATCTCTTGAGCATCTGAGGGAGGAGCTCCAGAAGTGAGTGTTAACTGCAATGCCCAAGAAATTCAAAATCCAAAACCAATCTCAAGCGTGGTTCGTTTCAGAACTGCTAAGTAAAGCACAGGCCCCTTTCTCTGATGAAGAGTGGACAAAATGCATTTGCTTATGTGCAGAAAACAGCTCAATAAAAACTGATCACCTGAGGAAAGGAGGCGATTGGATGATTTTAGCAGCATGGGGACATAAAATTAGGGCGGTCAAATGGTTTTAAAATCACAATTAATTGTGAGATAAAAAAATATTGTTGTGATTAATCACAGTTTTAATTGCACTGTTAAAAAATAATAGAATACCAATTTACATTAATTATAAATATTTTGGATGTTTTTCTACATTTTCAAATATATTGATTTCAATTACAATGTAGAATACAAAGTGTACAGTGCTCTGCTCACTTCATATTATTATTTTTGATTGCAGATATTTGCACTGTAAAAAAAGATACATGAAAGAAACAAGCATTTTTCAATGCACCTCAGACAAGTAGTGTTGTGCAATCTATTTAGTGTGAAAGTGCAATTTACAAATGCACTTTAAGTTTTACATAACTTCAGTCAAATGCAAAACAGTGTAAAACTGTAAAGTTTACAAGTTGAAGCATGAAGGCACATACGAATGTTTAGCACATCTGACACACAGCTACCTTGGAATGCCAGCTACAACAGTGCCATGTGAATGCAGGTTCTCACTTTAAGGTGACATTGTAAATAAGAATGGAGCAGCATTAACTTCTGTAAATATAAACAAGCTTGTTTGTCTTAGCGATTGGCTGCAAAAGAAGTAGGACTGAGTGGACTTGTATGAGGTGAATTGAAAAATACAATTTCTTTTGTTCATCCTTTTTACAGTGTGATTATCGGGACTATTTTTTTAAATCTAGTTAATTTGTTTTGCGTTACTTGCCTACATTAATTATGATTACTTGGCAGCCCTAATAAGAATAGAAACCTGTAACAAAATAACCTTGTTGCTCTCTCTAGCCAGGTATTTGTATGGCTCGCAACACCACAACATCTGAGTTTCATACTAATGGGAAAGTGTACCCATTTCCTTAAGCAAATAAGAGAATAAATAGTAGACATTGAGATATTTGATCAGAGGAGTCATTGTTTTTAAAGATTACGAAAAAACACAGCAAAACTGCTAATTGGCGAATTCTTTTCTTTTCAGAGTGTTCACTGGAGAGGGTGGGTAAATCCCTCAAACAATGTCCGGCAACTATTCCCTGCAATCAAAGCTGGATTTGCATTGCCTGTATTCACAGCCCGTCTCGTTCCCTTTCCATGAATACGCTAGCCAGGGATTCCACAGAGAAACAGTGAATTTCATGCCACTATTTCAGGATAGTCAGGAAGTGTGAATTCTGACCGTCAAAACGTGAGCATTTACACCAGAAACCTGGTTCACAGAGTTTTGCTGAGACTAGACAGGGTGTTTGGAGGTTGCATCACCCTGAGCTGCTCCTGAAATCTTTCCTTGGAGACCTCACGGGCTAAGTAAGTCTGCGATCAAATGTGCGGCTGAAAAGCCTCTTTTTGCTATTTAGCAAATTCAAATCTTCCTCAAGCTCTCAAGAGAAACCTGCAGAGCGAGCGCTCAGGAAAACTCAGAACCATAATAAATATTAGACGAGAGCTGCTTTTTGCAGACTGATTCATGGCATGTCCCTTAAGCCCTGTACCATGCACGCTTCCCCAGCACGTCCTGTAGAGACTGCACCAGTGCACGATCCCCGGAGATCCTGCATAGTAGTATTGCCCTGTTGGCCTGAGCGGTTAGCAATATCCTTGCAGGGCTGTTGCCATTAGGAGGGGAAGATATTGGCACATCAGGTATTTCTGTGGCACACGAGGCCCTGCTTTCCTGAACACGTAGGAACAAACAGAAGCGGGAAGTTTCCTTGCCTAGAAATCCCCTTCCAACAAGCTCTGTGCCCGTGAAGCTCGGTCTCTCTGCTTCCTCTCAGGATCCTGCTCACAAATACTTCTCCAAGCTTTCTGCCTCTAGGACCCCAGCCTGCTAACCCAAACGCCTAGCCCCCGCCACAATTTCAATCAGGGAACCCCCTGTTAACCCTATGGATTAGCGCTGCCCAGGCCTCATCATGTGGCTTAGTGCCTTGGGCAGTAGCCTCCATTGTTCCAGTTGCTTTGCTATATAAAGAGGCTTAATTGCTCCTTCCATTGACTCTAAAAGAGTGCTTAGCATACCCCTTGACTTTGACTAGGACTGTGATTGCCTTTGGACAAAGAGTCATGTGATGGCAGCCATCAGCGCCTTGCAGCATGCCTGGTGGATGAGGACATGTGCCAGCACAGGCCATATGGGTGGCACAAAGATCCCCTCCTTGCCACAGCACGTCCCGTAGGATGCAAGGCCTCCCTATTAGCTTATCCCATACAGTCAGCGGGACGCCCAGCCCTTCCCACCGCACACACTGCATGGCTGACGTGAGGCCCTGCTCAGGGCAGCGTGCACTGGGGTCAGGAAGCCACAGCTTACCTCAGGAGGCTGCAGCGTGGCCGAGGCAGCAAAATTCAGGAACAGCTGCCCCACAAGGCCGAAACTGCAGAGGAGACGGCTCCTGCGCCAGGACGAGGGAGTGTGCTGGGAGTGAGAGGACGCGGGACTGGCAGCGCGGAGAGGAGCAGCCCATTAGGGAGGTGGGGGCTAGTCTGCAGGAGGAGGGCACTTTGGCACTGACCCCTGCCGGGAAGGAAGATCCTGGGGGGCAGGAAGGCTGGACGAGTTGTGGGGCAGCATCCCACAAAGGCTCCACCTAGAGAGCGAGGGCTCAGCTCGGCAGTCCTGGAGCGGGAGGTGGACTGGCCAGAGGTGATGGGAGGCAGGTGTCAGCAGCTGTCGGGCTGCGGCGTTGGGGTGCCCCTGTGCTGTGGGGCTCAGCCAGGCAGGCTTGCAGTCATGGGGGATGTGGGAGGCGAGGTCCAGGGCTTGGCTGGCGCCCAGGCCCCGTGGGGGCAGCAGGAGGTGGATGGAATCAGGGAGGTGAGCTCTGTTCACTCTGGTCATGATCTTGGCTGCAGGAAGCTGGGCCCCAGCGGCAGCATTAGGCGGGCAAGGCAGGAAGCTGTGTCCCCCGCGGCAGCCAGAGCACCAGCTCCGTGGCAGCTCCTCTGGGGCCAAAGCACCACTCGGGTTCAGCCCAGCCACCGTCCTGACGGAGCCCGGGTGGGGCAAATCTGAGCGAGTGGGCCTGCCACCCCGGGAGCCGGGTCACCTCTCCACTCACACTGACCGGGTCCCATCAGCGGGGATGAGCAGTGCCACAACCGCGGAGGTGGCACCGCCTGGCACCCAGAGCGGAGACCCCAGCTAGCTAGCCCCACAGCACCGGAGCTGCCACTGTAGGGTGAGTGCCAGGCAGGACCCACTCCCCACTGGGTCCGGACCCGACACAAACCACTCCAGACCCTCCACCCCAGACTATGTCCTGGGTCATGGCAGGCCATGAACGTTTACAAATGGGTCCCGCGCCCACAAAGGTTGAGAGCTGCAGGTTTAGGTGAACCAGGGGTAAGATGCCTGCTTCTGGTGTGAGATTTCGCCAGTCCTGTCTTTCCTAGCTCTCCTGGAGCTGCACTGGTGCTAGGCCACTGCTGTGAGCTGCACAACCTCCCTTCGGAAGAGGCAGGGAGTGGTCACAAGTGTCTGGTGCAAGGGAGGGGTCCCCATGCTGTGCCAAGGGGGGGCTAGGAGCACCTGCCCGCGTGTTGTTCACATCCCGAGCAGGGAGTCGCTGCTTGCGAGATGCCTGGGGAAGCTGCAAGGAGCCAGCTGGATGCAGAATCATAACCCCAGGGCTGGAGTGTTGTCTTTCCAGAGGCAGCAGCAGCGGGTGAGCCGTCCTGCACACGTGGCCTCCGCTCACCCTCCAGAAATCTGCTCTGACAGCTCCTCCCTCCGCCCACTGCTTCACACACCAGTTGGTTGCTCATCCCAGCAATGATTTTTTCAGCTAAGGGACCAAGGGAAAATTCTTTGCAGCCATTAACATAAAGCCCTTCAATCAGACGCACAGAGGGGAATGCAGTAAAATCCGCCCCCCACCAAGGCCCTAGCTTAAGATGTGAGGTGTTTTTCTAAAAGGGCTTGAACCCATTTGCTCAGCTAGATTTCCTGACTTTACCTGTAACACCAGTTACAGCCACCCCACCCCATACCCATTAACTCAGTTACAGTGCCCGAGTCCGTTCTCTGTCCTCCATTGGGCCGGAGTGGAAAGCATTCTCTGTACCAGGGCAAGGAAATCAAGTCTTGCTTTTCTGAAGACACAAACTCAGCTTCAGAGACAGAGCAGGCCAGGGAAGAGTAAGAGGCGACTGGTGACAGTCTGTAAGTAGCTACGTGAAGAACAAATAGTTAATAATGGGCTCTGCAGTCTAGCAGGGAAAGGTCTAACGTGATCCGGTGGCTGGAAGTTGAAGCTAGACGAATTCAGACTGGAAATAAGGTGTGAATGTGTAACACTGAGAGGAATTAACCACTGGAACCATTTACTAAGGGCCATGGTGGAGTCTCCTTCACTGCCCATCATTAAATCAAGATGAGAAGTTCTTTGTGCTCTAGCTCAAATAAAAATTGCTTAATGGAAGTTCTCTGTCTTGTGCTTTGCCGGCGGTGAGCCGAGGCGAACACATGGGTCCCTTCTGGCCTTGGACTCTATGACGCGATGAAGCATCTTTCTGCCCTGTGGCTACAGAGCGCAGCGCCCGGTCTGACGGGGCCCTGGGGAATGGGCTGGGCTCCTCCACACTGCCGCAGCACAAATAAGTGATAATTCATTATGTGGCACTTTCCATGCACAGTGTTGACCCTGGGGCACTAGGGGGGAGGCCACCCCTTGTGCCGACAGGATGAATCATGGCCTTCTTATTGTTTACTTGTTAGATGCCAGCAATGTGCTCAGCCCTGAATGAATCACAGTCAGACGCACAGCGGCCAAGTGCCCTGGCTTTGGGGACCCTGAATCTTTCTCTCCGCACTTCCCTTGTGATGTGGCGGCGGAAGCGCTCGCCTGTCCCCTGGGAGATGGCGACGGCGGGTTAGTTAATGTGTTTGAATAGCAACCTACGCGCTAAGGGCAATGCTTTATAAAGCGCCCAACGCTCAGGTCCTCCAACGTGTTTCAGCTGATCTCAGGGGAATTAGGGGCGTACGTGCCTTGGAAGAGCTGAGCTTCAGTGACTGAACCCACCACTGAAAGTCAGAGCACCGCGGTGCTGCTTACAACGTATGAAACCCCTCCCAGCCACCCCCAGGCCCCAGCCTGTTAGAACAGCTAACCCCTGCATCCGACACGCCAGAGGTGGGATTTCTGCAGCACCCTAGGGAATCTGGGCAAATGGGGAAGGCTGTACAATGCCCTGCCCCATGGGAAAGGGGAGGGGGGTACAAAGGCCTGGGAAGTGCAGGAGATGGGGGGGCAAAGAGGAGCAAGACTGGTGCAGGGGGAGGGGCGGGGGATGGAGGAGGGCCCAGGTGCATCGCTCATAACTCCAGGTGTGCACATGTCCAAGGGATGGCGAGCAATGCTCCGGGATACAGGCGACGGGGTCAGGTGTGGCACAGAGACCGAGGTGGCCGATGGCAGGGTGGGGGGGCAGAGGCGCAGGCAGCACATGAGATCAGGCTATCGAGCTCGATATGTGCGGCAGGACCACAAAGCCAGCAGTCACTGCTCTCCTGGCCAGGTTTGCACATGCAGGAAAGAAAGATGGCGTCCCTGCCCATTACCATCAAGCAGCCTCCAAGTGCAGATTACTCCCAGCCCAGGGTTATCCCGTCTGCACACTGAGCGGGTGGCGACTGTCAAACCCTCGTGGAGGAGCAGAGCCAGTGCTGGAGAAGATTCGCGCACTCCCGCAGGCTCTGCCGTGCCACGGTCCGTCCAGGCCCTTCCGCAGCCTCAGAGGCGATGCCAGGACTCCGGGCTTGCCATAAGGGGCGGGTCTAGAGAAGCCCGGTGCTAAGAGCTTTGTGAACACAGGCCCTGGGGAGGCTGAGGAACTACAGATGCTTGTCGGTGCTTTTTGTTAAGTGACAGGACAAGATCAGCAATGAGGATATTCAAAGGCTCCACCAGCACTGGTTCTGTGTTAACGGCTTTCTGGGTATGGACATGCTTTTATGACGGGAGATCAATGAATTACCAAGCTGGCTTGCCAAGGAACGCTGCTTCACAGGGGGCAATGACCTGGGCGCCGAAAGCGACTATGGTGCAACACGATTGCCTGGGATGGGCATCGCCTGAACGTCCTGCCAGACCATCTGAAGGACTTAGCTAGAGATTAATCCGGGAGACACTTGATCTGCAAGAAGCCTGCACCCCGTTGCAATCTGCCTCGGTGGTGATGATGAAATATGAAATGCGTGTAACGTTTATACAGACTGGTCCCCCAAGGCATGGCTCACTATCACTGTTCCCAACTCTGGCCCCTGCACTTCCCTCCCAGTCTGTGTCCCCTTCCTCCCATGCACCCCCCTCTGTTTTGTCCCCTCTGCCCCCCACCTCTGTTTGCCTTCCTCTGCACCTAGCCCAGTTGTAAATGTTTAAATATTTTAGCACTGGCTCCTTATACATTTTTAAGCTTCAGAAATTCCCACCCAAACACTTGGTTATTGCCTCGATCAGACTGCTAAGTGCACTTCAACATGAGACCGTCTGTCCCACATCAGAGCAATATAAATAAATAAATATCAAATTCTGACACCAACCATAACACCCAATTCCTGTTTTAGTGCATCCTCCCACCTCCCGGTAAACAAACATTCTCACTGACCTCTGTCCAGACAGCCTCAACTCTGCCCTTTTAGTTCTGTACGGCTTTTCTGTAGCGTCACCATGTAGGCTCCATCGTTAAGGTCACACTGAAAATGTGCACTTCAGTTAAGGATTAAACATCTCTTTCTTTGTAAATAACAGCATGAGCTCCCCAGCTGTGCACTGAGTGTAACTCTCAGGGCACAGATTTAATTCTCTGTGAATCTGCAATAAATCCCTTCAATAGTTTATGAATTAGAAGTATTTATAACTGACCCCTCTGCCCCTGCCCCTTTGTATTGAGCTTGGTTATCTTCTCCAGACCTGAAAAAGAAATCTGTGAAGCTCAAAAACTAGTCCCTTCCACCAACAGAAGCTGATCCAGTAAAAGATATTCCCTCACGTACCTTGACCCCTTTTTGGAATTTGATGAATGAATCAATTAAGTTTCAGATTCCCCAAGCTAATTAATGACTGAATTTGAGATTTAAAAATTGGCTTTCTGGTGGATTTTAAGTAAATCAAAGATATAGATTACTTTGTAAATGTAATAATCCGTATATAATTAATTTATTTACATTATCAATTGGAACCACTTTAGTTTCTACCACAGCAGCTAGAATATAAAAAAATCGCATCCATCAATAGATGACAATAAAATGTCCCTTGTGAGGTGCTAACCGTTAGCATGTTGACAGTGGCAGTGCTGACGCCTGACACTCTTCATAGATTCAAAGAGTTCAAAGCCAGATGGGACAATCAGCTTGTCTCATCGGACCTCCTGCATATCACAGGCCATTACACTTCACCCAGTTACCGCTGGTTTGAGCCCAGTAATTTGTGCTTGGCAAAGCATCTCTGGAAAGGCCTTGATCTGAAGACATCACAAGATGGAGAATCCACCATTTCCCTTGGGAGTTTGTTGTTCCCACAGTTAATTACCCTCACTCTTAATAATGTGCCTTATTTCCAATTGGAATTTGTCTGATCTCTTGTTCTGCTTTTCTCCACTAGATTAAAGAGCCCCTTAGTGCACTGTACTTTCTCCCCGTGAAGGCGCTGACACACTGTAATCGAGTCACCTCTCAATCGTCTTTTCGATAAGCTAAATAGATTGAGTCTTTCAGTCTCTCACTGTCCGGCATTTTCTCCAGCCCTCACATTTTTGTGCCTCTTCTCTTCACCCTCTCCAATTTTTCAACATCCTTATAAAAGTCTGGATCCAGAACTGGACGCAGTGTTCAGGATCGTCTCACCAACACCCTACACACAGTAAAATCACTTCCCCACTCCTCTTCACTTCTCTCTTGTTTATCCATCCAAGGGTCATTAGCCCTTTTCGCCACAGCATGGCACTGGGAGCAAATGTTCCCTTGCTTGTCCACTCCAGCCCTAACCCCTTTAGAGTCACTGCTTTCCAGGAGACATTCCCCCATTCGGTAGGGGTGGCCGGCGTTCCTTGTTCCCATTTCTAAAACTGCACATTTGGCTCTAGTAAAATGCTTTTTTTTTTAATGGGCCAAGTGAGCCACATCACTGTGTATGACTGTCCTGGCCTCGCCTCTGCTAGTCTTTGTGTCACCCACAAATGTTACCAGCAGGGGCGCTGGAACTGGGGGGAACACAGGGGCCATGCCCCCCACTTTTTAACATGGATATAGTTTGGGGGGCAGGGGGCTGTGTTACCACCCCCCCAGCTGCAAGCTTTGGGCAGGTGCACAGGAACAAATAACCTCGCAAGGCTGTGGAATCTCCGTCACTGGGGGTTTTAAGACACTTGTCAGGGACAGTCTAGATAATAATTAGTCCTGCGTCAGTGCGGGGGACTGGGCTAGGTGCCCTAACAAGATCCCTTCCAGCCCTACGATTCTGTGATGTCTGTGATTGTGCAAATCCCCCTGCAAAGCTCTGCCAACACGTCTCTGTCCTGATCCACTGATTTGCCAGGAAACCCCGCTCTGAAGCTGATCTGCTGCTGTTATACCCCTGGGCCTTCCTTAATCAGAGAGATGCCAGTCTCTGTGCACGCTGCATAATGTGCACAGAGGGTGAACGGAGAGACCAGCAGGCATGTTTTCTCTTGGGGTGTGAAAGAGGCTCTGAAGTGAGGTCTCCAGAGGAACAAGGCTCGTGCCCAGCCCACCTGCTCCTTCCCACATCTCCAGCTCTCCTGGGGTCAGCGGGGCCGTTGATTCTTGCTGTGTTTCGTTTATTGAGGACCGCTCTCGTGCTGCGCTTTCCTCCGAGCCTGCTGGAGTGATGGACGCCAGCTCCTCTACTGTGCCATGCCAGGCACTGCAGCTCACACGCCCTTGGACCTTCGCATTCAGGACAAAAATAACTGTCGAAGGGGTGAAGTGACCTTTGCCATTTTAATAAATATTTGCTTGTTCAGGACGAGGTGGGGATGACCTTAGGGACTTACAGAGGCCCCCTGGGACTTCACTCCTGCACCAGATGCCTGTCACCTGCTCCAGGGGCAGCAGCCAATTGCACGAGCACCTGACCTCCCTCCCCAGCTCCACGCAGCAGCAGCACAGGAGAAGACATGCTCTTGAGGGAATGAATAAAGCCTGATGGCTTTACCTTGTATCCCTAGATCAGAAATACTCTCCCTGCTTCCAGTGCAATGGGCTGCTCAGAGAATTCGTGTCTGTCTAAACTTTCCTAGGACCTGCTCTCCGAGCATAAACGTTTGCTGACACGAGCCGATGTTGGTGCCGTGGGAAGGGTGCTCCCGGGATCATGGAGGGTGTTCCCAGGCGGGCACGTGGCCAGTGAGCCTGATCAATGCCCATCCGAACGCACAAAACAAACTGAGTGGCTTCCTGGGGGTCGCATGTTGTGGGCTATTGCCTCCAGGGGAGCTCTGCTCAACCAAGGATCACAGAATGTGGCCCTCAGGATTGTCCAGGAACCCTCCGTGCTGCGCCAATGTCACTTCAGATAGGAATTGCCATGGGAGTTGAGTGCCCCTTAGAAAATCCCACCTGAGCCGGAATCACTGAAGCAAATTGACCACGGAGCCCGGCTAGGTCATTGCACAGTAGCCTTTTCACAGGAAGGATGGCCCCGTGGTTAGGGCAGTAGCCTGGGACTTGTGAGACTGGCATTCAAATCCGGCCTGCCGCAAACTCCCTGTGTGACCTTGACCAGGTCGCTGAGGATCTCTGTGCTGTGGTTCCATCTGCACTGGGCGTGCCCTGCCACACTGGGGGGTTGTGGGGATAAACCCAATCGGGGTGGAGCTGCTCAGATGCTGTGGGAACGGGGCCAGTTCAGCATCAGAGCTAAACAGATACAGCCACTCCCGGAGCAGAATCCCCTCCGAAGGCCTGCTCCCCCATAACTGCATTCGCCTAGGGCTCATCACGGGCTGTAGCGTCTGCTGCCAGCAGGGTTTCCATGGGGGTGGGCTGCCCAGCTCAGTGCTGCGCAGGAGGGCTGGGAAGGCAGAACCACAGCAACATTTAGCTGGGGCTGCAGGCAGCCCCAGTGCGAGTGATGGCAATGCCCTTGAGGGGACCCTGGGGCTTGGGGACAGCCCTCCCCTCACCATTGATGGGTGGGAACCTCCCCTCCTCGAGTCTTTCCATGCATCCGTTGGTGGTGTGCCCTCATGTCAGAGCAACCTGCAATACGCCTTCCCCAGATGACAGGCTCTGCCCCATCCCCGCCAGCTCTCCCTCTGCTGTTCGCTTGCTTCGTGCAGCTGGCTGCAGCCTTGTAGGATGCTGGCTTCCACTGCCGGTAATTTTCTGACAAGTCTCCCTTCGGGCTGACTTGTTCCTGGTTCAGGAGCAGCCGAAAGGCGGTGATTTCCGTGTTGCCAGCTCTTGTAGTTTCATCGCTAGTTTCACAGCATGTAGTGTTTTTCTTAAAGCCCAGATCCTGGAGTCAGGTGAGAATCTCAGCTTGCGTTTCTTTTTATAAAAGTACATTTCCAGCCCTCTTAGTTGCAAAAAAGCTGGGAAACATGACCCCAGATCAACCTAAAGGCTTGGAAACCAGGAGGCAACGTGAGAGAATCCAGAATTTATTATTTTTTAAAGAGCTCATGATTTTTAAGCCAATCTCATGGTTTTTGGGTCCTGACTCATGATTTCTGAATATTTGTGGCTGGCCTTGCTGATATTGTTTCAAATTACAGACAATGCACTGAGCTGTGGGTGAAATTCTGTGTCCAGGAATCCCTGCTTTACACAAATAACTCAGTGATCAACAAACTCTCGGCCTGTGCATTCTGCATGCAGCTGGATCTCGGGCCTGTTTAAAAATCCCTTGTAGTTAAACCTTTGCAAACTCCTACATGGACCAGGTTTTATCAATTTCTAGTTGGCTTATGTCCCGTTGGCTTCTTTGGAACCTTGGTGGTTTGGAGGGAGCCTGCCTATGCACATTTTCTAAACAACAAAGTTAAAAGCAATTAAAAATTAACTTTGGCAAGTGCTCAGTACAAAATTTCCACCCTGTCAGCTGTGTGGACCTTGGAGACAATGGGTGGTAAGTTCCCTCCAGAATGGTGCCACATGGGGTAGCGATCTCTGATAGTAGAAGGCTCTTTAATCCATCCCTGGTTGGGAGCTGGAGCTACACATATTCCGACTAGAAATAAAATGCAAATTTGTAGCGGGGCGGGTAACGAACCGTTGGAACAATTAGTCTTGGGACAAGCCTTTACATCATGATGGGGTTTCTCTTTCCGAAAGTTCTGCTCGAGCTTGACCGGAAATGATGGGTGTGATGCAGGAATCCCTGGGTGTCACTGTTTCATCTGTGGTATGTGGCAATCAGGCTAAACGATTGTAATTGTCTTGTCTGTCTTAAAACCTAGAGATCGCTGACTGGGGCTGGAGGGTGAGCATGCAATCTCCTGTTGGACTTCAGCATTTTTGGTTTCTGTCTTTGAGCCTTCCAAACAAATGTCCTTTTGTGGTGAAGCCTCTTGTGTCTGGACCGTCCTGGGGAATGTGTTTGGAAAGTCTGAAATGATAAAGCTTCTTCGGGATAAACTCTCAAGTGGATGAAGGTTCAGATTTCAAATGAACAGGGGCTGGGGGCTAGGAGAGAAATTTCCTGGTTTTAAAATGATAAGGTTTAATTTTTTAAACCAAAAGGTTCCCTTCCTTTTCCTTTGCAGCAGCCTTCAAGGTAACCCAACCATGTAGAAAAGTGTCGATAGCCAAACAGCAGCAGCGCGCTGGTGACACAATGATTGTGACGCTGTTGCACGACAGCAGCCTGGACAGGTGGCTGGCTGGGCAGGGATGACTAGTGCAGTGCAGGAAAAGGCCAGGATCACTTCCTGCATGGGAGCCTTTCACTGTATTTGTCTCTCTGTCTCAGACGCAGAGATCTGACCTACACTAGGAAATTCGGCTGGCATGAGGAATGAGTCACTCGTCAGGGCCAGCCTGTGCAGTTCAGCAGTGAGCCCTTTGGTTTATCACTTTCCTCTCTTATTAGACACTTGAGACGTTGAGGCTGCAATCAGGACAATGGCAGCTTAGGGCAGTTTAGGTATTACCAGAGTTGCACCTGATTACAACAAATACCTGAGAAAGGAGAGGAACTGGTTATACTAGAACAAATGGCTCCAAATGGTCATAGACAATGGTCACTGAGCCAACCGCAACTGAAGCTGGCAAAGGAAGGAATTTCATTGCATCCTGTATAAAGCCTTCCCAAAGCACACAACAAATCTATTACTCTGGCAGGGACATAAGCCTCTTATGACACAGCTGATCAGACTCTCAGACCCTTCCTCATCACCCTGTGATGTGCTCAGAGCACAGAAGGTCATCTTCTACCTTTCTGCTGTTCACTCTCATCACCGCTACGCTTGGGGATGTCTCGTTTTTGTCACTGAAAGGATTAGGCCAGTGTCTGTGTAAACCACAAGAATTGGAGCCCGACCTTTTAATGGAAATCTACCGTTCTGATTTCTCGTCTGTTAGTTCCTAGAGCCTTTTTGTGACTCAGTGCGTGACCCAGAAACAGATACAATGGGAAAGTAACTCTTGGTTTGGGAAACTCAGGGTGCAGCTTGGAAGAGGTAAATTCTAGATCTGGTTGGAAATTATTTCCCCCCCTGGATAATTTTTAAAGTTTGGTTGCAAAAACCCCAAACTACCAAAAAATGAAAAAAAAAAATTGGCCCCAAATTTTTGATTTTCAGAAGAAACATCAAAACTTTTTGAGGCCAGCAGGCACAGCCTGTGAAAATTTTAACTTAGTTAAAAACCCAGTTTTTTGTTGGAAATAAAAAGTTTTGACAGAAAATTTTCCATCGGCCCTGCAGAATTCCTCACCACTTGAAGTCTGTACATCAAGACTGGCTCCGTCTCTTACCCAAAGAGCCACTCTAGGTCAGCTGCAAGTTAGCAGGTTCCACTTACATAGCACAGGTTCCACAGGGCGCTCTGGGTGTCAAAAAGTCTAGCTGGGCTGAGGACGAAGTGGGAACTTCCCCTTTGAAAGTGTGCACACAAAAGAAGGGGTTGGAGAAAGTGCTGGGAGCAAGTGGGAAAAGCCTCCATGTGAATTTGATCCTCCCCTAGGAATCCGGCTGCCCTAAGAACAGCACTTTGTGGTCTTCCGGTCACTGCTAAGTCACTTACAAACATGCAGTTGGATCTCCAGTACATTTATTTCCAGGAGAAAGTGTGAGAGCTGCTGAAAGGCCTCTGGGTCTTTGGGGAGAGGTGGGAGGGTGGGAGGAGAGCAAAGGAGCCTGACTTATCCAGAGTGCCCCAAATGAGTTAAATACACCAACAGAGCAGCAGATAGATGGGGAAACGGTGTTTGTAATCTTTCCCCTATGCTACTCGGAAGGACCCTACACAATCCTCCCTATTCCCCACATGGATTTTGTAAAAAGAATCAAGTGTATTACAATACTGCCTAGGGACCAACAGAGGTCAGGGCCCCATTATGCTAGGTGCTGTACAAACAGAGCAGACAGTCCCTGCCCTGAAAAGCTGACAATCTAAACAGACAAAATGGACCCCACGTGGGGTATAGTACACACAACAGAGTGATCAGTGTGATGGCAGAAAATGGCATGTCAGTGATTTTTTTGGGGAGGCGTTAATTAGATGTGACTAGCTAAACAGAAAGACAAGGAAAGGGGATGAGGCAGAGGGGAACCTGAGGAAGGAATGAGCAGCAGGGATTGGAAGCCAGATTCTAAGAGATGAATAAATCCTAAACTTTCCTAAAGTCTAAGCCAATCACACATCCCAGCTCCCAGCCCCAAAGCTGCACCGAGTCTTTTCCCATAACTGAGGTCACTTCACCTTCCTCACTGCAATCGAATTGGTGATTGGGTATAGCAATGGTGACCATTCCCCCACACCCCCAAAAAAAGGCTTTTTGACCATGTTCATTGACATTTTCCAGTTTTCAACAAGAATCTGGAAACCAAAAATCTTTTTCCAAACAAAGGGTTCTCGATTTTTAGAAAAATAAATTCAGTTTTTGATATTTATTTGGGAGGAGGGAGGTTGGTACATGTTTTACCAAAAATGGGTGTTGAAAATCAAATGTTTTGTATTGAAAACGGAATAGCTCTACCAAAAGCAGGTTTGGAAAAGCTAAATATTTTACCACAATTTTTTGTAACTGAAATGTTTTTTTTTAATAAATGAAACATTTTCCACAGGAATTTAAAAAAAAATCAATTTAAAAAGCACATCCTGTGAAAAATAAATGGCCCTTTCTCACTGGCTCTAGGCTGGGCACTGTCCCTATTTGAAAGTAATCAAGAGATAGAAAAATGAATGTGCTGCTCAGACTGTGACCATCCCATCTTCAGCATCTGGGTAGTTCCCAGCACTTGGGCTCTGACTCAGCTTATGCCCCCTGGGAGTTAAAGGAAAAGACATGCTTCAGTTCTGTGCTGAATCAAGGTCCGAGTGGGTGTCACCTAAAAAGCATTCAGTCATCCTGGGTCTCAGACTGCCCCGGGGAATTCTTCAAAAGGGAAACATATTTTCCTGGTTGAACTGCAGTTTGAAAGCTTTGATCTTTGCTTTCTTCCTATCTGTGTTTCTTATGATCTTCCACCCCATCTCCAGCCCTAGTGCCCGACAGCCTGGAGAAGGCTGGCAGTTCTTTGCTTGACGAAAGGGGACGGTTAGAGCTCACCTGCGAAGGGGAGGAAATGGGCTTGTCCTCGGCCTTGTTCCTTTCTGATCTACGCATGGAGCGTGGATGGACTTGGGAGGTTTCTGTTCCCATCCGCTTCACCTGTCTCTGCTCTGAGCTTCGTCATAGGTATGGGTGCCTCCAAATCCTGTGCACCCATGGAAGATGAGGCGAGGGCATCAGCTCTTTTTGCTTTCCCCAAGCTGTGGGCAGCCAGGCGACTGAACAGACCATGATTCAAGTTAGAGTAGCCACAGGGCATTGCAAACAAGGTATTGCACCCAGTCCCACTCTGTCCAACCTCCAGTGGGGCCTCCTGACCCTGGAACACCCCCTCCTTGCCCCCAGCTGGCCCCAACACATCTTGTGCATTGGGGTCTAGGGGATTTCTGCCTGCTAGGGGAATCCTCGCCTGTCCCTTTACAGCAGCTTTGCTCTGCTCCGTGGGTGCACTGGGTGCCCCATGGTGATGCTGAGAGGTTTGGAAGATAATGGGTGTGCTCAGGTATGAATGACATAGAGTCGGGCCTGAAGAATCATTGTTACTGGGAAGTCCAGCAACTCCAAAACTTTCCTTCTTCTCTTGTGGGCTGGCCCCTTCCTGTTCTCCTTCTCATCTCATCAGACTGGGGCAGGCTGTTCTGGAGCAATACAGGCCTCGTTGTTATTGTGTTGCCTTGTTTTATAACGAAAATAAGACCTAAAAAAAAATTAGCTTAAAAATGCTGAGCTTTTATTTCAACTGGTAACCCCAATTCTTTTTCCAGTTCAGTTCCAGTTCAGTGACTAGGAAAAAGTTATGGTTTGGTTTCTGTTTTGGTTCAAGTGAAAAATACTGGTTTGAATTGGTTCTCTGATTCTGGATCGGTTCCAGTTTGGCTGACTGCTGGGCACAAAGCATGACCGAGCAAATCCCACTGGACTTTCAGTAGCCAAACTGAGTTTGTGGAGCTTGAATTTAGAAATCCTTCATGGAAACAGGAAATTGGCCTGGAGTCTGCTACGGCTCAGTGCACGTGGCGCCTCTGGAAGCCTTTTTACAGTCACTTTTTAGAGCATAGCCACACGCCGATGTTTGTCAAGAGCTTTGAGCCCCTTGGGAGGAAGGCATTGCCCAAGTGCCTTGCACTAGGGCTATTTGTAAAGCGAGTTAGAAGAATTTGCTAGAGCTGAATGGACAGCTCAAAGTGAATAATTGATTCCACAGGCTTTGTCTTTCTTCTGGTAACAGATCAACTGTTTCCATCTCTCATGATTTTATCAGCTGTCTTGTGATATTTGGTGAAATTCCCAGCTCCTGGAGTCATGTGAATATGTACTAACCTCTGATTTTGGGGCAGCGGTTTGTTTTTGGATTTTTTTAAAAGCAAGTTTCTAGCCTTCATGGGTGTGAAGAAAAGACTGTAATTGTGACTCGAGTGCACCCGGAAGGCTCAGAACTCATAAAGTTAATAGAAACAATCAATAACACATTATTTAAAAAGAATCTCATGATCTGGAGAGGGACTGAGTCGTGATTTTTGAAAGAGTGGAGTTGCCAACACTGCAGATTGACCACGGAATTCCTCAGTTGTATTTATGACTGAAAATTATTTCAGTGAATAATTCTTGGTCTGCAGATTGTTCAGAACATGAATTGTAAACTTAATTACAAATTTGTGCTGTAACTCGTGTAACTAATTGATGTAAGTTACATTGCAAGTTGCAGGTTAGATTGCAATATGTGCAATTCACCCGCTCTGAGCTACTTATCTCATGCAGTCAGAGGACAGAACTAATACCATCTGACTGATGTAGCTAACCAGGACTGTGTGGCTCAGGAAATTTACAATCAGATATAAGCATTGCGATTGTCTATGAGCTCTGTATTCTCTTGTGAGTGTCTTTGAGTCCATCCACTCAAGTTTTCAAAGGGTGACAGTGAGCCAAAAAGCATCCTGAACATGGACACAGGGAAATTCACTTTGGCGTGTGACTATTCATGGTAAAGTTTGCTGCTCTTGGCTCCTTGCCAGGGTCTGCTTTCTGTCACATTCGGGGACATTCACCAAGATGCTGAGCCTTTTGCCTGTGGGTGGAAAAGTCTTGGTGAGTCCATCCTGGGCCCCGTGAGGGCTTTGGGAAGGGAGAGGTGCCATGGACTAGCTGTGTGCAAACACAGCCCTGGGTCAGCGGCCCGATGCTCCTGCTCAGAGCTCCCCCGGGGGGCTAACAGCATCCGAGTCAGAGGCCTCCTTGACGAGCCAGAACTGTTGGGGAGGAGCAGTAAAGAGCATGAGCAGAAGCTGCGTGGACAAACCTGGCCTGCACAGAGCTCCCCTGCTTCCTTGCAGGGCCACTGGCCTTCAGCACGTTCCGTGGGGTTGGGCAAAGGCAGGCGGCCCAGTATAGCTAGAAGCCACAGTCCCACCCGCCGGCACTGGTAGGGACGCCCAGGCTGCACCCGCGTTTCCTGTCGGGAATGGGGCCCGTCTGTGTGCAACGGCAATGCCCGCACACAGCACACTCACCCCAGCACAGACACGCACGCTCGTGCACATCCCCCGTACACACAGAGCACAGACGCACACTCCCGCACACACACAGCATAGACACAGCACAGGCACACACAGCACAGATATAGCATAGACATACTCACATCACAGACACGCACCCTCGTGCACACACACAGAATTGACACACTCGTGCACACACACACAGCAGACACGCATACAGTGCACAGGCACAGCACAGACACACACTCGTGCACATCCCCCGTACACACATAGAAGAAGTTTCCCCTTTGGGACGCCATAAGAATGTCTTACATTTCTATGGCACTTTTCTTCCAAAGGGTTTTATCAGGCTCCCCTCTGAAATGCCCCCATGGGGTGAGAGGTGGGAAGAAGGGACTGTGTGGCCCAGGATACCAGAGCAAACTCCCTTCCTAGACTCATAGACTCTAAGGCCAGGCGGGACCATCACAATTAACTAGTGTGACCTCTGGCAAATCACAGACCCCAGGACCTCGCCTGCCCACTCCTGCAGTGGGCCCAGAACCTCTGGCTGAGTTACTGAAATCCTCAAATCAAACGGAAAGACTTCCAGTTACAGAGATTCCACCATTAACTGTAATTCAAACTCGCTCAGTTTCAGAGCCCGGCTCCAGCCCGAGTACGAACACCTACGCTGCCATTTCTAGCCCAAGCCCCGCAAGCCCGTCAATTGCCCTGGGCTCTGAGTCTCTGCCATGGATATGTCTTTGCAGTGTACACCTACCCTTTGGGTCCTTCAGAAATAACACCAGCCTAACTTTTCAAGGAAAACCAGCCAAACAATAGAAACCAAAGCTGTGAGCAGGCATTTAAATCAATACAAGGATTATTACTGGTGACATGAGGACAAAGGAACATAAACACACAAGTCCATTTCTTTCTGCTTTTCTATTTTCTTCCTTTGTACAATTTGGAGTCAGGAGAGGCAAGTTGTCCTGGTTACAACTAGTTACCAGTGGGCTCTAGAACATATGGGTTTTAGTAATGACATCATGCCTGGCTCATGGTATAGATTCCTAGAGTCCAAGGCCAGAACGGACCATTGTGATCATCTCGTCTGACCTCCTGGATAACTTGGGACACAGAACTTCCCTCAGATATTTCCTGAAGTAGATCTTTTAGAAACACATCCCATCTGGATTTAGAAATCGTCAGTGATGAAGAATCCACCATGGCCTTGGTAAATTGTTCCAACGGTTAATTACTCTCAGGGAGTTTAGACTTGAAATTAGACGCAGGTTTCTAACCATCAGAGGAGTGAAGTTCTGGAATAGTCTTCCAAGGGGACCAGTGGGGTCAAAAAACCTAGATGGCTTCAAGAATGAGCTTGATAAGTTTATGGATGGATTGGTATGATGGGACAGCTTAATTTGGTAATTAATGGCAAAAATTAAATTAATTAATTAATTTGCCAATGGCCTGTGATGGGATGTTAGAGGGGGTGGGTGTGACTGGCTGGATTGGGGGGGGGCATTTATTATATTATTTAACATCAATATGTCAAAATCATAGTAATTCATGTGAGACGTGCCGTGTCAGGTACTGTTAGAAAGGCTACACTGTGTTCAGTCAGATGATGTTTCTCTTCGTGTGTTATGTGTGTAATGGGAGTTATGGATATGGTTGATGTATCTGTGTTTCAAATTGGGCTGTGTCTGGACGACACCCCAGACGGGACGGCTGCAGAACAAGCACCTGCTTAATGGCCCATTAAGGAAATTCACAGGTACAAGGGGTCTGGGGGAGAAGCCAGGGATACACCTGATGAGTCACCAGGACTTACTCATGTGACTCTGGACCCCATCTTACTCCTGTAAAATTCCAGAAGCAGCATGGCAAAGACCAAAGAACATAAAAGGCATCAGCCTGAGATCCATTTTGTCTTTCAGTCTTTGTCTTTAGTCTTCAGCCTACCTCTGGATCAACTCATCTACAACTGAACTGAACTGAAGCTGTGAAACAAAGGACTGAGACCCATCCAGGTACTGGATGTAACCAGAGGGATTATACGAGCCTGTGAACTCCACAATTCTACTAGAAACCTGATATATCTGGACTTTCAAATCATTTGTATGTGTCTGATGGCTTTAATCCTTTAACATTTCTCTTATAGTTTGTTTCTTTCTTTTTATAATAAACCTTTAGTTTTATTTACTAAAGGATTGGCTGGCCGTGTGGTATTTTTGGTAAGATCTAAACTTATATTGATCTGGTGCTGTGGCTGACACTTTGGGATCAGAGGGAACCTTTTTGGTAAAGGGCATAGAGTTTTAAATAACTGGTCTCTTTACTGGCCCTAGTGGCCGTTTGGGAGCTAGAGACTGAAATGCAGTAAAGGGGGCTGTGTGTATTTGCACAGTGGCTTCTTGATAACCAGTGTGGGGGAATCAGAAGCACTGTTCGTGGCTGGTTGGGAAGTCTGACTGCAGTGTCACCCACCAGTGCTGGGAGAACCTGCTCTCCTTTTACAGCCTGCCCTGACCCTGGCATTTTCAGATGGCTGCCCTAGGCACAGACGGCTCACAGTGGGCTCTGAGTTACTACAGAGAATTCTTTCTTGGGTGTCTGACTAGTGTCTCTTGCCCACATGCTCAAGGTTTAGCTGATCACCGTATTTGGGGTCAGGAAGGAATTTTCCCCCAGGGCAGATCTGCAGAATCTCTGGGGGTTTATTGCCTTCCTCAGTGGCATGGAGCACGGGTCACTTGCTGGTGGATTCTCTGTACTTTGAAGTCTTTAAACCATGATTTGAGGACTTCAGTAACTCAGTCACAGATTAGGGTCTATTACAAGAGTGGGTGGGTGAGGTTCTGTGGCCTGCGTTGTGCAGCTGGTCAGACTAGATGATCATATTGGTCCCTTCTGACCTTAAAGTCTATAAGTCTCACTGTTAAAAATTTACACCATATTTCCAATCTGAATTTGTCTAGCTTCAACTTCCAGCCACTGGATGGTATTAGACCTTTCTCTGCTAGACTGAAGAGCTCATTGTTAAATATTTGTTCCCCATGTAGATACTTGTTGAGTGTAATCCTTTGCCTTTACCTTTGTTAAGCTAACTAGATGGAGCTCTTTAAGTCTCTCATGCTAACCCTTTAATCATTCTTGTGGCTCTTCTCTGAACCCTCTCCAATTCATTAGCATCCTTCTTGAATTGCAGGCACCAGAACTAAACACAATATTACAGCAGTGGTCACACCGGTGTCACATAAAGAGATAAAATAACCTTTCAACCTATACTCAAGATTCCCCTATTTATGCTTCCCAGGATTGCATTAGCTTTTTTGGCCACTGTGGGTCTGCCCCCACAGCAAAGAAAAGCTCATGGCTGGCCTGTGCCAGCTGACTCAGGTTTGTGGGGCTCAGCATGCAGGGCTGTTTGGTAGGTTGCATGTTTTCATTCCCCCCCCAGTTATTAATGGACCCTTCCCATTCACAGTTGAAATGGTATCTTCTTATGTAAATAGGGTTTGCAGTTATAGTGCCGCGTGCACAGACTTGGTGCCGTGTGCAGACAGGCACAGTGCAGTGTGCAAAAGATTTAGTGTCGTGTGCAAACAGTTTTGGTATCGTGTGCAAAGCACGAAAGAGGCGGGAAATCCCTGGCCTCTGATTGGACTTTCTGGGACTATTTAAGACTGAGAGCCCCATTAGGTGGGGACGTCCGCCCAAGAGGCAGCAGTGAGCAGCGCGTCCAGGCGTCATCCATCTGAGAGAGTAGCTAGACCATCGTCACCTACTGGAGCTCCAGCGAGTTGCCCGTCCTTACCATCATCACCAGTCCTACCTAGAGGATCTCGACTGTTAACACCGGAGTCTACTTACCTTTCCTGATCGTGAAGGACTTGTTCCCGATCAGTGACCCGCTCCCTGTGGCGCACGGCTGCTCCTGTCTCCGCCCCTGGGGTGAAGAAATACCGTCACGTTAGATGCATTTCGTTCTCCCGGTGGTATGGCATTGTGGCGGGGTCTTTGGTTTAATACCTGCTCCTGCTGTTGTTGTTAACCCCTGAGCATCAATTGCTCTTTTCCCTAAATAAATTGTTTTGGCTTTACACAAACTGCCTCGTTGATAGATGCAGGCAAACAGCGTCCGAATCAGGATCTAATTAGCACAAGTTCCCAGTCGTTTGCTAACAGTTTCATTGCTGTACAGACTGCTGGGCTTGGGCCGCAGCCCAGGCTCTAAGACCCTGCGGGGTGGGAGGGTCCCAGCGCTTGAGCTGGAGCCTGGCAGTGCCAAGTCAGCTCATTCTGAGTTGATTTGGGCCCTTTGTCATTGTTGTCATTTGAGCGCTGTGGATCGTTTTTTTTGGACATGTTCCCAGCAGGCTTGCTGTGGCCCCACATCCGGGTCATTTTGCTGAGGTTTAGGCCTGGTTGCTTCTGGAATTTCAGTTTCTGGCGCCACGTGACAAGAACCGGAAATGCATAATCCACCATTTTGCGGGGTGGTGGTGGCTGGCACTGGAACCGGAGATGCACAGTCCACCACCTTTGTTGTGGTTCAAAAAATTGGGCAGGGTCAGTTGCGTTTTCGCCAGATGTGTTTCGCTCTCTCTTAAGGTGGGACGTGGCAACTTTGCGCTGTGGCACATTTTTCTTTGCTGTGTAGACATATCCAGAGTCACAGGGAGCTTCTGTTCAGCTGATTACCCACCATGAACCCCAAATCTTTTTCAGAGTCCCTACTTCCCAGAATAGACTCCCCCATCCTGTAAATATGGCCTACATTCTTTGTTCCTGAATGTGTACATTTACATTTACCCATGTTAAAATGGATATTGTTTGCTTGCACCTAATTGACCAATTGATCCAGATCATGCTGAATCAATTATCTGTTCTCATCACTATTTACCACTTCCCCAATTCTTGTGTTATCTGCAAACTTTGGGTGATGATTTTATGTTTTCTTCCAGGTCATTGATAAAAATGCTAAATGGGATAGACTCATAGACTCATAGACTCATAGGTCAGAAGGGACCAATATGTTCATCTA
>ML675700.1:2015469-2045767 GCA_007922155.1 Mesoclemmys tuberculata
CACTATTATATTTCATCCTATTACTATTACTCCAGTGTACAAGGTGACCAAGAACCAATCCCTCAGTGACCCCAGTGGAAACATACCCACTTGATGATGGTTCCCTGCTTACAGTTATATTTTGAGACCTATCAGTTAGCCAGTCTTAATCCATTTAATGTGTGCCATGTTAATTTTATATCATTCTAATTTTTTTAATGAAAAATGTCATGAGGTACCAAGTCAAAAATCTTACGGACGTCTAAGTATATTACATGAACACTATTACCTTTATCAAACAGACTTGTAATCTCATCAGAAAAAGATACCAATTTAGTTTGACATGATCTATTTTCAATAAACCTATATTGATTTGCATTAATTGTTAGCATCCTATCATTCTTTATTAATCGAATCATAGAATATTACAGTTGGAAGGGACCTCAGGAGGTCATCTAGTCCAACCCCCTGCTCAAAGTAGGACTATCCTCAGCTAAATTAATGTATCAGTTACTCCAATATCTTGCCTGGGATTTATGTCAGGCTGACAGGTCTATAATTATCTGGCTCATCCCATTTCTCCTTTTTAAAAACTGGCACAACATCAGCTTTCCTCCAATCTTCTGGAACTTCTCTAGTGGTCCAAGACTTACTGAAAATGAACATTAGTGGTCCAGTGAGTTCCTCAGCCAACTCTTTTAAAACTCTTGGATGCAGGTTCTCTGGACCTGCTGAATAAAAAATATCTAACTTTAGTAGTTTCCGTTTAACATCTTCCAGAGGTACTATTGGAATGGAAAGAGTGTTACCATATGACAAGACTATATCTTGTCTTGTTTTTTCCCCAAATACAGAAAAGAAATACAAACATTTCTTTCTCTTTTCCATTATTATTAGTAATTTTACCAGTTCCATACAGTAATGTACCAATACTATTTTGCGGATTCTTTTTGTTTCTACTGTATTTTGAAAAACTACTTATTGTCCTTAACTCTGCTGGTACATGTGGTAACAAGCAAATCAGCCAATCCCAGGCATACCTAGACTGAGGGAGGGTCCAGCTGGCTGCAATGTGGAATGTGCCGTCAGTGTCTCCATCTCAGAACTGATGGGCCAGTCTCTCCCCAGCAGGATTCGCTCACTTGCTCTAGTGAGCCTGGCTTTCTCTTTAGAAATACGTTGTTCAATCTGAGATGGAACTTCTCCCAGCTCCAGCTGCCTCCAGTGCTCCCATTCTGCCCATGGGCAGTGCTTCCCAGTATTCTGCCCCGAATGACTGCGCTCAGGGCAAATCCCAGAGGTTTTTGCCAAGGGCCTGAGTTTCCCCCTGCTTACAATTCTCTGCATGGGTGTCCCTCCCATTGCTGCTCAGGGTCAGTGAGCGGAGAATCGGCTCCACAGTTTTTAATCAGGCAAACTCCCATTGAAATCAAGATCCTGAGTATTTGGCCCAAGAGTCTCAGAACTGACTCATGAGTTGGGGTGCCCTATTTGTGGGTGCCCATGGAAGATACCTTCAAGGGACCTGATTGTCAGAGGGCGGGTCTCCGGATTGTCTGTAAACTGAAAGATGCCTCCAGCTGTGCATCCAAAGTCTGTTTTGAAATCTTTGGCCTTTGTCCCTAGAACCAGAGGCATGAACCTTACTACATAGGGTGCCCCCCAGGAGTCAAGAGCAGGTCTGTGGATTCCTAGAGCTCCTGCCATTTCTGCCTCCCATGATCGCTTGGAGATGGGGCTAACTGACCCTCTCCAGTGAGGAGATAAAATGGATTAAGACTTTCTGAATAAATGATTGCCCAAAAACATACGATGAGACCCTGGAAAGTTTAATCCCCACTGTAGCTAAAAGCAGAGTGGCTGAATCATGGTTTCTCCTGGCTGCAAGAGGATCAAATAAGACCAAAGGATTTCAGGAAACATGGAAATCTTTTCTGGGCTGATGGAAGCCACTAAATCTGCCCTGAAATGTGCAGATTGTATAGCACATCGAATTGCAATTGGCTCATCCCAAAGCAGTCCCTGCAGACCTCTTCCTTCTTGTTGCTCTTGTCTGGCTTCCCTCTCTTTGGTCAGCAGCATCATTCTTGGGGCTGCAGTTCCAGCTCTGAACACGCTGTTCCCTGGAGCTTCCCGTACTGCTCAGTTTTGTGCAGTGCTTGCTGCGACAGGTCCAAGGACAGAGCCGTTCCCTCCCTGCTTTGACGTCTCTGTGCGCTGTAGTGAGGTGCATTGTACAAACAGACAGAATCAGTGACCACTGGTATTTTTGCTGCCTTATGGCATGGCAAACTCATCTCTGCCATGGCTCTCGCCCCAAGATCAGCCTCTCTTTCGTCATCATTGCTCTTGAGGTTTCTTCATCCCACAGGATATCGTCTTTTTCAGATCATTGTCTCTTAGCTTACATGTTTCCTGGCTGACTCATGTCTCATTTCCTGCCCATATCTCTAGTTCCCTTTGATATTTTTCTTTCTGTCCCCATAACACCTCTCACATGAGTGTCATCCCCTCTTGGAAGCTATCTGGCCCATCTCTGCTTGCGGAGGATTTTACTCCCTGCTCATGGAGAAATTTCTAAAGAGCACGTGTGCTGTCCTTCATCTAGCGTACGGTGAAACTCCGTTTGGGGCGGCCTTTGAAAAGCGCTTCCCTGCAAGTACCGAATGCCAGATAGCTCTGAGACCAAAGTACAGTGCTCTGGACTGGCTGCCACATCCCTTTCAAAGGCCACTGGAGGTGTTAACCTAGATCTATGAAGCAGTACATGATTTGGGCCCCACTTAGCTGAGTATATGCCCACACGGCAATTGGGCTGGGTTACACAAGCTAGTTTTGACTGAGCTGGCTCAAACAACAATAGCAGGCCAGGCGTGTTGGCAGCATGTAACCAGGGCCCTGGAGGGGCGAGGTATCCCAGCTACTATGAGGGGAGCCAGCTTGGATCCAAGCTGACTCAGGTGTGCACAAGTGCAGCAATCACAACTCCCGATGGCAGTATAGACAGACCCTGAGGGGCTGGGCCCGATTCTCCAAGGCACTGCGCCTAGCCTGGGCTGTCATTTACCCTGGAGCACAGTGGGTTCGAAACACTCTAAAGAGAGTGGCGAGAATTCACACCCACTGTGCACAAGGCAATTGACGGCGCAAGGGGCAGAGGGACGGGGAATCAGGCCCCATGTCTCTCTTCCTAAATCCCAGGCAGGAAGGTTGCTTGGGCCAGTTCCTGTGCCAAACTCTTCAGGCTTGCAGCACAGCGATGTCCGGGCCAGAGCTCGCACCTCCGCTGCTCTCCCAGACCCGAGGCTGAGTTTGCAGCACAGCGGGATGCAGAGTAAAGGCTGGCACAAGCCTCTGATTAATACAGTTGCTGGGAATGTCAGTTCCCAGGACATTCTGCTGTTAAAACATGGTGCTGCACAAGAAGACTCTGAGTCTGTATAATGGCCTTGAAGGCAGGGTTCTACCTTCATTGTGCTTCCAGATCAGATGGGCTCAGCTTGCAAATCGAGAGATGCTTTTCCTAACTGACAGCCTCACAAATTCGCCTTGGGCTCTTAGATGATGGGCACAGCAAACAAACCTGCATAGCACAGGACTTCCATCTCACATATTGTCACCAGTAGGAGACGCTCCACCGATCAAATTAGGTCGCAGTGACACCTCTGCAGCCCCACTCCAGGGGAACAGCATTGCACAGGTGTTGCTAGTGGTCTAATGTGGTTGCAGAATTTCTATGACCAGCGATGTGAGAGGTGGCAAGGATGTAGCCTGAGTTTGTGGTATCTGTAGTTTGAAAACATATATTTTGCCTTGCAAGCGACGCCTGGCTGGGGAAGAAATGGGGGCAGCTTCAGCCCAGTGATTGTGGAACCCCGTGGGACCACTCTTAAAGTACCATTTTAGGGCACTTGCCAAGCCAGCTTCTCAGCTGGTGTAATCAGTCCAGTTTCCGGATCTGTCCCCAGGGGAAGGCTTTTCTAGTTCAGAGCTGTGGGTGAGGCTGCCAGGTGCCCTAGCCATGGAGCCAGGGACATTTCTAAATAAGTAAATAAGTACAATGCCCCTGATTGCACTGTGTTTTCACAACCCATTACCAGGGTAGGATATGCACGGAGCCCTCTGGAAGAACGGAAGACTGGCTCCCTCCTCGTATCCTCACTTAATTTAAACACTGTTGGCTGCTGCAACATGCCCTTGGTTATTTAATGACTCAGTAGCGCAGTTCTGGTGCCAATATGGCATTCTCGCAATGTTTTTATTCATTAATGGCAAACTAGAGCAATGACAGCAACTCGTTGCCACTGGACGAGCCGGTGACAAAGCCAGTCCGCCCCCAGCAACGCCCATTGTTTGTAATTAGGGCCTGGTGTCACAGGTCTGCGCTGGACTGGGGAATCGTTTACATTTTATACTCAGTCACGAGCAGAGCATCCATCTCTGACATCACTCACTGGGCTCTGACCCTGCTAGGAACCTCTTCTGGGTTTGCCTTGGAGGCCTTGTTCGCTCATGAATTATGAGAGGGGAAACAGACACTGGTTCCACCACTGAACACACTCCCCACCCAAAGCACCGGGTCTGCAGGGCATCTTCCCTGAGACAGATACGGGCACAGCCCTCCGCAGCTTGCTGTCGTGTGGGCTAACAGGCAACGTGGGCCAGCACAACACTCGCCAGGCTAGAAGCTAGCAGCTCTGAGCTCTAAACCCCAGCATGGACTTGCTGCATGGAGAGTCCCTTAACATCTCTGTCTTTCCGTAACAGTCGTTACGCTTGCTGACCTCATGGTCTGTTGGGAGAATGGCTAATGTCTGACCAAAGCTAGCTTGGTTGGCCTAGATGTGCTGCCACCAGATCTCCTGACTGTGGGCTCACCAGAGCCAGTTTGGGCCAGAACCTGCTCTCGCGATGCTCCATGACAAGTCCCCATCCTGCTGCAACTGGGCCTTCCCGGGTTTGCGCTGTCACTGGGCCTCAGCTTCCTGCCCCTAAATGTCCTCACCTCCCACCACCTCCAGGGCTCCTGCGAACAGAGGAGAGGCAAACAGGCAGACCCCCAGGTGAGTGCTACGTGAGGGGAGCTCTGTTGTGTGCTCGAGGGGTGAGTACCTGAGAGACCATTTGTTTGGTGATCAGGAGCAGTCAACATGGATTCACCAAGGGCAAGTCATGCCTGGCCAACCTGATTGCTTTCTATGAAGAGGTGACTGGTTCTGTGGATGAGGGGACAGTGGTGGACATGATATACCTTGACTTTAGCAAAGCTTTTGATACGGTCTCCCACAGTATTCTTATCAGCAAGTTTAAAAAGTATGGGTTGGATGAATGGACTATGAAATGGATAGAGAATTGGCTAGAGCAAAGGGCTCAACGAGTAGTGATCAATGGCTCCATGTCTAGCTGGCAGCCGGTCACAAGTGGAGTGCCCCAGGGGTCGGTCCTGGGGCCAGTTTTGTTCAACATCTTCATTAATGATCTGGAGGATGGGGTAGATTGCACCCTCAGCAAGTTTGCAGATGACACTAAGCTAGGGGGAGTGGTAGATATCCTGGAAGGGAGAGATAGGATACAGAAGGACCTAAACAAATTGGAGGATTGGGCCAAAAGAAATCTGATGAGGTTCAACAAGGACAAATGCAGGGTCCTGCACTTAGGACGGAAGAATCCCATGCACAGCTACAGACTGGGGACCGACGAGCTAGGCAGCAGTTCTG
This sequence comes from Mesoclemmys tuberculata, assembly GCA_007922155.1. Taxonomy (NCBI): domain Eukaryota; kingdom Metazoa; phylum Chordata; order Testudines; family Chelidae; genus Mesoclemmys; species Mesoclemmys tuberculata. The sequence continues at coordinate 2,021,166 of ML675700.1, forward strand.
CAGAAAAGGATCTGGGCGTTACAGTGGATAAGAAGCTGGGTATGAGTCAGCAGCGTGCTCCGGTTGCCAAGAAGGTTAATGGCATATTGGACTGTATTAGTAAGAGCATTGCCAGCAGATCAAAGGAAGTGACCATTCCCCTCTATTCGGCATTGGTGAGGCTGCATTTGGAGTATTGTGTCCAGTTTTAGGCCCCCCACTACAAAAAGGATGTGGAGAAGTTGGAGAGAGTCCAGCGGAGGGCAACAAAAATGATGAGGGGGCTGGAGCACAAGACTTATGAGGAGAGGCTGAAAGAACTAGGCCTGTTTAGTCTGCAGAAGAGAAGAATGAGGGGGGATTTGATAGCAGCCTTTATCTACCTGAAAGGGGGTTCCAGGGAGGATGGAGCTAGGCTGTTTTCAGTGGTGGCAGATGACAGAACAAGGAGCAATGGTCTCAAGTTGCAGTGGGGGAGGTCTAGGTTGGACATCCTCCTACAGACTGGCCCCAGACTGCCAGCAGGAGCTCACATCATGCCACTCTCCTGAAATGCGCCTGGGTCTGGTTTCCTTTCTGTCCCTTCCCCCAAAGAGAGATCCTCATGGTCAGCAGCTTGTGACCATCTGCTGGTGTTTCTCTCTACCTCTGCCCACTCCACCAGGAAACAGCCTTTGGCCCTGGCCAACCCTCGCGTTTGGCTCTGCCCTGTGCAGGGGAAGCTGCAGTGGCTAGTGGCTGTGCCCATGGAGGAGGGGATGGTCTGGGCCGTCTCACCCATCCTGGCTGTGACTGCCCCACCCCTGATGCAAGCCCCCCCAGCGGGGAAAACCAGAGGGAGCTGAGCTGCAGCCTAGCAGCTCCCTCTGTGGCAGCAGTGACCTCTCCCCTCCCAAGGCAGGTGATGAGAGAAAGGACGGGTGCACAGAGCCCAGCCAAGGCAACGTGGCAGCTGCTGCTCTATGGACTTTAGAGGAGCTGATCTTTGATCTGCAGAGATGGCGAAGTCCCCGCAGGACACATTGACCGGCCTCAGCTGGGGAACAGCCAATGTGCCTCCCCTCCCATGGGACTCTGGGGCTTGCAGTGGCGGGGTCTAGAGAAGGTTAGAGAATGGCAGTGGTCTGGGAGACTGGGGCAGCGGCACCAAAGGGGCAAAGAGGTAGAGTATACAGAGGATCTGCAGACATACTGCTGGGCAAGGCAGCAAAGCATAGGTGAGGGCTAAGGGACATCGGGGGCACTGACCGGGGCAGGGCAGTGCCTGGGCCAGGGAACGTGCTTTGCACAGTGCATTATTTCGGTCAGTTCTACAGTGTATACCTGCATCTCTCCGTTTCTCCAGGGCAGTCTGGAGCTGGGTCTGTTCAGATTTTAACCCGTTTCACAACCGCTTGGTTTTTATGTCCATATAACACAGGCACCCAAGCAGCTTTGCCAGGGGCTCTGGGCTAGAATAACTGACCCGAGGCAGCTTCTGTTCTTTAGAGAAGTTTAGTTCTATTGAACCGCCCCATGCTGGGCACCAACCCCCACAAGTGTCCTTTCGTTCCCCAGTCAGACGTGCACACAAACCCGCAGACCAGGCTCCACAGCGCCTTATCTTGTGCCTGCCCCGGCCTGTATTTCACTGCCTCTTTCTCCTGCATCTAACTATTCGTTCCCCCTCCATCTGTGAGTGGCTCCCTATGTTCTTTCCCCTTCCTCCTCCCCACACCCTTTCTCCTTGTGCCCCTCCAGCCCCCTCCCAATCCTGTCACTCATTGATCCCTAGGCATGAGGGTGTGGGTTGTTACCAACCTGTAACCCACCTGGGGGGTGGGGGACGAGTGGCATTTCTGGGATATGTATTTGGCTAGAGATGACATCTGGAGGGCTGGTAGCTTTCTGGGGAACCCAGATAATCTCCCTCCAAGAATATTAAAGGAACAGGCACATGAACTTGCAAACCCAAAAGCAAGTTTTTTTAATGACTCTATAAATATGGGGGTTATACTCTATGACTGGAGAATTGCTAATACAGTTCCTATTTTAAGGTAGGAGAAAAAATGATCCAGGAAACTACAGTCTGTTAGTTTGATCTCAATTGTATGCCAGGTCTTAGAACAAATTTTGAAAGAGAAAGTAGTTAAGGACTTGGAGGTAAATGGTAACGGATGAAATACAACATGGTTTTACAAAAGTTAAATCATGCCAGATCAATTTGATATCCTTTTTTGAGAAGATAACTGATTTTTAGACAAGATCTAAATCTAGTAATCAGTAGATCTAAGCTACCTGGATGTCAGTAAGGCATTTGATACAGTTCCATACAGGAAACTATTAAGTAAATTGGAGAGGATGGGGATTCATATGAGAATTGAAAATTGGATAAGGAACTGTTTAAAGGGGAAGCTACAACGGGTCCTACCAAAAGGGGCTGGAGGGAGGTGACTAGTGGAGTTCTTCAAGGATCGGTCTTGGGACCGATCTTATTTAACTTTTTTATCACTGACCTTGGCACAAAAAGTGAGTGGGTGCTAATAAAATCTGTGGATGACCCAGAGTTGGGCAGCACTGCCGATACGGAGGAGGACAGGAATATCACACAAGGAGATCTGGACAACCTTGTAAACGGGAGTAATAGAAATGGGGTGAAATTTAATAGTGCAAAATGCAAGGTCATACACTTACGGCTGTGATCCCCAAACTGTGGGGCACAGGAACTTTTGGGGGAGGGCACAGTGGGGGCAGGGAGGAAGTGCCAACCAAGCTCTGCTCTGCCCCTAGCTCCACTCTGGCCTCACTCCTGGCCCTAGCCCTGCCCCCAGCTGCAGCTCTGGCCCTGGCCTTGGCCCAAGCTCCTGGTCCCCGGTCCTGGCTGAGGCTCTGCTCCCAGCCACAGCCCCTAGCTGCATCTGCAGCCCTTCTCCCAGCCCTGGCTCCAGCCCCAACTGTGCCCTGCTCCCAGCCATGGCTCCAGCTCTCGTCCTGGCTTGGCCCTGGATCCCAGGAGGGCACAGTTCGGGTAAGGGCGATATGACCGAAGAAGTTTGGGGACTGCTGATTTAGGGACTAACATCAGTTGGAAGCAACAGAGAAAGATGTAGGCGTATTGGTTGACCACAGGATGACTATGCGCCCCCAATGTGATGTGGCCATGAAAAGGGCTAATGCAGCCCTAGGATGCGTCAGGAGAGGTATTTCCACTAGAGACAGGGAGGTGTTAGTACCATTATACAAGGCACTGGTGAGATCTCATCTGGAATACTGTGTGCGGTTCTGGTCTCTCATATTTAAGAAAGATGAATTCAAACTGGAACAGGTGCAGAGAAGGGAGATTAGGATGATCCGTGGAATGGAAAACTGGCCTTATGAGAAGAGACTCGAAGAGCTTGGCTTGTTTAGCCTAACCAAAAGAAGGCTGAGGGGAGATATGATTGCTCTCTATAAATACATCAGAGGGATAAATACCAGGGAGGGAGAGGAGTTATTTAAGTTCAGCACCAATGTGGACACAAAACCAAATGGATAGAAACTGGCTATCAACAAGCTAAGGCTTGAAATTAGATGAAGGTTTCTAACCCTCAGAGCAATGAAGTTCTGGAACCGCCTGCCTAGGGAAGCAGTGGGGGCAAAAAAACCTAACTGGCTTCAAGACTGGGCTTGATATGTTGTTGAAGGAGATGGTATGATGAGACTGCCTACAATGGCATGTAATCAGTCTGCGACTGCTAGCAGCAAATATCTCCAACGGCCGGTGATGGACCCTAGATGGGGAGGGTTCTGTGTTACTACAGCGAATTCTGTCCCAGGTGTCTGGCTTCTGGGTCTTTCCCACTTGCTCAGGGTCTAACGGATCGCCTTATTGGGAGTTGGGAAGGAATTTCCCCCCCAGGTCAGATTGGCAGAGATCCTGCGGATTTTTTGCCTTCCTTTGCAGTGTGGGATTTACACTAGTGCAAATGGTGAGTTCTCTGTAACTTGAAGTCTTGAAACCATGATTTGAGGATTTCAGGGACTCACCCAGAGTTTTGGGGTCTGTTACAGGAGTGGGTGGGTGAGGTTCTGCAGCCTGCAAAGTGCAGGAGATCAGACGAGATGATCATCATGGTCCCTTCTGATTTTTAAGTCTCTGAGTCTCCTTCGGCATGATGCAACGCAACTCTTGTTTTCACCAGAGTGACCCACAGGTCCAGCAAAGCAAACAGTCTGACACAGACCCAGCGTTTCACTGCAACAGCTGAGAAAACAATGACTGTAAGCAATGGATGGCTGATCAGAGCCGGTGGAGAGAAGATGCTTGCAAAAATGCAGAAGATGCCACTGATAGCAAATGCCTGGCTCTTCACTGGTATTTTTACCCAGCCATCTTTGCTCCAGTCCCTCCCAAAGCCACATCACCCAACCCTTGTTCCTTGTGTTTGTCTTTTGCAGGTAAATTGTAGCCTGTTGTACCAAATTGTGGTGTTTTCAGGCTTCACCACATATGTTCCATTCCTTGCTTCACCCGAGATATCACAGCTGCTGTACAGTGCATTCAAAGGCTACAGCCTCCCCAAGGTGACAGAGACATGGCCTGGTAGGGACGAGTTCCCTGAAAGGGATCTAGCTGTCTCCAAGTTGTTGTTGAGGGAGGCGGCAGAGTCTGGAGCTGGGAAACTAGCAAGGGAGGCTGCCTGGGGAGGTTTGCTGAGGTGGTAAATGGGCGGAAGGGAAGTGTTATGTTCGGGTACTTGGAAGTTACTTGCATTCAGAGCGAAACCAGCGGACAGGAGCACAGAGAGCCGTAAACACACACAGACTCTTTATTCAACTACAGAACTGGCTGAGCTACCCCATAATAGCTAGGGCTCTGTTGCTACGGCTACAAGCTAGGCAGGACCCAAAAGGCACAACAGGAAGGAGCCAGGGATGGCGGCTGGCCTGCTCCAGCGTGCACTGTCTAACACCGTTCCTTGCCGTGTCTCTTTCACAGAGCTCCTGGCCCCAAGTGTCCCCACAACTCCTGGCTCATTGTCTGTTGTGGGAAGATCTAGGGTGGCTTCTCCTCTAGCAAGGGTCCCACTTTCTGGCTAATGTCATTGCTTTTGTCATACCCCAGGAGCCCCTTTGATCCGGCCTCAGCTCCCCCAGGAATATGGTTGGCTGCGGCTTCAAACCCCTCTGGAGTTTGCTCAAGGTCTGTCCGTTCTTGCTCTCCTCCAGCACTCAGCAGCCTTTGACCTCACGCCCATGGCTTTGTTACCAGCCTGAGAGCAAAGCGCTCTTCGGACAGAGCCTGGGGCCGGGAGCCAGGAACTCCCGGTGTTACCTTGGGCAAGGCTCCCGCTGTTGTGCGAGAACCTTCGCCTGCTCCTCCAGAGAGGAAAGGAGCCTGTCCTTCCTCGAGCAAGGCCCGTGTGCACATCACTCAGACCCAAGCCAGGTCACAGCAGCCACGGGAATGAGCCGAGAGGGCCAGTGGGAGCCTGGCACTCCTACATTTTAACCCTCTGCTCACCTCTCTGGGACGTCACCAGGGACCTACAGGCACAGGGCGAGGGGACAGACGGATGTGTAAGTCAGCAAAAGGGGTGACCTCCTTCAGCTGCCAAATTCCTACAACTTCCTGGCAGCTGCTCTTCTTCCTGTGCTGCTCTCTCGGCCCCTCCCCACGTAAAGCAAGCCAGACGATGGGGAGGGTAGATGGGGGTACGGAAGAAGTGGGCGTAGGTCTAAATGAGCTTACAGGAACCCAGAGGGCTCTAAGCTGGCAAAGTTCATGTCGGAAGCAGAAGGCACGAGTCACCCCAACACAGAGTCACTCAGGGCCAAACTGATACCTGTGGTGACCCCCCCAAACTCAGGGGAATTACATTGGGCTGAATCTGACCCACAGGCTCACCAACACTCTCCTTCCTTCCTCCCCCGGGGTCTATCACTGAATGTTCACGAGGTGCCTTCAAAGGCGACGTGCTTGGAAACTGATCAACGCCCCAGTTTTACCAACGTCTCCTTCACTTGTTTACAATGGAGACTCTCTATACCTTCCTCCTGGGGAACGGGCAGCGGCTGCAGGGCCAGGGCCGTCTCTCCAAGCGGGAGGGTGGCTGCCCACAGCGGATGCAGGGACTGAGGCAGTTGCTTCCATTTATCCTGAAGCGCAGGGTCCAGAAGTGTGGGGGCGCAGATGGGAGCGGTGCAGTGCCCTGCCACAAAGTATGGGGTGAGGCCGCAAGCGGCCTGGGGCTCTTGGCCCCACACAGTTCACGTGTGATGCATTTAGCTACCGTCAGTTTGGGGGTGCAGGATGGGTACCCTGCAGGTGTGGTAGGCGCTTGCCCAGAGACCTGGGCAGTTGTCCAGTCGGTGTGGAGAGTAATCTGCAGCCAGTTCACGGGTTTCCCTTTATAAAGCCACAAGGTCTTCAGCGTGGTGGACAGGGCTATGTTCTCCTCTGCACACGCACTGGAAGGGAATAGGTTCCAGCTGCCAGACGGACATTAATAATGATTTTTGTATTATGTGTCTTATGGTGTGGCCTCAAGGCCGCAGCTGAGCTCGTTGGGCAGTGTACAAACACCATGTAGTAGCTAGGCCCTGTCCCAAAGAGCTTACAGTCCTAAACAGACAAGGATGGAGGGGAAACACAGGCCCAGAGAGGGGGAGTGAGCTTCCCATGGTCACATAGTAGCTGAGAACGGCTTTAGCAGTTCATGACTGACAGTGCTCCTTACACGTGTAGCCCGTTGTGATTAGTGACTCATGTAGACCCTGTGTGGAAGTTGGAGAGAGAAGCACTAGCAGCAGCAGGGAAGAGTTTGGAGGAGGTACCAGGGAGCCAGTCTGTGCGCACATGGCTGGAATGCTAGCAGCAGCTGCAACACGTCTGTAACTCCTTCTCTTAGTGCAGAGCCAGTTAGTTTCATAAAGCGTGGAGTCCTCTCATGCTATTACCCAGCAATGGCACATGAAACAACTCATGACTTGGACAATCTGGGCTCCTTGGAGTGGATTAATGCTTCATTCAGATTTGCTGAATATTTGCACAAATAATTTACAGCTTCTGGTTTGTTCAGAAACTGCTCACTTTTCACTACCCGTAATTTGCTCTTAGATGGGCAGCTCTCTGGGGCGGGGACCATTCCTTTGTTCTGTATGTGTGCAGCACCTCGCACACGGGATCTGTCCATGATGAGCTCCCAGGTACCATTGCAATACAAATAATAAATAATATCAATGCTGTTTGTGCCCCTTGGTTGGTCATTTCGGTCACCTGGTGTTGTGCTGCCCCCCGGTTGGATTGCAGAGGGGAGAATAATGGAGAACAGATAGGAAATTTTCTGGGACAGTTTTTCAGACAAACGATCATTTTTGAAATTGTCGGGACCCCTGTCTATTGTTGTGATTACCAGGTGTTGTCATGTGCTCCATCCCCACTGACCCGGGCCCCCCAGCAGAGCGAACCAGCATCCAGTTCTCAGAGGAGCAAGCCCTGTGCTGTGTTCCTGGAATCCACAGATCTAGGTGAAAGTTAAACCCCTCTCTGGAAGCTGAGCTTTCCCCAGGCCACACTGATGTAATAGTCCCAGAAGCAGCATGCCCCAGCAAAGCTCTAAACACGTGCAAGGCGTAAGCAGGCCTTTATCTGTTTGCAGGGCCTTGGGGCTGGCTAATTTAAGAATGCAAACAGTCTGTTTTCCAGCAGTGCTGTAATCAGAGAAGGAGTTGTGGATGGGAGTTCAGCTCAAACACAAACAGGCAGATGCCCCGTGAGAAGCAGCTTGCACAGGGCCTTGCCTCTTCCTGTCCTGACTGTGCTGAGTGGTGCAAAGGGTGAGCAGCTGCAGAGCGGGAGACACCCTGCCCTACTTCCACCACCTCGGGCAACCGGGCCTGGGCATTTCACTAGCCAAGCCCAGAAGAGCCACCTCCCTGGGGCCCTTTCCTTCTCCTCCTCCCAAAGGCCTCCGGGCACCGTGACCTTTCCCTCTGACTCGGGCTGGATGAAGGGGTGGAGGAGCTGGGCAGAGGGGCCACAGGGGGCAGGCGCGCCTGCAATGGAAATAATGGGGGGGCTCCTCTCTGCATAAACTCGGGATGGGGAAGCAGGAGTAGGACCTAGAGGGGCTGGAGCATCTGCTGCCGCAGCAGGATCAGGCCCAGGATAGGAACCACCAGGACCTCCCTTCCCATCCTGGAGCCTGCCCCCATCCAGCCCTCCAAGTCCCAGCCGCTCCCCTCACTCCCTCTTCCATCCCTCGGCCAGTTTCTGCCTCCCTGGCTGAACATGGCTTCCTCTGGGGGCTGCAGAAGCACAGCACGTGTGCAGCCAGAGCAACCTTTCTCTCTGCTGCAAGGTGCTCCCAGCCCAGGGCCAAGCCCCCGCAGGGCTGCATGTTGTGCTGCCTCTGGCCCAGGGGTTGTTATTGTGGGTGCACACAGCACGAGAGACAGAAAAACACGGGCGCCGAGGGAGGCCCCTCCCAAAGTTCTTTCTCCGTAAGGCGTTTGCTGCCCCTGCCCCTCCTGACACCAAATGAGCTGCTCAAGGTCTGCTGAGCTCCTGCCGTTCTGCAGCCCTTGCGTTCACACCATTGGCTCTCAGCTTTGGCCCCCTTCTTCTCTTGCCCCAAGGCTGTCAGTACTGCCAGCCAGGGAGGAAAGGGGCCCAGGAAGCTTTTCACCATCTGGGGGTCTCCAGGGGCTGAAGTGGCCTGGCATATGGGAAAGCAGCCTCCTCCCTGGCCTACCCCTCCCTGTGCAAAAGTGATCCAGGCAATTCAAAACCCGTTAGCCTGCCCTCAGTATGCAAGCTGAGGGCTCGTCTGCTGGAAGCGACAGGGCAGGAGAGAGACCTGGGCATGTGGGTTGATCCCAAGAGGGATGATGAGCCAAAAAAGGCAAAAGTGATCCTGGGATGTTTCAGGTGAGGCATTTCCAGTAGCAATCGAGAAGTATTAATGCCACTGTCCAAGGCCCGGGGAAGCCCTCCCGTGAATATTGTATGCAGTTCTGGTCAGCCACGTTCCAAAAGGAGGAATTCAAGCTGGAAGAGGTGCAGAGAAGAATCACAAGGATGGTCAGGGAAATGGAGGAACTGTTTTATGAGAGGAGACTGAAAGAGCTTGGCTTGTTTAGCCTAGTGAAGAGGAAGCTCAGAGGAGATCTGATTGCTTTCTATTAATACAGTAGGGGGGTAAATACCAGGGAGGGCGAAGAGCTATTTAAATCAAGGACAATGCTGACACAGGAACAAATGGGGATAAATTGGCCATGAACAAATTCAGGCTGGAAATTAGAAGGTTTCTAACCATCAGAAGGGTAAGGACTGAAAGAGCCCCCCCAAAAGGAGTTAGGGGGGCAAATGACTGCATTCGTTTCAAGCGAGATTACCTGGGTCTCTCTCACTTAATTAATTCCCTGCCTTTGCAGGGGCCCTGGGCACTGGTGCACCTCAGTCCGTCCTGTTCTACCACTGGCACAGAACAGTCTCCTGTGGCTGGAATGCCTTGCTCTAATTCCAGCTGTTGGGTTCGTGGGCAGGGGCGGAGGGGGGTTGGTGGCCTGTGATATACGGAAGGACAGACTGGATGGTCCCTTCTGCCCTTCAGCTCTATGCTGGGGGGCAAGGAGGAGTGTCCAGAGAGCTATGCCGGCTCAGCATTCCCCTTTTCTGGATCACACTGTCAAAGGGACTGAAGAGAGGCCAAGGGGCGAGCCAGAGTCCCGCAGTGGGATCGCACAGAGAACCTGCTGCACCTTCGCCATTCCCAGCAGCAGAGCTTTCCTCATCACCAGCTTGTCGGAGGTGCTCAGTCCCCAGCGCCTCCTGCTGAGACCATCTCCCTGCACCGCTTACCCTGCAGGCCTTACTCTGAGGCCCACCCACGCCCCAGGAGCAGCCTGTTGATTTGACCGTTGAGTATATTTTGGCGAATGTGTTGGGAGGCCATGGTAAGCGTGGATGGGTCGTGTCAGAGTCCTGTGGCAGTGGGTGACCCGGCTGGATCCCAATGGCGTAACAGGCTGGCAGCGCTCTCCTGTGAACCCTCCCTGCTGGCTGGAAATGTTAAGCGGGTCCTACCGACTTACTGAGGCAGAAGGCTCATTAGCTCACAGAAGAACGAGGGTGTGGGCTGAAAACTTCTGCGGGAGTAACCTTAGGAGCAGCCCAATTTAGGGAAAAGCCATGGAGAGTGAGTTTGAGCACTACATACTGCATGGAGTGTGCTTTAGAGGAGGCCAGGAAAGGCACTTGCTCACACAGTAATACTAAAGTGCGTGAACTCTGAAGTGCGATTTTGTTTTTTTACCTTGATGTATTTAGGGTTCGCCTGTGATGTTTATGATCATTGTCATTTTCTTGTATTTCCTACTCCTATCCTCACTGAGGACAAGGCGTGTTTTTGCTGATCTGTTTTCAAAAATCAATGACCAAAGATTCACATCTCATTAATTAATCTCAAATGCCAGCCTTTCCCAGGTACAAGCTATGTTCCTAATAAAGGAACTGTGTTTCTTAAAGAGCAGAAAACCGCAGGACTATAAGTTGCATGGGTGGAAAGAACTAAGGTACGATCTAAGTGTAACGCTAGAATTTGTAACACTGAAGGCAGATTTCCAGGTAACCCGAAAGATGCTTGCAAAATTCTGTTGCAATCTAGTTAGTGGAAATAAAAGTCATGTCATCTCTCTTAAACGAGTTGCAGAAACAAAAAACTGCCTGCCTTGTGCTGGGGATTTGGTCTGGCATTTGCCATCATTACTTGCTTTAGTAACTTTGCATGTGAAGCTTATTGAAAAATTAAATTGTTGACAAAAATACGCTGAATCAATTTGATTGTACCAACAGCTGCCCAGGATCCACTCTGCTCTCTCAGCCTCCTGCCATCCTCAGAGCCAGGCCACTTCCACAGGAGGGGAGGAACAAGCAGAGTGGCCCTGAGGTTTTTCTGCACCCTCAGACGGTGAAGAAGGGTGACCAGATGTCCCGAGTTTATAGGGACAGTCCTGCTATTCCAGCCTTTGTGTTTTGTAGGCACCATTTAACCCCCACCCTGTCCCCATTTTTCACACTTGCTAGGCCTCCTCAAACGCTGGATCTTTAGCTAGGGCAAACCCACATTACGGGGCAGAATAAACCCTGCGATTCAGCTGGGAAATGAGGCAGTCTACCCCATTCCCAGCTTAGTGATCGTTCTGTTAAATGAGCCAGTTCCTCACCCCTGCTGCTCACCCCCATGTGCCCTGTCCCCACCCCAGCGTGCAGGCCCCACACACTCTTTCCTCTGGGTGCCAGCCTGACCCATTCAAACTCCAGTTTTGTGCCACACAGGGAGGACCCTGGCTCTGTGTGTGTGTGAGCATCTCCCCTATAATGAAGGATGCCAGAGGCTGGGCTCAGTTACTGGTTCCTAGGTTTTTATGCCGAAGGTCCCAGCTGAAAGCTGTGGTTTCTGTATTTACATGCAGCCAGGGTTTGTCATGCACAACCACCCTCTGTGGCCAGGGACCGAGTTCGGTGCTTGGCCCTGATCCACTGACAATCCGGTCAGGTCAGGGCAACCTTGGCTGTGGAGCATTGTGTATCTTAGTGTTGGCCAGGCTTGCGAGGGCCCTGTCCGCAACTTGACAGCGTTCCTGTGTGTGTCTGGAACACACCAACTTCCTGGCACCGGACCCGACCCACTGCAGAACTCCAGGGACTGTTCTAGGCATCCCTGGCCAGAACCGATGGGCCTGGGGAGCAGAGAAATGACGGGGGGCAAACGGGTGGCACAGTCAGGGTGTCAGCACCTCTGCAGTTGGATATAGGTCACAGAGCTGGTTTGAAGGCTCCATTCCCACTGTGCAGTACAACCTCGCCCCAGCTCAGCTCTGTCCATCCTCCCAGCAGAGTTTAACACATTAACGGCTGAAAAGCTTCGCTCCTGGGTGACCAATAACAGGCAGAAGGGGCAAGGCGAGAACGGGACCGGCACCCAGCCCTGAGATTGGGGAATGGGGGATCCTGAGATGGGGGAGGGGAACAGAGACCCCTTGGCATGGGGGGAACCCCTGGCAAGGGGGAAGATTGGGTAATTCCAGTATAAGGAGAATGAGGGAATGGGGGAAAGAGGGAAATTGGGGTGTATACAGAGCCCCGGCCATGTGCTTGAGGGACCATGGTATGGGGCAGGGAGAATGGGGGTGCACAGAGTCTCTGGTGAGGGAAGAATGGGGGACCCTGGAATAGGGGGTGGCCAAAAGAACCTCTAGTGAAAGGAGACTGGGGGGCCACAGGGAGCCCCTGAAACAGGGAAGAATGGGAGGGTGGCACCCAGGGAGCTTGTGTGGGGCAAGGAGGGATGCAGAGCGCCCGCAGGGTGTGCCATGGGCACAGCCCACACAGGGTGCCAGCCGTGCGACACATGGGGGTATATTGTGTTTGTACCGCTGAGTCCAGCTGGGCCGAGGCCTGCCTAGCGAAGGGCAGCGTGGGGTGCAAACCCCACCGCCGAGCTCAGACTGCATCTCTGCGGTGGGCTGGACAGACTCATGCTGACTCGCACTGAGACTGGTGCCCAGAACCTTTCCACGCAGACGAACTCTGCCAGTTGGAGGCTGCTCTGGCAACGCTGCCTGCATTTAATTTGCCTGGCCAGCTGCTAGAAATAGCCATCAGGGACAAACCCAGGCTTTTCCACTATTTGCAGATCGCTCCCAGGACTTGCCACTGTTTGCAAAGCCTAACTTCTGACGGTCCCGATTTTCAAAGGTATTTGGTACCTACAAAAACCCCAGATGGGACTTTCAAAAGCTCCTAAATCACTCAGGACCAGTTTCTTAAAAGTATGTAGGTGCCTAGATCCCCCTAATGCCAATGACAGCTGGTCTCTAAATGCCTTTACAAATCTGGTTTCAGGCAGGGAAAAAAACTTGATACATCTGCTGAGGTCACCAGCACTGGTCCATTGCTGGCCATTGTGGAATCAGACCTAAAGCCAGATTTGGAAGGAAAGGCTCTCACGCTCCCTCCAAGCTCCTGTGGAAACTCCCTGGCTTGCTGCCTCTGATTGCTGCCTTAAGAGAAAGTCACCTCCTGACAAGCAGAAGATGTTCAAGGATCTATATTGATTTTGATGATGCCCATCACCATAGCATCTGGGCACCTCATAAAGGCAAATGAATTTATCCCCCCGTAGGCAATGGAGTGTGTCCCTCCGAAGTGGAGTGTCACAATAAAGGTGAGCTAACGAGCAGTCTAGAGATATGCCGTGTGCAGAGGGAGAGCAAAGGTGCAGCTCACGACACTAGCAGAATGGCTGCGCTGTGGTGGGCACTCATCCCTGGATCGCCGCCTTGTGTCAAGGCTGGTGTGTGCACAGCCTGGTGCACCACGACAGGTGCGTTCCTGCCCCAGTTTCCTCTAACGGGTTTTCATTGAGTTCAACGAGGCTTTGATGCCATGAACCTGTCCCTTCAGTGGCCCAATTTATTTAATCAAAGGCTGAATGGACAGGTAAGCAAACCTGCGCCCCACCTCCAAGGTGGGAGGCAGGGGAGTGACACGCAAGTTAATCTTCATCTGTTTGTCCAAACTGAGTCCACCCATCTCCTCCATCCAGGATCTCCACCAGTAAGACCCTCTTTTGTGGGATTCCCCTGCCCAAAGTCCAGCCTCTTGTCTTCCCTAGACACAGGACTCCCCTCAGAAGTCAGACAGCTGCAGCGTTTCTCCAGAGCAGTGTGTAGCTCCTCTGCAACCTGGAGCATCTGCCACTGTCTGGGCAGGCCCTTTCGCTGGGACCACATCTCCCTAGGGGCTTGGCCCTCCTAGCTCTCCCCTTCCAGAACCCTTTCCCTTCAGGAGCACATGTCCTAGGGCCCCTTTCCCGGTGAGGTCCATAAAGGAGTCCCTCTCCTCAGAGGCTTCCTTTGTTCTGGAACCTCCTGAGCGAGCCCTCAGAACCCTGGAGCCGGCCCGGGTGTTCCCTAGCTAGTTAACTGCTGAGTGCCCATCTGCCTAGGGAATTAACGCTATGACAACCGTTTTCCAGTACATAAAAGTTCCTTACAAGCAGTTGGGGCTGGGTTGGCCCATTCTCCTTGGAGGAGCCTGTCACAGATAGGCTGGGTGCCGGACCTCCACAGGGACCAGCCCCCCTGACAGGCTGGCACGCCTCCTGGATCCACAATTAGATGCGTGATTGGTGTCACGGCAGACAGACAGACAGACACTCCATTTCCCAACACGTGCCAACAACTAACATTTCAAGCAAACCCAAAGCAGTGGCCATGTCACATCTGGACTGAGCTATGGAAAGTTATGTACAGGGCACAGCTGGAAGGTTCTGAGCTGCAGAAAGCTGGGATCAACAGTCTACGGGTGACCTCTGACTTGAGTGGGTGCCCCACTGGAGAGGTCTTGGGGCTGGATCTTGGAAGTGCTGATTCAGCCTGGAATTAGTGGGAGCTGTGGGTGCTCAGAGCCCCTGGAAATCGGACCCGACACATCTCAGAGTTTGGCAATGTTTCTTTACACTTTGCACCCCCTCCAAAGGGGTCTCTCCAGAGGAGTCGCCTGGGAAAGAGCATCTGGCACAAGAGAGCGAGCGTCCAGCCCTGGAACATGGGCTCTCTCTCCTGCCAGCCCCTTTGCGCTGCCCCAAGAGAGGGGGTCCCAGTGCCGGGCTCTGTCATAGGCACAGCTACTGGATATAAAGGACACTGACTCCTCCCGCGGCTGTTTTGTGTGGCGTTAGGAGCCGCTGAGCGCTCACAGTGCACAGGGCGTAGACTGAGGAGTGCCTGTCGTCCCCGCGTTGGTGGGTTTTGCTGGGGCTTAGGCCAGAGGCAGACACCAGGCTCCTGGGAGACAGCAGCAAAGGCGCTGAGGGAACTTTTACTGCATAAACGTAGGCGCTGAGCAAGTTTAGGCACCCCCGGGTTGGTGGCAGCAGAGCGGGAGCTGTGCGTGTTGCAGCAGTGCCTAACAGCAGCACTCAGGCACCAAAGTCTGGGCGTTGGGAGGGAAGGAGACGGCCCTGACCTGGGCACGGTGCTGATCCTCCCTGCCCCATCTGAGTACTCCAGTGCACGGCTGGGAGGGCAAAGATGCAACGTCTGCCGCCCTCACCGGTGCTCCCAGTCCTCCCTGGGGGCGAGTGCCGAGGGAGGACGGCCCTGACCTGGGCATGGAGTGGGAGGAGCAGTCCTTGTGCTGGAGGGAGCACAGGCTCTGTGGTTGTCCCAGGCCCTTGCACATTCATGGCTCAGGAGAAACGGCTCCGTGCAACCTTCTCCGTCCCTGCACAACAGGCCAATCCCTCCTGGATCTGCTGGGATCCATGGGGCACGCAGCGGCGTGTGCAGACTCACTCCCTTTTCATTACGGGGCCGCGCCGTTCTTTTACCCGCAGGTCACTGATTCTTATTAACCCGTTCTCCGCCATCGCCCAAAAGTCTCCTGCACAGGAGCTGCTCCCAGAGTTGGCTTCCACTTGGGATAGTTGCCAGCTGCGAGCAGCATGTTGCATGCTGCTCGCTGGCCCATGTCCGAACACAAAGCCTGAGTATAAACGGGCTTTGCACAGGCTGAGAATTTCCCACCTAAGTAGGAGAAGGGAATTGGGCACCCACCATGCAAAGCTCTGACTACCTTGTTTCAGGAGGGAAATTTTGCCAGGCCCCGAGCTCTAGCTGCCATCCTGCCCTAATTAATAAACATCACGTCTCATCACCCGCTTAGAATCAGCTCCTGCCCACGGCAGCATAGCACACGCAGCAATGCTCTGGCGAAGAGCAAGCCGGAGGAGGCCAAGGAGACATCCTGCCTTCCCAGGGCTGGACGGCAGATGCAGCAGTCGAGCTGGCCCAGCAGGCTGCCGAATACATTTTGCTGCTCCTCTCAGCAGGAGCAACACGTGAGCTACTTCTGCCGCTGGTTTGCATGTGCTCTGCAAGGGCTAGATTTTGCATTCCTGCAGGTTTACACGCTAGCCACACCCGTTTCCTGCCCTCCACCCCATGTATATGGTGCATTCTGCAGCCTCTAATGCGAGGGTGTGGCAGCCGCTCTGTGAGTCATGGCAGGGACCCTTCTTTCAGTCATGGCTCTGGTCCCAGATACCTACATCACTTGAGCAGCCACGATCCTGCTCTTTTTACTTCCTTGCACGCCCCGGTGCCAGGCACCAGAGGCAGGATTCAGCCCAGAAGAGAAGAAGCCATGGGGGTGGCTTCAAGGCCTCATATAGCTTCACCTGGAAATGGAGGTGGGGAGAGCATGTCCTGAATTCCAGCTGGGTGAGCGGTAGAGCTAAGCCTGGGACATGCCTTAAAGGGACATGCTCAAGATTTTAACAATCCTCAACTGAGAGTCCACTTCCTTGCCTGTATTGCTAATATCACTTCACAGCAACAGCACCGAAAAACCTGATCTCGTTTGCCTGCCATGTGTTTCCTTTTTACATTTCACTCCACTTGGCGAGCAAAGCTAAACGGCTTCATTTCTCTTTCTAGGACTGGGAATCTGGTACAAACTGTCTTTTTGTTTCCCAGCTGTGACACTGCCCCTGAGGTATTTTGCGATGGCAGAAGGAGATAGGGGAAAATAATGGTGCAGAGATAATTTGTGTTTGTGATGTATGCAGCTGTGCACGAGTTATGATTTTTTCCTGGGTACTACACCTTGAAGTGTTTGAGATTGTGGCGCTCTCCCCAGCAGGCAGCTGTCATCCTAAATTCAGTTCAGATGCAGACTTTCTTATTTGTTCTCCTGTCGTTCTTTTAATTAACCTAAACTTAAATATCATTCAGACTGACAGTGCCTAGCTTCAGTCTGTGTTAACAATGCTGATGTTCATTAACATCATAAGTAGTGCAAATAAACAAACGAATTCAAAATTTGTGAGCTGCCAAGTCCCGGGAACTTACAAAATCTCTGGAGTGTAAAAGCTACCAAGCTAAGTAGCTCCAGATCTGTCATTTACAGTTTTGCTTTAAAAGCTAAAATAAATGCGGAACGCTGGTGCTTGGACAATGCAAAAGCAATAGGAAAGCAGCATGAAGTTTTAGGAAATTCCCACAATTAAGTTCTCTCCTACTATATTGGCTTGTAGCAGGTCCTGCATAAAAAATCTCAGGGTTACTAACTGGCAGGATTTTAGCTGTGAGTTTCACGATATTTGGCGTTTTTCTCACATCCCTAGCTCCTAGAGTCGGAGGGTTATGTGAGAATCTCATCTTTCATTTTTAAAACAAGACATACATTTAACAGGGAGCTCAATCAACCACTGGATCAATGTCCCAAGATTTGTGGTGGATTCTCCATCCCTGGCAATTTTTAAAACGAGATGGGATGTTTCTCTAGAAAATCTGCAGTGGGAATTATTATGGGGAAGATCTCTGGCCGATGCTACGCAGGCGCTCAGACTCACTAGGGGTCCGTCTACACTGCTGGGGCTGTGCTGGGGCTACAGCATCAGTGCTGCAGGATCGATTGAGCAGGCAGTGGAGATATGCTCAGTCGATCCTGAGAGCACTCTCCGGTTGACGCTGTAAATCCACCCCTCTGCAAAGTGTAAGACTGCATCAGCCAGGGGGCATTTCCCGTCTGCACAGCACAGTGGGGACGCTAAATGGCTTACGTATCTCCCGTCAATGGACACCGACAGTGTAGACCAGGCCAACAAGATCCCAGTGGTCCTTTCTGGTCTTGGGATCTATGAATCTATGGAAGTTTCTAGCCCTTGTGGCTGCAGAGAAAAGCCTGAAAATGTGACTTAAGTGCAAGTAAAGGTTCAGAAACCAGAACGCAAAGCAAAGGACCCCAAACCTGCTATTTTCATCCACGTGTGATTTCTGGGGCCTGACTCATGACGTGTGATAACGCGAGCAGCCAATAACTGAACCCTACAGTTAACAGCATTGAATAAGGAGCCCAGAGGGAGGGCGGGGGGGGTGTCTGTTTTGTTTTTACGGGGGTTTTTTTTTGTGCAGGCCACTGGTTTCACAGGCTGGGAGGGAAGCTGACCCGCTATTCAGCCTTGGTGCCTACAGACTCTGCCCGGCACGCTCGCTAGCTCTGGAGCCAATGGCCCTGCCTTGCTGCGCTTATCAGCTCCACCACTTCCTGTTCCCGGACACTTTATGGCCTCATTTTTCAAGAGCTTGGGCAGGAGCAAGGGGCTGTTCCAGCCTCTCCCCCAGGCCAGGACACGGGGCGGGCTGGCAATCCCGGGTTGTCTGAAAGTCCAGTGGCTTGAGTGCTTCAAAGGGGCAGGGCCGGGGTGCGGTTTGGGGGGATGAGCATTCGGGCCAGCTAAGCCGGGAGCTGTAGGGAAGGTGCCGAGAGAACAGCCGCCCCAATGGCTGCCCTGCCATGTGCGCCCCCAAAACAGACAGCGGCCAGTGTGGGCGTGCACACACATATCTAGGGGTCCCTGTCAATGATACAACACCAACTGGCTCGAGCCCCCACCCAGTCACTGGGAAATCACACCCTATCCCCTGGGTGCCCCAAAGGGCAATGGCACAGAGTCTGAGTGTAGAAAGTAAACCTTGTAATAACAGAAGAGAGAGAACAGCACCGGTTTGGGAAACAGTGCACACAGAATTCATGAACTCACTGAGCCAAACCCTCCCCAGAGTACGGGGCAGTGCTTCACCTCCCCCTTCTTGACCATCGTAGTTGCAATGTTCAGTTGGGGCTCAGTCTGCCCCCCCTGCAAATTCCCGCTGGCCACGGCATGACCAGGACTCCTCCATGGCTGTCTCCTGCCGCCTCCAGGACTTGCCAAGTGCCGACCACCAACCGCCCCTGGCTTCCGCTGACCACTGGCCTCACCAGGCTGGCACCAACGGTGCCCAGCTCCCACTTACCGCTGGTGCCGAATGCACCGGGCTCCAGCTAGTCACATCTGGCTGGCACCAAACACGCTGGGCTCCTGCCGATGGCGGGTGCTGACTGCGCCTGGTTCCCACCGATCACTGGTGCCAGCCACACCTGGCTCCCGCCGACTGCTGGTGCCGACTGCACTGGGCTCCTGCTAATCGCACCTGGCTGGTGCCGACTGCACCGGGCTCCTGCTAACCGCACCTGGCTGGCGCCGACTGCACCAGGCTCCCACTGATGCCAACCATCCCAGGTGCCTGCTGACCATTGCTGACTCAGCTTTGTCACTTGTCAGGCAAGGTTTCCCAGGTCCTCCAGTGATTCAGCTCTTAGTGACGGTCAGCTCATGGGGAAACCTTCTGCTGACACTGAAGCGATGTCCCTGCTGTCAAGAAACAAAAGACTCCAAGAGGAGTCATTAATTCTACCTTTTAACAATGGGAGGAGATCATCACTCCATGCCTGGCAGCAGCCCTTTCCCAGGGCTGGTGCAATCCCAATAGGAGATTCCTCATATCTCCCCCACTCCGTTACAATGCTGAAACATCTGTCCGCCACCCTTGTGGCACTCTATTTTAGGGTAAAGTATTTTATCATATTAGGCTAAGCACAGTTTTGCTGACAACTGTTCATACAATTGAAGGACAACATTTCATTACCCCAGCAGTTAACACAAAATTGGTTTGTAGCCCAAAACCAGCCATGCTAACCCTTTCCCATTATGCTCAGCACCTAGGTGTGCTTATCCATATACAGTGAAATTATGCTAAATACTTAATTGCACTCATGCAAATACAAAGCCCATGCAAACGAAGTGCCCCCCTTCTTTCAGCTGACTGAGCAGGAGGGAGCGCCACTCAGACTGTCTGAGCAAGGGGGAGTTCCACTAAAACCTTCCTTACACTCGTTTCGGGTTGTTTCAGTCCCAGCCTGACCCAGGTTGTCATGTTCTGCTCACAGCTCAAATCGGTGAGGCCCTGGCTTCGGTTTTCTCTGTCCTGCCGATTTAGCATCATTTCCGAATGTCGCTAATGTGCTATTTACCCCTTAAACATGCTGCTTCCTCTGCCAGGCCATTAATGAAGAAGTTAATGAGACCAGACCTGCCCCGATGCCTGCAGGACACACCGGACTCACGGCTGCCATGCACACCAACGCGCAGCGCGGGTGACAGCGCTCACGACCACCGAGTCATTTACGAGACACTTTTGCTGATGCTTTGTTAAAGCCCGGGGCCAAATCCTGCTGGTAGAGAAAGCAGCAGCCAAAACAAGGACAACTGGGGGGCCGGGAGGGGGGGTGTAAAATGGGGCATTGCCAGAGCTACCCCTCCCTCAGCACCCTAGACCCAGAACTGTGAGGGGAGACACCATACTCTGGGGGCACAAGGTCCCAGTGGTGCCTCTTCTCTCCCCACCATTGGGCCTTGGGGAGAAGCTGCGGAGAGGAACCAGCCAGCTAGAGGCTCAACCCGGACGGGGCAGAAGCCACCAAAGCAGGGACATTTGGGAGGTAAAGCACTTTCTCCTGCCCTGTGCTGACTGGGGGGTGCTCCAACCTTCCCCCTCCCACACGGTCTCTTCACTGCAGCTCCACTTCGTCCCGAGAGCAGAGGGCCTGCAAGCAGAGCCCACCCAGCTCGGGGCAGTCAGAGACGTGCCAGCGGGGATGTGAAGGGCCCAGCGCTTCGCAGGAGTGACGCGTGTTCTGTGCAAGTCCTGTCCACACCTGGCTGGGTCGCAGGGCCCATACGTCAACTGACAAGGAGGTTGAGGTCAGCGGGACTGGGCATTTGCCAGGCTGAAACAAATGCTAAGGGGTGCCCTGTGCTGAGCCACTGGCAGTCCTGGGTGATGCCTCAGAGACAGGACCGGGGGCAAGTCTTCTGCAGGAGCAGGCCGGGTGCTTGTGCCAGCAGAGCCCCGTCAGAGGCTGAACAGGGTGTGTCCGAGCAGAGAAAGAGCTTCTGGCTGTGGTCTCTGGAGTGGAGCGACTCCAGACACACACCGATGGCCACCCAGCACTGGTGCAGTCAGACGGCAGAGCCGTAGAGACCATCATGGCCAAGCCCTGCTTAGTGCTCCAAAGAGATTGCAGTGCATCTTGGTGCGAGTCCGGCGCTAGCCCGCAGAGAACAGGTGCTGTCCAGGATGATGACTGGTGTTAGCTGACACCCTAGCAGGGCAAATATACCCAGCCCCAGCGAGCGGGGGGACATGGAATCCATTAACACGCTGCCCTATCTCCTACTTTCAACAGCACAGCTGGTGGAAATCCAAGAGGCTACGGAAAAGGCCACCCAGCTATAGGCAGTCCAGGGAGTGACCCTATTTTTGGCACAAAGGAGCAACCCCTCACAGGGGTGCTAAAACAATCCAGTGCAGGCACTGCTGGGCAAAACCCTGCTGCCAGTGAGGGGAAACTATTGCAGCCAGAAGGATGGAGATACTGCTGAGAGGAGATGACCAACAACCAGAGAAAGCAGGAACTAGAGTACGACAGGTCAGCCAAGGACCTACCAGCCCTGGCGACGGGCCCTGCACGGAGGGACCAGAAGGAGCGGACTAAAGGAGTCATGAGGGGTGCAGTGGGACCAAGCCCTACGTGTTGACTACGCAAGGGGGACAAGTGATCCAAAGGAACAAGCGAGAGCCGAGGGCGATGCAGAGATCAGCACAGGATGGAGAGACAGAACCAGCCAACCCCGCAGGGAGGGAGGAGACCCCCCAAAGACAGGTGGTGGGGGAGCAGAGATAGGTCCCTCCCGGCGTGGCTGAGACCAAACCCTCTCAAAGACTGTACGGGGCAGCTGAGTCCGTGGTAAAGCTGAGCCTCCAGCATGGCCGTGTACGGGCAACCTCTGGCCAAAGGGACACGCGGTGGGGCCCAGGCATCAGTTATTTGTTTTTAGTGATAATATTCAAACGTTTGTAAAGCAGGGAAGATGTGTCAGGAGTGGTGGAAGCGGCTGGACGCTGCAGAGGAGGGGATCTGGATGCTCAGGGAGGGATAACCAGAGTG
This sequence comes from Mesoclemmys tuberculata, assembly GCA_007922155.1. Lineage (NCBI taxonomy): Eukaryota > Metazoa > Chordata > Testudines > Chelidae > Mesoclemmys > Mesoclemmys tuberculata. Next base: position 2,043,007 of record ML675700.1, read on the forward strand.
AAGGGGGAGTGAGCAATTGCCAAGAGTGCTGGGCGTGGGTGGGCCCCACCAGGGAACCCTGCATCTTCAGGGAAGGGAAAGCCTGGGGAAGACTGAGGTATGGACTTGCAGAAGATTTGGGAACTGGATTTTGAGGTTGGTTGTGTTCTTTTAATAAATGCAGCCCCCAGGAGGGGCAGGGCTGAACCAGAGAAGAGCTGTTTGGTAGTTGGATTTAAGGGGCCTCGAGCTGGGGAAGAGGGAAGCTGAGGCAGGGCTCCTGCAGAGCAAGGTCAGGCCGTGAAGGTTTGCTTAGGGAATGGCTTGCCAGTCACAGAAGCACTCAGATGCGAATTGCTGCCATGGCATTGCTGACGCTGCTGGTGCGTTCTCCCCCCGCGTCTGTCTGGCCTGTTCTGTTGGTGAGCTTCTGGGACAGCAGCGTATTTACTACAGCACATCACACAATGGGGGCCATTTGTGATTGGCCTTTAGGCACCACTGGAAATAACATGGTTAATAATAATCACATTCATTTAATCCCAGCCACTGGGCAACTTCTGTGTAGTTATTAAATGAGGAAATGAAAGCTCAAGTGCCTCTGCACGCTCTGTTCTTCGCAGCACTCTGGCTGATACCGTTCTCATTGTTCTGTTTTCCTCCTGGCCTGAGCTTTTCAAAGCCGCCTCCTGCAGACTGAATGTGTGCAGTGTAACCCTACACTTGCCTGTCACGACGCGTGGTGTACTCTGTCCAATGCACAAAATGCCCTGATAATAGCTAGGTGGGTGAAAGCGGACCATCTCGATGCTCTTGAGTGAACCCATGCAGGAAATGATAAAAAACAAAAGGCACCCTGTCACCTGCGGGTGAATCCTTTTCACAAAGCGATCACTCTGTATTTCACCTCTCAGTCCTCATCCGCAAAGGAAACCTGGCCAACACTTTCAAAAGACGAGCCTGGAACTTTAATTCATAACTTCGCTCAACACTAAAAATCCAGAGACACTGGATTTATGGCTTATTACAACAGTAGCCCCAGAAACCCCCCTTTTTATCCACCTTGCATTTTGCTGTAATGCTCAGGGCACTGTTCCCAGATGTGAAGAAGAGCTCTGTGTGGCACAAAAGCTTGCCTCTCTCACCTGCAGAAGTTGGTCCAATAAAAGATATTCCCTTGGCTACACTGTCTCACTGTTGATTTACTGGGAACTGAGCTGCCAGACACCTTATGTGACCTTGAAAATCTCAGCCTACATGTGAGTTAAAAGTTCTCTTACATTTTGCTCTGACCTGCTTTAGGTGGCTGTAGGGCCAGAGCCTAGCAGGGTCCCTATGAAAGTGGGCAGAGAGTAGCGTGCTAGGGTCCCCCTCACCCATCCTTTGCACATCTCCTCACTAGGGTCTACCTGTGCTAGGAGAGCAGGCACTGCTCCATCTTTTGTCCCCAGGGACACACTACACCCAAGGGGGGGGCAGCGAGGAGCCAGTGGCATGGTTCCTACCCCATGGAGCAGAGCCAGCTGGGAGAATTTGCTGCATCCTTTGACGTTACGGCATAGCAGGGGCAGACCTACTCTGCACGGGGGAGTTTCCAGAGTTCAGCATGGAGCCTATGAAGATGAGGCTTGCTTGTGCTTCTATAGAAAGGAGGTGCTGAAATGTCAGTAGGCCCCAAAATCCATTTCCTAAAAATAGGCTTGACAATAGTCGAGTGAGGCCTAGTGAAACGGGTCAAGTGAAGTGAGACAAGTCAGAGGCAAGTTAAAAATAAGTTAGGCCATAGCCCCAGGTCGTGTTGGAAATAAGTTTTGGTCCTAAGTGTTGACAAGAAAATGTTAATGTTTTGGAAAATGCTGGCTCTGTGGACAGCCGTGGGTAAGGCATTGAGACAGATGATGCTTAGAAATGAGCTTAATGTTAAACAGCCAGTAAAACGGTAAAAAATATTTAATTATGGTAGAAAGATGAATTTAATGCTAATTAATTAAGGGGTGTTATTATAGTTCATTATAAAAAGGGGAGCATCCTCATTTTAGTTTGGGCGCACCCATCCCCCACCAAGCTACGCTCTGAGAAAGGACTGACTCCTCCCTCAGGGACTGATCGCACCTCACGTGCATCATTTCATCTCCAGATGTGAGTATCAGTGTGGTGTGTGGTTACAGTGTGAGGCCTGTTTGCTATATATTAACGTATAGTCAATAAAGCTTTTAATTTGATCACTCATTGTGTCATTCACCAGCCTCCACTAAATTAAACTGTGTGTGACCAGCCTAGAGGCTCAAACCTAAAAGAACTCAATTGGGTTTTATTTCTTATTTTTCAGTTACTAATTGGGAACACGCAGAATCAAAGGTTGCAGCAACCTGGAGGAGTGATCACTGGGTCTCTACACCATCCTCTGACCTGGAGCTGTGCATTGTGGGAGAAATTCACTTTCCCACGAAGGAGCACATAGCACATAGCTCTTGGCTTGGTCCCTGCAGAGGGGTGAATTTCACTCAGAAGCTGCACCGCCAACCCCAGGCATTCAAAATCACAAAATTGGCATGAAAATCATGAGATTTAAAAAAAAAAAAAAATCTGGGTGCTTTTATTTATTTATTTTTGCTTTTGGGGGTTTGAACCGCTGAGATTCACATTTTCAAGCTTTTCTCTGAAACCAAGAGAGCAAGAAACCCCCTTTAAAAAAAAAAGCCATGTAATCACATGAGTGCAGCAGCTGGGGCTCTAGGATTTACTAAAGGTAGATCGTGCCAAACCAACCTGATCTCCTTCT
>ML675700.1:2046167-2079501 GCA_007922155.1 Mesoclemmys tuberculata
GGGCATGGGTCGCTTGCTGATGGATTCCCTGCCGTTTGAGGTCTTCAAATCTCACTTTTGAGGATTTCAATAACTCAGTCATGGGTTCGGGGTTGTTATGAATGTGTATGGGTAGGGTTTTGTGGCCTGCCTTGTGCAGGAGGTCAGACTAGATGATCATATTGGTCCCTTCTGACCTATGAGTCTATGAGTCTATGAGGAGAAACCAGCTATAGCGATGCTAAAATGTAAGAGTTAGCAACACTGCTTAATGCACAATTTGTGTAGAAATCAGTGAAATTCAATTATACTTCAGTGCTAACTACCATGATGGACCCTCTGGTTCAATAGCAAACTAACAATATAATATCCAGGGCACATGGAGCTTTCCCACATCACCCAGTCTCCTTTCCTAGGATGCACAGATGAGGCTCTCTCTCTGCTCATAGCACTGCTGGATGTGGTAACTAGATAGCAATGCTTGTCTTTTCTCCAGCCAAACCTGCATTTCAAATCCATGTGAAATATGGGCATGTGACAGAGTGCTAGGCTAAGTGCTAAGTGAGGTAAATTGGCCCTGGGTAAATTGTGAAGGGGAAGCAGCAGTCTGCCTAATTAGCCAGGGGCTATATACAGGCCCAGGTGAAGGGCGTAACAGCTCTGTTGGTGGAAGTTGGGAGGGCCTTGGCCCAAGTTGTAAGAAGGTGGTGGGGGTTACATGCTGTAAATAAATTGCACTGGTGACTGTTAAAGCAGAGGGTCCTGGAGTCACTTGTGACTGGGAGAATGGCTGAAGCAGAGGGACTGTGGTGAAGAACCCTTACAGTGCTAAAGAAAAAGACATGTTGAGCTGCCTTGTCTTTATTTAGACATCAAAGAACCATTCAGTGTTTCTTGTAGGTTAATTTAGACTGTCAGCTCTTTGGGGTAGGGACTGTCTTTTTGTTTGTGCAGCACCTAGTGCAGTGGGGGTTTGGTCTCTGGCTGGGGCTGTTTGGTGCCATGGTACTACAAACAAGAAATGATGACTGGAGAAGACTGTGTGGCAGGTCAGTTGTGGCATTAGGCATTGGGACTTTCTGTACTACAGGACTCTGCTGTTTACTAGAGAGCAAGTCTGGATAAATTCTGTGTCAACTTACAATTGTGCAACACTTCTCTTCTCTGAGCAGAGACCTCTTCTCTGTTGGGTCACAGGACATGTTTCTGTGCTGGGCAGTGTGAACAGCTCTGGCTTCAAGTCACTTATTCTCCAGGTTCCTAGAACTCCGTCCAGGTGTGGGGCCTGTAATGGGGCACACAAGTTGCTGTGTGGGGTAGATGGCTAATGGATTAGCTACTGAAGGCCTGGTTAGTCCCAGGAGAGCAGGAAGCAGTCCTCCAGGAAGGTTTTTAAAAGAGCCTGTTCCTGCCACCTGAGCAATGCTGAGGGAGAGCGGCGGTGATGCTCTCTGTGGGAGAGAAGGCTAGCTAAGGCCAGGGACTGGGAAAGACTGGTGCCAGGCAGCTCTCCTTGTGCAATGGGGGGTTCTGTTGCTTTATATGTGGTTTGGGCTCCGAGTGCCCTGGAAGGAGTAGAACGGTAGGAGATTGCGCAAGAGAGCTGCCTTTCTGGAGCCCAGCATGCCTTGCAAGGTGGGCAGAGGGTGACAGACCTGGTGGGGAACAGGCGGAGCAGCTGTTGCCCTGCACCTTGCTGGATGGGGCATGCTGCGGGTTTTCATGTCACTGTGTTTACACAGCTGTTGAAGTCCGGGTGTGGGGCTGACCTTTAACCCTTCAGTAGCTGCGGGAAGGGCATTGTACAAGTCCGTGGGAGAACCAGACAGCCCTTGCCAGGGGTGTAGCCTGCCAAAGTCTGGTCTATAGTCTTCCACCTGGCCCCAGCGACAAAGGGGAGAGTCAGGGAGGCCCCACCCACTGTCCCTTGCAGCATTTCTGGTTACTACATCTCAAGTGACTGAACTTTGCCCGCAGGTGGGACAAAGCCCCCAGACTTGGGGGCTGGACTGTTGGCACTGTCGTGAGAGAGGGGCTGGCTGTGTTCTAAGCTTGTGTGTGCCTGCGGGAAGTGGCAGTGAGGTTCTCTGCTGGAATTGCCCAAATGGGGATGCCCTAAACTTAGACAGTAGATAGTGGATTAGACACCCTTCAAGCAGGGGGAGGGGTGGCACCTCTTGTACCTACGGCTGGGGACAGAAGGAGCAAGAAGCCTCTGCTGAGGCCAATAGGGAGGTTCTGCAGGGGGTGATGTGGACAAGCAGGCCATTGGACCTACGACCGCCCAGGCCGCACCGCTCCCCTCCAGGGATAGCCTTATGGCAATAGTCACCAGTTCAGCTTCTCGTATGGAAGCTGCAGGAACACAGCCCAGCTCAGGGAGTCTATACTAAGTTCCCATGTCTCTCCACCCCCACCCCCCTTCCCCACACACGTGCACACCTCTGAGGGGTCCTGTCCCTCCAAGGGGGGTCCTGTACCACTGTGAGATCCGGCTGCATGGAGCAGGCAGCTCCAGCCTAGCAGAGAAAGCTTGGTTCTGGCACTGGCTGCCGAGACCCACTTGGGGCAGGGAGCCAGCGAGCCACGTGGGAGTCAGGAGAGGACCCGGCCCTACTCGGGGGGGGGGGGGAAGGGGAACCAAGCAAGGAGACCTTCTGAGCGTAAGCTGGCCAGCGGTGCCACACTGCAGCGCTCCTCCACGGACTCCCCTCACACTGTCTCTGCTGAGACATAGCTAACCTCAGCTGCTCCCTGCCCCGGATCCTATTGTGCTGTTCCCAAGGCAGCCCCCCCCTTTGTTATGCTGTAATTCTGGGTGCCTCGTTACTTTGCTGGGTTTGTGTGGATGCACGTCAGTGTCCCCTCTCTAGGCTCCTTGCCAGCACATTGTGTGGGCTGCCACAAGGTAGAGGGACCCTATGCCTGGCCCAGCGAGCAGTCCCCCGGGGATGATGGGGCCAGACCCATGGGAAGAGAGGGGAGAAGTCAGGTGAGAGCAAGCCCCAAGGAGAGGGAAAGGAGGTGTGTTAAGCCAAGCCTCAGGGGAGGGGCTGGAGGTGTTCGATATAAGTGGTGAGTTACAGCTCAGTAAATCAGTAGCGCTGTGCTAATGCGCAGAAGTTGGATCTGGCTCTGGCTGTAGGAAGCACATTCGTGCATGCTCCTGCTCTATCTCTTGCTCTCTTGTCCCCTGTGCTGGCCCCCACCCCCACCCCCCGGAGCTGGGAAGAGCACTTTTCCTTACAGAGAAAACCAAAGCAATGTGGGGGGGGGTCTGGTGTGTCTTTGCTTGGCTCAAGGATGTGGCTTTTTGGGGGGTGTTCTGCATGGCCCAGCTGTTGCCTGCTGCAGGTGCTCTGTGGACCCAGCCCAAAGCTTGGGTTTCCGTCTGCAAATGTAATAAGAGCCTGAAGCGTTTGGCAGACCAAAGCAGCTCTGTGCGGTTTTAGAAATGTGGCCCCAGCGGGCGGGGCTGAGATCTGAAGAGGGCTTGCTCATGGGGTGCTGGCTACACCAGGAACCTATCAGACGGGGAAGGACTCTTTTCTCAGCCCTACGTCTGAGATGCCTTGCCTGGGATTTCCTGGGCCTGTTCTGGGAGCGCTGCAGGCTCGTCGGTGTTTCCACCTAAGGGGACTCCAGTTGGCAATGCTCATTTAGTCTGCAGTCTTGGCAACTTCTGCTCTGGGCCCCTTGTTCCCTTTTATAACTGCTCCTGCTTGCCACCTGTCAGTGCTGGACATGTGGTATGACAGGCACTGTGGCCTTTCCCCAAATGCAGCCCCATTAACTCATCCAGGCAGAACCAGCCTGTCCAGCAAGGAGGGAAAGTGAAATAAGCCAGGAGCTGCACAGAACACACACAGTCAGTCTCTCTCTCTGTGTCACAGGGTCCCGCTGAAAGACTCTGAGGGGGCTGGGGAGGGCAGCACGTCTACAGCCATAGTGCTGAGTGCAGGAAACCTCTGCCTTTAAACCCTTTATTAATTGCGTACTTTGATAACACCACGTTTCCAAGAGTAGCCTGGGCCCAAAGACGTGAGTCTGCAATGGTAGGGAGAGGGATTCTGACAATGCAGATGGCAGAGAGAAAGCAACAGATCTGTTCATTGCAAATGCTCTGGGGGCAGGGAGAAAATGTTTAGGGTGATTGACTTAGAAAGGAGGGCCCTAGGGTTAGGGGCAGGAGAGGTGGGTTCAATCCCCAAATCTGCCATGGTTGTGGTAGATTCTCCATCCCTGGCAATCCTTAACTCAATACAGGATGTCTCTCTCAAAGATCTAGTCTAGTTCAAACATGAATTATTTTAGGGCAGGTCTCTGGCCTGTGTTCTATGGGGTGTCAGACCAGATGATCACAGTGGTCTCTTCTGACTTTAGAATCTGTTAATTTGTAGACAAAATACATGTTTAAGGGTGCAAATCTGCAAACGCCCATTTCCCTGCATGCTATGGGCACAGGTAGCAAAAAGCTCCAATCCGCAGCCATGAGGCTGTGACTGTTAACCCATGCAACGGCTGCAGTAAGGAACCAGGAATGAAAACTAAGCCCATGTGATCAATTGCCCAGCAGAAGCAGCTCTCACCCTTTCCTCCTCCCACACAGGAGAGGATTTTTCACCATCTTTTTTTCTTTCTAATTAAATAGATGAACATTCAGAGCCTTCCAGAACAGCTCCCTTGTGCCCAGTGTGGGACAGTTCCTCTTCCAAAGAGTCATAGTACAGTCATCTTTGTCACAAGTGGAGATTGAGCATTTACAAGGCAAAGTGTGGCTTTACATAGCACTCGTGGGTACACCAAGAAACTCGCACGCTCCATGGAGGGTGTGCTGTCCCTCTGCCTGGGATCCCACTAGGAACCTACATCCAGCTCTAGCAGTCTGGCACCAGCTGTGTTGACGAGGGAAAGCAGACCAAGCACAGAGTCTCATCTCCACCTCTGAGGGCTTTGCACAGGCTGTTAAAGGGTCCGGTCTGGGCCCTGTGTGATTCCATCACTCAGGGTACATCTGCAATCAGCGGTGTGACTGCCGCATGTCCAGACGTACCTGAGCTAGCTCCAGGAGCTACAGCAGCAGGGGCTGGGCAACCCTGTCTGGGACCCTGAGACATATTCAAGCAGCTAGCCCTGCGAGTCCTGGGGAGGAGGGACCTGACAGCCCTGTGGGAACCTTCAGAAAGGAAGGAGCAGAGCAGCCCTACCATGATTCCCTGCCATCAGGCCACCACCACCTGGAAGGGCATGGGCTCTGCAAGAAACTCTAGTGGATTATAGTCCCTTGTGCGCATTCATTCTGTTTCACTCCCAGAGGGGAAACGCCCCCTTCTTTGCCTTTGGCTCACATAGGTGAGGATCTGCAACGGTCTCCAGCCCTGCGCTGAGATCTGCACATGGGGCTCCGGTCTCTCCTCACGTCTGAGTTACACCACTGCAGCCCCATTGACAGCAGTAGAGTTACTCCTGGTCCCACCATCTGAGCGAGGAGAAGGTCAGGACACACCAGTCAGGCCCCCAGGGAATCCTGCTTCTCTGGATGTTGCTCCAGTCCATCGCTGCAGTTCTTACCCGGCCCGCCTGATCCGGGAGTGTTTGCACAGCTGGGAAGGACCTTTCCATGCCTGAAGGAGGTTCATTTTCTGGACACATCTGCTCCAAAGGCCTAAAAAGAGTCTGCTGGCTTGGGAGAGAAATGTCCCACTGTGAAATAGGAGAACAAATATCGAGCCCTGTGAACAATGGCTGGGGCTGGATCCACACTGGCGCTGGGGGCTGGAGCCAGATGATTTGCTCTGAGGAGTGGCCTGGGGGAAACGAATCTGCACTGATGTTGTGGAGGGCAAGGAGGAGCCAATTCATGGTGGCATCAGCCAAGCCAGTTATTAATGGCCCTATCGCTTTCTGCAGTGGCTGAGCATCCAACTCCCTTAGCAGCTTTGCAAATCTCACCCCAGCTCTTCTGACTGCAAGGGTCTTGTTCCGACGCAGGGCTGTGTCTGAAGGAGTTAACGTAGCTCTAGGGCCAAGTGCAGCCCCTCCCTCCCATTGAGGCATGGACCAGGCTCCTGATCCCTGCAAAACCAGCACACGGCTGCACCCAGATGAAACAGGGTTTAATAACAGCGTGACTGCAACCCCCAGGCCTGAAACCCCAGGCAGGGTTCACGCAGGGGCCCCAGGGGCCACCAAAGCCAGTGGGCAGCTACACAGGGGATAACATCGCGCTGCTGAGCTGGAGGGTGGGGAAAAGGGATATTTTCCCCTTCAAGGCGCCTTTGATTCTCTGTGCAAAGCACTTATGTGAGGTGGGAGCTCCGAAGAGAAGGGGGGACTCCTCGCAGCAGGGCATTGGCTTGCATTGGCTCTTTAAATGTGAGATTAACCCTTTATTTGCAGCACTTCCAGAAATACCCCCCCCCAGCCTCATTTCAAAGAGGGGGTGTTCATTTTAGCTCCCTTCCACACCCAATGGCCATCCCCTCACTTCCACTGTCGTTCACGTCGGCAAAAAAAAAAAAAAAGAAGAGGAAACTGAGGTTACAGAAAGTCGTTCGCATTAATGGCCCGAATCATTTCCTGCGTAGCAGGCCTCATGGCTGAGCTGCTTATTTCAATTGACAGCATTTCCTTCGTTCATTGCAAATGGGCTTTTATGCTGAAAAGAAAGTGCTTCTCCCTGAGCAACTGGCGCTGTGGCTGCTTCTCTCCCCGCCCCCCCCTTTACTTGCCTTGCAGTATGGTTTTGGTACAAGATGCTGTATTGTTTGGATTCAGGTTGTTGCTCACTCATATTTCCATGTGGGCTGTAGTGTCTCCATTTCACACTAGCAGAGCTCGCTGAGCAGAGCCATGTCTTCAAAAGGCAGATTTTAGAGGGGTATAAATACAAGAGGAAAATGAGGGTTTTTTTTTTATGAATTGGAAAACTTAGTCACGTGCTTGTTAGCGTCGGAGGTCTGATAGCAGCACATGAACATCTTTGCTAGGCCAGTTTACGGTAACGTGTAGTGAGCTGGATGGCAGAATCTCTCCTTTAGGAAGGCTCTGGGTTTTGTAACTTCCAGAACTCCACGCTGCAGGAAGCTTTGTCTGTGGGCCAGGATACATGGGGAGAACAAGAGCGTAATTATAATCCCTGGCTGTTATTTAGCACTTCTCATCAATAGATCTCAGAGCATTTTGCAAGGGAGGTCAGTACGTTACTTTACAGAGGAGGAAACAGGCCCAAAAAGAAGTGGCTGGTAGCACGGACTGTGACTAAGGTTGTCTTCCCATTGTAAGATCCTGTTTGCTTGTTTATAACTCTGTCAAACTTTAATCATTTGGGCTAAAACTTCCATGCCAGGTGTCTGCCTCGGGCTGATGTTTTTTTCTTCTTCATTTCATGCAGGACGGTTCAGCCATTTCTGAGAATGGGGGTTAAGGAAAACAATTTTGGCGATCTTTTCTTTGAAGTGCTCTAGCTCCCCCATGCTTTCAAGCAGGTACCTGAACTCTGGCAAGGAAATGGCCTGTAAGTTAAAGATAGGCCTGCTGCTGTGCCAGTGAAAAATCTGCCCATATTTGGTCCTAAGCCTTTGAAAAATTGCAGTTTCACATATTCCATGGAGACTTGCTGGAACTCAGCAGCGATTCCATCATCTCGAGCATGCTCCAGCTCCACGCCAGGGCTGAGCCGGACTTTCCCTACAATGGCAGCTCTGGCCTGCTTGTGGTCTAGGTCTCAGCCCCAGAACGAAGAGCAGCGAGGCTGTCTGCTCTTTCATCAGGTCCCAGATGCTGTATAGGAGGAAGCTGCCTGATTCAAATGCAGGGAGGACAAGAGCCAGACCCAAGGCAGAGGGGAAGTTTAGTGGGACAAGGAGCTGGTGGGAGTCTGGGATTGGATGGGAGGGAAGAAGCAGACTGGGAGTTGGGGTGGGGAATACTGGGACTGGCTGGGTATGGAGCCTGGGACTGGGAGTGGGGTGGGGCTGAGATCAGATGAGCAGCCAGGTGGGGGACTGGGACTGGCTGGGCAAAGAGAGTGGGACTAGGACCGGGTGAGGTGGGGCAGAGAAGGGAAGAGTGGGGTGACGAGGGTGCAGGGGGAGAACTGGCACCCTCTGGGCAAAGAGACTGGAACAAAGAGCCAGGGAGCCGGTGGGGACGGGGAACATGAGCAATCGGAGTGGTGGGGGGGGTGACTGGAGGCCAGTGTGGGGGGGGAGAGCGATTGACTAGCTGGGAAGGGGAGAAATGAAACCAACTGTGGCAAAAATAGTATGTGACCAGACCATGTCCTTATACTGTCACACGTGCCCCCTGCCACAGAGTTAAGGTTGCGCAGGGAACCTGAATTCTGGCATTCCCTACCTGGGGGCTGTTTGTCTTTGCAAGCTGAAGAGTGTCCTGTCACCTAGCTTTTGTGTGCAGTCCAGGATCCGGGAGGGCGAGGGCTGAGAAGGAGGCTGCCCAGTGCGGTTCCACTGTAGTAACGGAGACCAAGGAATGACCCTGGCACACGGCCCTGACGACGCCCTGTTAGGGGGGCTCACGCTGCTAACACACTCTCCAGCTTGACACCAAGCCTTGTTTAGGCCGAGTTACCATCAAACTGCTCTCAAGGTGTGACATCCACAAGCCCCCTTTATTGTTTCTGGGACTGGCCTGTGGGCTCCAATCCAAACTCTCCTTTGGATGGGCCTGGAGACTCGAAACCCTTCACCTACCCTCTGGCCCGATTCATATCTAATTAGATAACAGTGAGTGGAACAGCTCCAAGAAGAGAGAGGGCTGCAGATAGGCCCTACAGCCTGGTGGTTTGGGCCCTTGCCTGGCCTGGAGCAGACCCAGCTTTAAGTCCATGCCCTGAATCGGGTCCTGAACCTGGGTCTCCCACACCTCGTGAGGCCTGCACTACTGGTTATTCTGCAGTGGGTGTCTCTGGACTGTGTCTTGGTGAAAAATTCCAAACGCCATTTTCATTCCACAAGGAACATCTCCTGTGGAACCGCGGCATGCAGGGAGAGCTCTGTGGCGGCTGCAACCTGCTGCCACGGCTGGGCAGGGTCCAGAATTTGGGAGGCACAATGGGTGTCTAGAGCCACCTTTGCCCCTTAGCCGCTGCGCTGTGCCTCCTGCACTGCCCCTGGCCCTGCCCACGGCATCTGGAGCCCTCTGACCCCTTGGGCGTGGCGCTGCAAGAGCTTCTCCTGAAGGGACTTTACTCGTAGGCTGTTGGGCTAGAAAACAGTCTCTCTGTGGAGCCAACAGACTGGCTTTATCGTCACCTGTGCAGGACATCTCTGGGCCTGGCCTCGGGATGTCTGGCAAACTCTAAGCTGCTGGGGTTGGATTCTGGACAGACGGGAGAGCTTGTCGTTCACTGCTGCCCTGCAGATCACGTGAACGGGACATGCTTTCACTCCAGGGAAGAATTGCAGCCTGGCAACGTTCCTTCTGACCAGCTCCCAGATGGAAACAAGAGCCTGGACTTTTGCTTCTCTAAGGCTGGTGTTTTGTGGGAGAAGGAGGAAGCAGCGTGAATGGAGATGGGAGATCCTATGGGAAGAAAGCACATACACGCTAGTCATTGCCAGCTTGTTACTCTAGTAACTGTATCCATAGTGATGGAGCTCGTCACCTAGGTAGTTAAACAAACGTATTGCAGACTGTCTTACAGCTGGGCAGAATCTCCAGGTAAGGGGCTTTTCCGCACACATTAATGACAGTGAGTCACTCAGCCACCGCGGAAATGGGGGCTGCGTAAGAAGCGTTGTCCCATTGGCCCAGCAGTTAGCCAATGTGTGGGGCTTTGCAGGGTTGTTTCCCTTAAGAGGTGACATGGATGATATAAGTCAGATCCATTCTTTGGTGTTTATGCACCAAGACTGTGCCCAGAGTCCTCTTCCCCGCACACCGTAGGAGCAAACAATTTCAGGCAGTTTCCTTGCTCAGGAGTTCCCAAGCCTGCCATTCTAGCCAGTCCTGTGCTCCAAGGAGCTCTGTCTCTCTGCTCCGTCTCAGAGTGATGTCTTCTCTTGACGGCGTTATCCTTACCACACGCAGCTTGTCAAACAATCCCCTAGCTTCTGCATTTGCAACCAGGCACAAGGAAACCCCGCAGACCACTCAGTTACCCTGCTCAGGTTTTGCCATGTGGCCGTGCCTTGAGCGGTAGCTACCTACTGTTTCCAGCTATCACTACATAAAAGGGCATTTAATTGCTGCTTCCATTTAACCTGAAAGAAGGATGCTTAGTCCATACATCACCTTTAACCAGGTCTGCAGCTGACTATAGAGCAAAGCAGCTATTAACACCTAAGAGCAAGAAAGAAATTGCACAATGCTGCAGTGTTGGGCTGCAGACACATTAGGGGAGCAGTTTCTTGAATCCTTGCTCATGCTCTAGGGGACCCCAGACCTGAGACTGGGTTCCTTTTTCACACCCATGGACTGCGTTCAGCAGCAGCTGGAGCAAAAATGAACAGGGGCTAGCACCCAGAAATATGGAGGGAGCTGTGAGGGTGTCTCTCCTGCTTGGCCAAGGGGAATGCAGTGCTTGGTCCCCTGGGCATCGTAGACATACTGGGGGTGTCCATCTGTCAGGCGCCACTAGACTGATTAAGCTGCGATAGGAAGATTCCTAAGCTGCCATCAGTGGGTTTTGGGGTGCTGAGGTTGGTGGGTGTTGGGGGGGCTGGGTGATCACATTAATGATCCTAGTTCACCACATGCTGTTGATTACAATGTGTGCCTCCTTGCCATGGCACTCGTTCCCCAGCCCAGAGCTGGGCTGCTGCTGGGGGAGGGTGTGAGCAGGGTAAGAGGGAAGGTGAAATGTTGACCCCCCTGATTACCTCAGAATGAACACAATGGAGCATTGTCTGCTGCCCTGTTCCTATAATGCCCTTGAGTGGAACTTACTGACCTGAAAATGGGGGATTCCCTGTTGAAGCTTAAAACCCCTGTTAAAGCAGCAATTATATGGATCATCTGCAGCTCGGTGGGGGAATGAGGTCTATGGCAAGGAGGCAAACATTGTATCCCGTGGCATGGGGGACCCTAGAGTCCTTAATGTGGTCACTCTGCACTGTTTGTGCACAGTCACTGCCAGGCTATTTCTAGGGGCACTGGGGGCTTGTGAAGCCCCAGGGCTCCTGAGGCATGCTGCACCTGCTGGCATTGCAGCTGCAGAAGGGAAGCTGGGGGTGTGTGGGGAGATGGACCCTCCTGGGCTGCTGTCCCGGGAAGGTTACTATGCAGGCGGAAGGGCTGCGAGGACAGGCTGGCACTGGAAGTGCCATCCTGGGGGGATCCTGCCACCTCTTCAAGTGCACCTCTAGCCCCACTCTCTGTAGTGTCTGAGCATCACGTAAACGTCCACGAAGTGACCCCCAGCCCTGGGAAGTCAGGTCTCCACCTGAGAGCCACGGAGCTGGAAAGCCACTTTCCCCACATCGCTCAGGAGTCTGTGGTAGAGCTCAGAACTGGACCCGGCTCTTTTGTGTCTCAGTTCAGTGCCTCAGCCAGACGCCCCAACCAGCCCTGTGCAGCGTGGCAGAGGGGCCCTGGCCTGCCTCATGGCAGTCCTGTTTTGGGAAGTGGGCACAGGACGGTGTGAAGTCCTTTCTCCGTTAGGAGCCATGACACCTTCTGGGGAGGCCTGTTTGATGTGAAGGGCTCATGGATGGCGAGGAAGGAAATAAACTTTTGACTAAGGGGACTGGCTTGTGCATATTTTCCTTGGGCCCCTCTTCTCCCCTTCCTCTTGGGGTTGGGGCCTGTCCACCTGGGGATGGACAGCTGGGTGTTGATCCATTTTCACTGCCCCCTGGTTTCTCTCCTTTCTGTTCACACAGCAACGGCTTGGTTTTGAAATCAGCTTCGCAGCGACGTAATTTTCAGCAGGGTGATACATTCCATGAGGAAATGACAGGGTACTGTGCTCTTCCGGATGCATTTGTTTGATGTTAAAAACTGTTTTGCCTTGTTTTAACTGCATTTTTGAGGGGGATTATCCTGTGCTGGCCAATGCACTGCCTGGGGGGATTTTTGTTTCCGGTGGCAACTTTATAAGACTGTGTTTTATTAGACAATAGCAGAATGGCCAAATAGTCGGACAGGTCTCCTCCCAGAGTCTGTGTATCCAACAACTAAGTGAGACAATCGGTCAGTGGGAAAGAGCTGAACAGTCAAAAGAAGACCAAGGATTTGGGAGAAATAACATGCCCTCCGATGAAGAACAGAATTGTTTCTGCGCTTTTGACATTTGCTGTTCCAAGAGGTGATTGCGAAGTGGTCCAGACTGATCCTTAACACAAGCAATGGGTAGCTGCAGATATTGCTAAACAGCAAATAACCCCCCTGAAAACACAGAGAAAATAAAGCAGCAGCTTGTGTAGATTTCATCTAAAAGCAGCAGCTCTAGAGAGAATGCATTTCATAAATGTATTTAGCAGAACAAGTGAGCAACGAGGGCAAAAGCTGGGCTGTGGGAAATGTGGTTTTGAGCAATAGAGAAATAAGGCCCCAACACAACAAACCACTTACATTAAATCCAAGCACGTGCTTAAATGCTTTGCTGAACAGGAATGGGATTACTCACTTCCTTAATGGTTAGTATGTACTAAAGTGCTTTGCTGAATCAGGGCCTAAGTGTCCTGCACTTAGACATAAGTGCAGAAACTGTCCCAGAAAAGATCATGATGAAAGAGACGTGAAGCAAGAGACGTGCCAGCAGGCACAGACACGCATGGAGGGAGGAGCATGAGGAATGGAAAGTACCTGGGAACCGAACAGAAATGCTGGGTGAAATCATCAAAAGCAGCCAGGCGTCTAAATACTTTGAGGATCTGAGCTTTACCTTCCATTGAAGACAAGGGGGGGTCCATGCCGAAGTGATGCAGGAGCCTCACAAATCAAGGGGACATAGGATCCTAAATCATTTAAGTGGTTTTGAAAATGCTGTGTGCATGCTGTGTGCAATGTTGTTGTAGCCGTGTCTGTCCCAGAATATTAGAGAGACAAGGTGGGGGAGGTAATATCTTTGAATGGGAGCCAGGAGTAATTAAAGACTATATCATAAGGTATATGCTCCAGGGAGAAAAATGAAGCTTGCAGGAGCAACCTTACCACTCGCATTTCCTACCTTGGGAGGGCCTGGCTTTGCACCCTGAACGGCGTTCTGCTAGAGTATTATCTTGGGATGTAATAAAGCATGCACTTAGGCTTCTGCCTCTCTACCTCAGTTCAGCGGTTATTCGAGGGCCTTGTATGGCAACAGCAAGTGGTTTTGGGCCCACATTTTTAACCTCCCACGTATACATGGTGCGAGGCGGCTCACTTTCTATGCAGATTCACCCATGACATTAAGATCTCCTGCACCCAGTGCAGCCCGGGGAAGGCAGTTCAACTGGCAGTTTTACGCTACAGCTTTGATTCAGCAAGTGCAGTCCTGCTGCTCTAGATGCCTCCATCCTGGGTCCCCCTGAGGGTCCTTAGTGACCTTGACATCAGTCTGGCATGGAACATATGGCCTCAGATGTACAGGATGGACTAGTCTCACTTTGGCTGTGAGATGCTGTCTGGCGACTCCCGCCATCAGAGGCTGGTTAATTGAATGGGGACTTGTTTACTTTCAGTTATTGGCAGCTATAGCACAGCGTAATAAACAGAAAAAGAAATAACTGCACATTTCGGGTAACCAGCTGTTCTTTTTTAAGTATCTTTCGATCTTGGCTGACATATTCCAAGAATTCTCTTTCCCAACCTCATCCACCCCGCTCCGCCCCGGGTTGCTGGAATCGGACCTGAGAAGGGCCAGCGTTCTGTTAACCTCTCAATTGCTTCCTTGCAGAACTGCCCCCAAGTGGTTATGAAGCCACACGGGCTGGTGGTGGGACCAGTTGAGCTTTGAGCATGTCACAGAGACGGGAACAAATAGCACATCCATGCAATTCACAGACGCAGAACTGGGAGGAGCAGAAAGGACAGAGAAATTCTACAAAGAAATATCGGTAGAAATAGGTACACGTGCCATTCAGGAAGTCCAGTGTTATGGCTGTCAACACAGCCTCTATTCTCTTGTACATGCCAGTGATTGCAGGACAGTGTTTATCACGGGCTCAAGGCTGCTCCTCAGGTAACAGTATAAAAGCAAGTGCTGCAAATTGGGCCTGAGCCCCCTTCTTCATCTGCTGCACGCCCTGCAAACTGTGCGGGGCCTCCTGCTCTGCACACAGGGGATGAGGCAAGGGCTCTGCACAACGGACAAGGGCCACACAAGGTCCTTGCTCAGCCCCGATATCCCTACCTATTCAGCCCTAGAGATGATAAGCCAGATCATTATACAGCAAACTTCACTGCACTTCCCTAGGGGCGCCTTTATCAGTAGATTCCAGCGCAGAGACAGATATGTGGATCCGCATCTGCGAGAATAAACCCACAACCCACCCTCCCTCTTTTAGATGCTTCGGCATCCCCACTGCCAATCAGCAGTTTGCAGCCACGTGCCCCATCAGCTGTTGAGCCCCTGCTGCCCCAAACAGCTGATCAGATGATCAGCCTTGCCCACTGCCTAACAGCTGATCAGCTGTTCTGGCAGTGCCCGGGCTGGCAGCTGTTCCAGCCCTACCCTAGAAGTCATAAAAATCCCAGAAAGTCGATCCATGACCTTTGTGAGCATCTGATCCACGATCCTCAAAAAATGGTCCTCGGATAGCCACATCTGCATCCAGGGATATGGATATCCGTGGATATAAAACGGATATCCATGGATTTGCAGGACTCTACTTATCAGGGGTGGGAAAAATGCACTAAGCACGCTCAGAAGGGGATCTGAACTCACTTATGGCTCAGTCTGATCAAAGGCAATTTGTTCCAGAACAAAGCTGTGTGCTACTGCTCACTGAGGGCTACTTCCAAGCCAAATACCAGCATCAAAACCACAGTCATCTCAGCTGTTGGCCTGTCCAGCAGAGGAAGCAAGCACTTTTTTATTTATTCTTTTTGTAACCATTTCTGTTCCTGCTTTCCCAAACCAAGTCTGGAAAATTGCAGCCTGAGAGTTGAAAGTTTTATCAAGTTAAGATTGAGGCTGGGTCGCCGTCTCATCGATTGCTCTGGATCGACTGAGCGGTCTGTGTAGACGTGCTCCATCGATCCAGGAAGCGACGCAGGAAAACCACCCCCGTAGGCGGAGTAGCGCTGCGTCGAAGGGAGCGCTGTTCCCTTCGACGCAGCGCAGTATGGACGCCGCACGGAGGAGACACTGCAAAGTTGACGGGAGATATGCAAGTGATTTACGTCACTTGCGTATCTCCCGTCGACTGCCACCGAATCGCAAAGATTAGTGTAGACTGGGCCTAAATGAAACTGGGGGCTTGGAATGGTGCAATCAGAACTATCTTGGGTTAGAGACAGGGACCCCTGTAATGCAGCTTTCCAAAACCACCCATCACCATAGAGCCATGGAAGACACGCTCCCATCCCATAATATTTCTCTTCACAACACTAACATCAGCTCCGGTGCCCAGGCAAGTCTCCCTGCCTCCCTCATGGCTGCCACAGCTTTGCAGAAACTCTAGGCAGAGAGGTCTCCAGAGAACAGCTGATGCAATAAACCTTCCAGGCACTTCTGCCTTTGCCTTCCGAGCATTATGAATATTGTAGCAATGCTGTTCCTTTCATCTCGGCTTCCTTCCAGGGAGCCCCCAATCCTCCGCATATTCACTTCCACCTCGCAGTTCATCTGAATTATTCAAACTCTCCTTCCTGACATGGAGAACTGTCCATTACACTTTTATCTCTGTGATGCAGTTGAAATCCTGCGGTTTGAAACTCCACTTCATTAATCTGCCCTCTTTCCTGACCAGCGTGTCCTTCCTATAGGTTTAGCACAAAGGACTTTGTCTTTCCGTGTGCATCAGCCAATCCCATCAACAGCCCCAGGCCTGGATTAGTTTTATTTAAGGTAGGGAGGCAGCCCTTCAAGAGCTCAGGGTTTACTTTGGGAAGGATCCACCAGGCGTTGGCAAACCTTACAACTTCTCTTAAACCTGAAAGGCACCGAGTGCGGCTAACAGTCACCTCGAGGGACTGAATTAGCTGGTGTATATTTGCGGGGTTTGACGGTCGGATAGCTGTAAGAGTAACTCTGTGACACTTACCAATGATACAATTTACCTACGGGGATAGTGCATACGGGGGGATTGGCTGGGCAGAATTAAGATTGTGGTTCCCTGGTGTTGCCTTAACTCCGAACTCCAGTTTTTCCAACAAGGGGAGTGTATGACAGTGTTCCACAGCCTTGTTGCGAAGAAGAAGGCTCATACGCAGCATGGAATTATCACCAACACCCTTTTGAAATAGCACAGCTGTCATGGCTGGTGCCCTCATCCAGTCTCCACAGTCTGCAGATTTGTATTGGTCTCCGGCTCTCTGGATCCTTTGCTTGCAGCTCTGATAGATGGCAATCGTCCATCACAATAGCATCTAGGTGCCCCATACTGCACTGACATAACCACTCCCTATTGTTTGCTACCTTACTGGTAAGGCCATTCATCCCCAACTCGGGGAGTATGTAGTGGGAAGAGTGGCTCCTTGTTCTGATGGTGTGTGTAGCCCCTCTGAGGTGAGGGGACCCTTGCCAAGAGGTGTGCCCTGTGTTTTGCTCTAGAAGAGGAGGGACATGAGCCGGTCTCCTTGGGTAGGGTGCCTGGCTGTCTAGAGCCGTCTGTCACGAATGCTCTCCCCTGGTATCAAAGACACTGGTCTGTGACAATCGTGGTATCCCAGTGGACAGAAGCATTCTTGGAGGGCTGAGAGCTAGCTAGTCCTCGCCCGTTGAGGGCTCTGTACTTGAAAGGGATCTGGGGGTGGAGATGTCAGCGCACCCCGCATCATGCAGTGTGGTTTTGCCATGGAGCCTGGCCTGGGAGATGATCTGCAGCATCCTGGAGTGGTGGAAGCTCTGCCCTGAGCAGAAGGTGTCACTGTGGAGACAGAGGCATGTACCCATGTGGTCAGGCCTGCGTCTCTGAGGAGGGGCTGCACCTCACTTGCCAACAGCAGGTGGAGAAATCCCCATCGGGTCCCTGAGGCTATTTGGGGCCTGGCTTTGGGGATGACTCCTGTAGGACTCACTGTATGAAGACATTGCCACGGGTCTGTGTGACTGGGACACATCCCGGCCCAGGCAGCAGGAGGGCTGGTCTGGTCTGGTCTTGTGCCCATGGGAGGCCGAGTCTGACTCTGCCCCTGCCCGCTGGGAGGAGAGCTGGGCAGGCTCTGCGGCAGCCGCACAGAATGACGCAGGGACCCTGGGTGAGCCGGCTCTTTGGCACTGGAGAGGGGTCTTTTGGTTTCCACACAGGAGCAGCTAGACTCACAGAGAAGCCCCACCCCACCGCTGGCCATGCTCTCAGAGCACCTTGCTCAGTGTAAACGCAGCTCGTGGGAAAGCCACAGACAGGGCTCTGTGCATGGTGCACGGCAAGTCCGAGGATATGGTTGCAAAGGCCCTTATCTACTGTCAGTGCAAGGTCCTCCTGAGAACTGTAACGAGCCCCCTCCTCTGACACGCCCCTGGAAGGTTAGTTCTTGGGAGCGCAGCACTCCCTAGAGCATCCTGACCTGGGCTTTGGCGGGTTGGAGATGCACCAAATGGGCTCTTTACCTGATCCCTCATCCTTAGGCTTGGCAGGGTTAGCTTTGTATCGGCCACTGCTGTTTTCTCCACACACACACGGACAACAAAATAGTTCCCTTGATAATAATCGAAATGTCCAGAGAGGCAAAGTAAGGAAAATGCTGCTTGAGAACATGAGAGTTTGACGTAAGGATATTTACGTTGTATATTTTGCCGTGGTTTGTGTTTCAGTGGTCATAGTGCTTTAACTTTTTGAATCTCAGTGTCTACAGACATTCAATCAGTGCTTAATTTGTGCCAGGGCGTGCCTGGGCAGAACCCTGACTCCTCTGGCCTTGGCACCTCTGGGCGTGCCACATCAGTTATGAAAGTAAAAAAATTGCTCTTCAGCCCCAGGACCTCTTTCCTGACAATTAAGCAGTGAATTTAATAATCGTTGTTTTAACCCCCTGTTGTCTGATTCACCCATAATTTTGAAAATTTAAATCAATAAAAATAGAACAAATGCTTAAAAATGAACATTGATAATATCCGTTGAAACGATAAAAAAACTAAAATAGAATTCTGCCAAGTGCACTCATGCTGTCATAGAATGTTAGAGTTGGAAGGGACCTCAGGAGGTATCTAGTCCAACCCCCTGCTCAAAGCAGGACTATCCTCAGCTAAATCATCCCAGCGAGGGTTTTGTCAAGCCTCAGCTTAAAAACCTCTCAAGATGGAGGTGCCACCACCTCCCTAGGTAACCCATTCCAGTGCTTCACCACCCTCCTAGTGAAAAACTTTTTCCTAATGTCCAACCAAGACCTCCCACACTGCAACTTGAGACCGTTGCTCCTTGTTCTGTCATCTGGCACCACTGAACACAGCCTAGCTCCATCCTCCCTGGAACCCCCTTTCAGGTAGTTAAAGGCTGCTATCAAATCCCCCCTCACTCTTCTCTTCTGCAGACTAAACAAGCTGAGTTCCCTCAGCCTCTCCTCATAAGTCTTGTGCTCCAGCCCCCTAATCATTTTTGTTGCCCTCCACTGGACTCTCTCCAACTTGTCCACATCCTTTTTGTAGTGGGGGGCCCAAAACTGGACACAATACTCCAAATGCAGCCTCACCAATGCCAAATAGAGGGGAATAATCACTTCCCGCGATCTGCTGGCAATGCTCCTACTAATGCAGCCCAATATGCCATTAGCCTTCTTGGCAACCAGGGCACACTGCTGACTCCTACCCAGCTTCTTATCCATTGTAACCGCCAGATCCTTTTCCACAGAACTGCTGCCTAGCCCGTCGGTCCCCAGTCTGTAGCTGTGCGTGGGATTCTTCCGTCCTAAATGCAGGAGCCTGCACTTGTCCTTGTTGAGCCTGTCATTGCAGAGCAAGGTCCCTTTCCGTCCTGGCATGGTTTGATTTTGCAGGGAGCAGCAGCCATTAGGCACAAGTAAATGCTCACTCCCTCCTTGCATAGAGGGCAAGTGCTGCTTTAAGGCCAGACGCACTCGTAATTTGTGTGACACAGACGGTGGCGTGAGTGACAGCACTGTTCCACTACATAGACATGATAACTCTGAGAAAGGGGCCTAGCGTGGCCTAGTGCTTAGAGCACTGGCCCAGGGCTCAGGGGCCCTGGATTCTATTCCTGGCTCTGCCACTAGCCTGCTGTGTGACCTTGGGCCAGTCATGTCTGCTCTTCTGCCTCAGTTTCCCCGTGTGTATAAGGGGGGTAGTGATACTGATCTCCTTTGTAAAGCACTTTGAGAGCTGTAGGTGAAAAGTGCTATGTAAGAGCTAGATATTAGTACTGATACTGCCATCAGGACAGATTTTTAGGTATTTAGGCACCTAAAAGCATCTTTAAAAATCTGGCCCATAGTGTCTAGGAACCCCAGACATGTCCCAGGACCAACACCACCCCCCCGGTGCTAAGTGCTGTACAAGCAGAACAAAAAGCTCGCACCAAAGTAACTCGTTGGCCCTCCTCCATCTGCGCCTTTTTAAAAAATCTGCTGTAAAGGAGCTGCTGAAGCAGAAAAGTTATTTGTGCCTTTGGTCCTGGCGTTCCAAAGCCAAGAAGCAAAGATGTTAGGAGGTTGGAAATTGCTGAAATGCTACATTCTCCTCTGGTTGGGTGTCACAGGAACCCTGAAATGATGCGGTCCAGAACATTATTTGTCTTCTAACAGAAGCTGCATTTTAATATGAAGATTAGATTGACAGAACTGAGCTTTTCCAACGTGTAGTTCAAAGCATCTAGGCTGGAGGGTCTGTCTGGGAAATCACAATTGTCCAACTCTTAGGGAATCATTGCTTCTTTTCGATCACCAAACACCTCCATCTACCCCTGGAACGTGGCCAGGCCAGGCCCCATTACATGACCTTCAGTCAGTACAGTTCTCTTGATGTGTTCCCTACCACCAGGCTCCAGTGTTATTTATTAATACTGGTACCGACTTGATGTTCCATCAGCTAAAAACAGCGGCGCCATGAAATATATCAAGGATTTCTTGCCTAACGGACACTGGAAAATCATCACATCAGCTGCGAGGAGTCCTATTTCTTCAGGCAGAGCTACCGGTGCTGTTCAAAGTGACAGAGAATTAAACAAAGTCAGCTGCATTTGGTTCACAGACATTTTGCTGTCATGTTTGCCTTACTGAATGATTGATGGCATTGCTTTTCCTACCCGATATCTCATCCGCAGTCTCTGTATACTGTAACATATCTCTAAGCTCTGACTGAGACCAGCCTATAGAAAACCACTGCCACAGAGAGGCCCAAGACTATATGGGATGGGGCTTCACACTCCTGACCCCTAGATAGGTCAGTGCCATTAACCATCTTCCTTCTTCCCCTCTGATCTGACGAAGGTCGCTGGGCAGTGGTTATGTGTTCGATATGCTGGCGCAATACTTACTTGTTTTGTAACTTGGACTCCTCTTGCTGGGTCCCCCGAGGTAATATCTCTCCCGCTCCTGTTTGAGAGGGCCGTAGTGTCACCACTGCAGGGACATCTCTCCGGGTCCATCTCCAAGTCGGGCGTGGAAATCCAATAGTGGGAATGTCACTCACCATGCAGACTGGTCCATCCCACAGCAGGCCCGGACATGGCTCCTTAGTGAAATCTGCCTTTTCGAAAACGCTGGCTCCCAAGAGCTGGGACAAAGGCACACCCTTCAGTGGAGTGCAAAGATTCCTGGGACAGCACGAATGAACTCCTCCACTGCCCAGCATCCAGCAACGTCCCTGCTGTGTGACACTAGCTGCTGCAGTAATGTTGATACATGCTCAGACAGGGTTAGTTGCATTCAGTACCAGCACTGCGAGAGGCGGCAGTGGCTTGTCCTCAGAGCAAAGAGCATTTACTGAAGGTTCATCCTTCCTACAACAAACCGCGAGTGGATCCATCCGAATTGTCCTTACCTTTCCCCTACTCCTTGATGGGATCTTATCTGCAAGCTCCAGTCCCTCGGCTACCAGATTGCCTTTTAACCAGGGGTCCATATTTAAAACAATCCCTCTTAATTTATTAGTCTGGGCCTGCAACACACCAGGCAGATGAAACACGTTTGTCTGAAAATGGAGGTGGTGAATCCTGTTGCTTTAGAAGAAGAAGAATCTGGGAAGAAGGACTTGCTCCGGTAGCACACCTGCACTCCAATGACACAGATGATGTCTGCCAAGAGGGCTGGTGGTTCCACAGACCCAGAGCTTATTGGCTGACCACTGAAGACAGTTTGGGAAGTTTGCCCTTCCAAGGACGGAAGCAGGATAAGAACACAAATAGTACAAAAGAGCAGGTGTGTGTAACTAGCCAATGGGGTCATTACCACAGCTTCCTAGCTGATGGGAGTCAGCGATTTTAAAGACAAGGCCCATTCTGATCATCTAGTCTGACCTGCAGGCCAGAGACCCTCACCAGTAATTCCTGTGTCTAGGTCAATAATCTGTGGTTGAATTGGAGTGTCTTTGATTTAATTTGCCAAGTAATGGAGAACTCTCTGTGTTCCCTGGTGAATTGCTTCAATGGTTAATTATGTTCATGGTGTAATTTTCAGTTTGAGCTTTGCTGATTTGGGTTTGCTGGCTTGGATCTCATTATGCCTTTGCTAGATTAGAGAGCCCACAAGGATCAGGCATGTTATCACTCAGACTTGTCTCATCGCTACCTGGTTCTCTACCCACCAGCCACTGTATCCACCTACCATCTCTCATTTTAGACTGTGGGCTTTTGGGGGCAGGGACCCTCTTTGTTCTGTGTGTGAAGAGCACCTAGCACTAACTGTGCCCTCCAGGGGCTCCCAGAATGTTAACACTCAGTAAATTAATCAATCTCGCCTTGGTGGGCAATTACAGACCATGCCCAAGTTGCCTTTCTCTTCGATAACTCAATCAGATCGAGCTCCTTCCGTCTCTCACTCTAAAGCAGGTTTTCCAGAGCTCGACTCGTTCTTGTAGCTCTACTCTGAATTCTTTCCCCTTTTTCAACCCTCTTTCGAAAGTGTGGACACCAGCTTGAGGCTTCTGCCCTCTTTCTTTACAAGGCAATTGGACCAAGGTGCTCAAAAATTGACTATTTTCCCCCAGAATCCATACATTAGGCACATAAATTAGCCAAATTTTCCAAATGCTGAGCATCCAGATTCCAATCAGGTCACTTAGAGCCGCTGGGCATGCAACACTTCCGAAATCTGGCCACCAGCCCCCATACCTGAGTAGCTATTTCCTGGCTCTTTGTTCTACCATACCAGCCTGGGAAGAGGATGCTTCACCAACATCCTAGTCCTATTTAGCTGAAGAGTGGAAATGAGGTTTCTCCGCGGGGGGGCTGGGCTGACTCTCTGAGATAGGGTGAGGGGCTGGGCTATTCGGGAGAGCCTCGGAGTAGAGATGCTGCTCCTCCGGATCGAGAGGAGCTTGGTGGTTTGGGCACCTGATAAGGATGCCCCCTGGTAGGCTTCCTATGGAACTCTACTGGGCACGTATTACTGGGAGGATGCCCCGAGGCCAACCCAGGACATGCTGGGGGGATCATATCTCCCAGCTGGCCTGGGGGTGTCTGGGTATCCCCCGGGAGGAGCTGGAACCTGTTGCGGAGGAAAGGTAGGTCTGGTCCTCCATATTCTCCGTGCTGCCACCATGACCCTCACCGGGAAAAGCAGCATAAAGGAAAAGAAGAAGAGTAACAATCCTAGTGGCTCCCTGCGTGACCCCCACCAACACAAACAGCCCCCATTGCCATCACCCCATGGGAGCCGCCCTAAGCAACGTGGCACTCCGTCCCCCCAGAGGCTAGCGCGTGCATAGCGAGTCATGAGGCCCGTCATTCTTTTGCCGAGGTAGTCACAGTTTGTGCTTTTAGATCCGGACTTCCTAGGTTCAGTCCCCGTGGGAGACGGCCCACCCAGGATGCCGTTTCAAGGCTCTCCTTCACAGCTGTGCATCATGGGTGTAAACGGCTCCCAGCCTTGCCCGGTGGCGTTTTACGCTCCCTTTGCCCTGGTGTGAATGACAACATGAGGCACAGGGCAAGGGAGGCGGGGCCATCATATCCTTTTTCATCATCACCTTTTACCCCGATGACGGCGCAGCTGCCTGGTGCGGGGGCAAATCAACCCTACATTTCCCATCCCTGCCTACGTTTCCCTACCTGCCCCAACCTAGGCCATTCGCCTGCCTGCGGCTAAGTACCTGACTGACCACAGCTGGGACAAAAGGATGCGATGGAAGGGGGGTGTCTGGGGACCACCCCAGAGGAGCTTTTCAGCAGTGGCTGGCAAAGAAGCAGCTAAGGCACAGAGCCAGCAAGGGAGTGGGTGAGACTGCAGGGAGCAGCCAAGAGGATCCCTCCACCTCTGGGATCTGAGGGGACTGGACTTTCTGTAGCCCACATTGGCAGGCCCGATAGACTACGACAGGGAGTTAAAGAGTAGCTGGCGTAGACCAGAAAACCAGGCGAAGGGGTTCTGAAGGGCCAGTGTCCCCTCAGTGGTCTCGGAGGAGGGACTGCACCCCTCACACGCCTCCACAAGAGACTCAGTCGGGGTCTCAGGCTCTGACAACAGCATTTGCGGTACCATCGGCACAGGGAAGCCGCTCCGAATGGGCTCGTCCCATGCGAAGCCCAGCTCGCGTGGCCACCAGGCAAAGGTCAGTGCTTGCCAACTGTTAGTCCCCGTGGCACCTGAGGGGCCCGCTCCTTTCAGTAGCTGGAACAGCAAATGACTGCAGGTTGTGAGATGCACGTGCACACGTGTGAGTCCCGGTGGCAACAGCGCACGTTGCCTCGGTTCGGGGACGAGCCAGAGCCCACGGGGGCTTGGCCGTGAGTGACAAACCAGACAAAGCCACAACTACGAGGCTCGTGTTCCCTGTGCAGAGGCCAAGCCTGGCTCCCTAGCCCGCGGCGTGGCGGCTGGTTCTGCTTTGCTGCAGAGCACACACAGAGCCCGTGACTAATCCAGGATACTTAGAACATTTGCCATGACCAGTTTGTGATTCTTGGCAACATGCACCCTGACAAACGCCCTGGCCTGGCCACGGCTAACGGCTCCAGGGCTGGAAGGGGGAAATGCGTGGGCCATTGTTTGTCTCTCCTCAGGGTCGAGGCCTGGAGGGATTGCATTTTTGAAGACTTATCTCTGCTCCTGATGAGGGACCCCACCCTGAGCACGCTGCAGTGAGACACGTTGCTAAAACGCCTCTGGACTCCAGTCCAGCAGCTTTAAATGAATAATCAGCACTCGCGCTACACTGGGGCTTGTTACTTAAAAAGATTCTTACGCATGAAAAATGCATCGCGTTAAATGATTGATGGCCGGGCCCCACAGGTGCCCTACATTCTGCCGCAGAGCTCGGCGTGCTAGCAGGTTCTCTCCCCCCGGCACTGCCACTTAATTTGGGCACTGGGCTAGAATGAATGCACTAGCATCCTCCTTCAAAGCACTGCCCCGCCCCACAGAAAGCAAGGATGGTGTCATTCGCATCACACAGGCATACAGCCCCCTACAAAACACTTAGCAATTAGAAACATAACCCTAGCTAGCTAGATATCTAGCTATCCTTTGGAATATTTCTAATAGTGTAAGATATTCCTTTTCCCTTCCTCCTCCACCTTCTCCTTTCCTCCCTTCATTGTTGTTGGGACAGCCAGCTTGGGGGGAACAGATGTTCTGCCTGTGGCTGGTGGGAGGCTACTTATTACCTGTTGTGGTAAGGCCCTCCACCTCTCTTCTCTTCTGGTCTGGTCTGTTCAGGTGCTTGTCCCACCCTCCTCCCTGCACTAGCTGAGCGCCTTCCAGTGCGCATTAAGGGATGTGACTAACACTTCTCCCAGGTGGTTTCTTCTCTCTCTCGCTCTCGTTTTCTCCCCACTAAGCATGTCCATTAAAAGACCCCAAATCTTTAATAATAATTAGAGCTGGCTGGGGGGCGAAAGGGAAAGGAGAAATGTTTTGTGAACATTTTTAGAGATTTTTTTTTTCAAAACTGGTAATGTTGAAATTCAGACAATTTCAACCCACCCTGTAGCAGTTGGAAAATGGAAACGTCCATCTCAATGTAGTGTGTGAATTTTGAAAAGTCAAATTTCAAAATCTGTTGACCCAGCTCTAATATTAACTATGGAAATCCCAAGTTAAGGTAACATGCAGAGTGTGCATAACCCCCAGTGCACACTCACGTATGTGCATGCACGTGTGCACACACACACAGTTCTAGTGACCCAGAAAATCTTAGCGCTGTCTCTGGATTTGTGTTACTGTACTAGGGCTTGATCCAAGTCTTTCTTTTGCCTAGAATGGGAGTTACGCTGGCCCTTTGTAACATTGGAAAAATGGATAATTCAGTATTGATCATGTTATTTACTTGGCAGTATCAAAGTGAATGGACCATTACAAACTGAATAGCTTGTGTTTTTAATGTGAATGACATTTTGATGATTTGGTGAGAGGTTATGTTTAAGCTGTGTTCATATATTAACTTTGCCTCTAATGATCTGCCTGATTATGAGTACACGGAATTATTTTGTTCAGTCGAAGAATAATCCTGGTTGGTGATGAGTATTGCAGATAAACCTACACAGATAGTTTTAAAGTAGCTTTGACTTTGTACATTGGTTATAATTGTACAAAAGGCCACGTTCTGTATATTTTTGTATGACTGGGAGTAAGGCATTAAAGAGCTTTTGGAGGTCTTGGGTGAAAGCTGGAAGAATGGCGAAAGCTTCATCTACACGTTGCAGTGATTGTGTTTGGTCCCAGGGAAATGTTGCTGTCCCACGGTGATGTGCTGGGTTACAGCTGGGGTCTGATAGTCTGCACTGTTTTTAATGCTTGTGTCTTGTTTTTTCACAACTGTATTTAATTCTCCGGCTTCTCTTGAAGTAACGTTAGCAGCCGTGACTGAACCTGATCAGTGCTCGTGTTCTGGAATTTCCCTTATTTTGTGTCACTGTCTAGTTTAGTTTGATGCCAGGAGCTGCTGAGGCTTTGTAGGAAAAACTCTTTGGCACCGTCTGCAGACCTCCGGAGTGAGGGTAGGGTCTCTCAGCTGGGCAGGCCACGCTTTTCCCAGAGCAGTTAGGATTTTTACCAGCTCCCTGGTCCTGAACCTTGTCCCAACAAGTCCAGCTCCACCGACTAGAGGCCCCTCTTCTGCTTTCCTTTCCCAGTGTCTCATTCTTTGTCAACTGCTTGGCTTTTTCTCCCTGGCTTTTCCAGTGGCTGTCCCGTCTCCCCCTCACTCCTTGCTCTCCCTCCATTTGTGCGGGTACCCCAGGGATACCGTGTGCTGCTGCTGCCCAGACCCAGGAAGCTGCAGTTCAGACCTCCCCCTCGTTGGCTGCCCCACGCGCTGCACTGAGGGGACCAGGCAGCCGGGGGGGGGGGGAAGAGGAGGAGGAGCGAGCCTTGGTTGTACACTCAGAAGCCCTGGGAGTGGCCCCTAGTAGCCAAAAGGAGACACTGAGGGGAAAGCCCAGTGCATGAGTCTGACACCTGGGGGGTGACGTAGTCAGGGTATGTCTGCAGCTGGGTTGGGGGTGCCGCCCCCAGCTCAAGGGCACACACACCTGTGCTAGTTCTCATCGAGCTAGCGAGACACTGACAGTCCCGTCGTCATGCCTGGGACCTCTGGAACCTCACACAGGAACGTGGACCGCCTGAGAGGAACACCACAGCTCTCTTAGCCTTTCAAAGTGGCCCGCACCTCCCCTCCCGCTGGCTGTAGCAGGGAGCACGGCAAAGCACTCCACCTAGGCCCATAGGACTGGGGTCCCTGCTGGAGCCAGAGGGAGGGGAGATCAGTGCCCCTTTTCCCCAGCTCCAGCAGAGAGCAAAGCGCTCTGCCTGGGTCCATAGGACTGGGGTCCCTGCTGGAGCCAGAGCCACTGATCTTCTGTCCCCCTGGCTGCAGAAGGGAGCCACTGCCTAGGGACCCAGGTGGAGTGCACGGGGCTACAGAACTTGTGCGGTTTCCCTGTTGCAGCCAGGGAGGCGGGAGATCAGCGAGGAGACAGCCTCTTCGCTGAACTCCTTCCCTCTGGCTGCAGTGGGAGGAGGCAGGAGGGCAGCTGCTGTGGCCCTTCAGGGTTGTAAAAATTATATCTGTGGCCCTCGAGCCAAAAAGGTTGGGAACCACTGATCTAGGCTGTAGCCGGCTCATCAATTTCTAACTGCCACTAGAGGGGGACAGAGCCAGAGCCACACTAAGCAGGTCTGGGTTACGCTAAAACCCAGGGTAGTTGTGGCGGTGGGAGTGGCTAGTTGCCCTGAGGTTGACCTCATCCTGATGCTGGGTGCGATGGGGGCGTAGCATGGGCAGTCTCCTTGAACTAGGAATCACACCTGTGGGAATTGCCCTCTGTATAATGGAGATAATAGCCTTCTGCTGCTACACATGTGATTGTGAGGTGTGCAGATGCTGTGGTAATTGGGGTCGCAACCATATTCATATTTTGGATAGACTAGAGCTGTGCTTCTTAATGGGTGTGTGACTTAAGTACACCCAGGGTGCTGAAATCAGGGCTGCCTGAAAAAGATTTTCAGCGAGCTTTGGCTTTTCCGGGAAATGTCTGTGTGCTTAGAAAGGCTCAGATTTATTGAAGGAGTGATTGAGAATGAAAAGGTTTTGTTTCAGTGCCACCCCAGTCACGGCAAACACTGTTTGTTCTGAATCGATAGCTGAAAAATCAGAAAACTCCAGGAGAAAAATGGTGTTTTGATTGAAATTGTTCATGGAGAAGAATTCCCATTTTTCTAGCAGTCCTGGGGGAAATCTCTTGAGCCTGCACGCTGTCTATGCCCATGGCATGGGCGAGGCTTGTCCACTGCCAGGATCCATTGATGTCTTTCCCATCTGGGTCCCCATTCACAAATCCTGTCTTCCCTCCACATTCTGTTCTCTGTAAAGTATCCCAGCCTTATAGCCTGGCGGCAGTGGCTAGCTCTGTTCTGTGGGTTAGCACTGCCCTCTCCTGTCCATCCACCAATTTGCATTCATGGTCGTTTTCCATTCTCTCGTCCAGAAGCTGTGGCAGGATTTAAGGGCTGGGTCTGAAATTTGAGGCCAGACATTACATTCAGATAGAGCTACCTGAATCAAACGCAGCACCCTCACCCCGCTGCACTGTGTGGCCTAGGCCCCTTTATGCCACTGTGGTTGGAGGACCACAGGAATTACAACATGAGCTAGAACAACCCTGAGGCTGCTGTCATTTACACTGCAGGCTCGGCAGATGCCCAAACAGCCCCAGAATACAGAACAAGCTGAAGTTGATGTGATGCTGATTTACCCAGAGGAGGTGCTGGACACAGGAGTACAAAGGCGCTATACAACCATCTTTGTCCTAACTGTCCATCCCCCTGGCCCTGTGCTGCACCGGGACTAGGCAACTCTGAATTGGGACCACCCCGTTCTGTAGTGTCTAAGCGCTGACATAGTCTAAGAACTTCTCTGCTTTTTCTGATGCCTCACACTTTAGAGCCTGGCATAGCTGAGTGAATCGACTGAGCTGGAAAACTCCTGGTGGCTTTAAAACCTTCTGTGAGATCGCAATGAAAACGAAGTTTTCTTGTACATCTAACAGAGAGCAGGGACCTCAAATGCATCAGAGATGCACATTATGGGTATAGAACCAACTTCTCACTCTCAGGTAAGACTAGCTCCATTAGGGGTACAGAGCCAACATCCCCCCTGGACTCTGGTTTGGAATTTTTCCTGGCATGCGCCCTAGGTGAGCACAGCTGCTTTGAGAGCCATGAAATAAAAGTGTCTTCTTTAGTTGAGTGAAAATGGAAAATCAAACCAGTCGTGATATGACTGTGGGACAGCTCCCTTAAAGCTTTGTCTAGACTGGGGAAAAGCATCACGTTAGAAAACGGGCCCCCACATTCCAAGAAGCATGATGGCAAATATTAATATTGCCTTTAGAGCAAACTGGCAACTGAGCCAATGGGAGCAGGGAGGAGCGTAAACCAGTGGCTGAGCCAATGGGTGGTGCTCACAGCAACCCCTCTGCCTCCCCTTAGGCTATGCCATGTGCTGAGGTCCAGAGGTCCTGCAGGGGGGGGGGACTGGCAGTTGCAGCCCTGTGTAGAGATCCCCTCGTTCATTAAATGCCAGGTGAACGATTTGGAAAAGAGAAACTTGGAACAAATCTGCTGCTGGCGATGAGAAAACTGGCACAGGCTGGGTCCTGTGGGGGGCCGAACCCCTCAGCTCCCTCTGACGGCAGGAGCAGGGATGGCGGCACCTCTTTGCCCCCAAAGCAGGGCCTGTCCTGTATAACTGAGAGCAGGAACAGGGGATGGAACCATCCAGCTGGGCGCCCGTTGGGTCTTTCCCAGGGCAGGTGTGTGGCACTGCTGGGATTCAGCCTCCAGCAGGGATCCGCCACCTGTTACGGAAAACGCTGGTATTTAGCTTTGGTCAAATCATTTTCCTCCTCACTGTCTGAAGCCAAATGTCGGGAGAAGGAGCCCGCCCTCCCTCCTGCAGCACTTGTGGCAGCTGGTAATTGCCCCTGAGGGACCAATCCCCAGCTGAGGATTGCCAGAGCACTGTGCATGCCAGCTAATTCTCCTCCTGCCCCTGCGACACCCATGCACCAGGGAGGGGCCTTGGAGCTGGCTGAGAACCCACACTCAGAGCTCAGTCGCTGCCTAGCGGCTGCATTTTCTTTGCGACATTGCAACGCTCTGTCATCACACTCCGAATCTGCTGCGCACTCAACTTAAACTTCGGTGCTGGACTTTCCAAGGAGCTCGCCTGGTAAGGGCCCGATTGTCTGAAGTGCTCAGACTGATCTCTTCTGAAAATCTTGCTCCACTCGTGGGTGCTGAGTTGTTTGGGGAGCTCACCAGGTCGGTGAGTCAGCAATGCATTTCACAGCTGCCAAGTCCCAATAAACCGCAAGGTGGTGTGTGGGGGGAGGGGTTTCCCCTGCTAGCTGACGTGGAATTGTGTGTGTGCTCCCAGGGCTAAACATCTCAGGATGGGATTTTTAAAGTGGCTTAAAGGAAGCAGGCCCCAACCCCAGTTGAAAAGCAGTGGGAGTTAGGCACCTATAGAACACAGCGTTGTGTGTTAAATGGTATATTTGCTCCGGGGCTTTAATAATGACACACGACTGACGGTGAAGCAGGTAAGATACCATTGCCCAGTGATATCAGCGACCCGGCTCTCACTGGGGATTTCACATGACGTTCTTTACAGCTAAATATCCTGACTGCAATGTGTTAGGTGTAGCGACTTTGTTAGGCTTGATAGGAGTTGCCGTTACATGGCAGAGAACCCTTTGCCAGTGGATACTGAGGTGCTCTTAGGGTCACAGAAACCTTTGGAGAAAGATGAGCTCCAGTGCTGGTCTCTAGGGCTTGGTCTACACATACCTCTGCGATTCAGCGGCAGTCGACAGGAGTTATGCAAAATATGCAAAGAACTTGTGTAACTCCCGTTGACAGCCGTGCTTTGCTTCCATGCACCGTCTTCACTGCCCTGTGCCGACGGGAACCGCGTTCCCCTCGACGCAGCGCTACGCCGCTTGCGGGGGTGGATTAATAACGTCGACTTCTGGATCGACTGAGCGGGTCTTCGCTGACCACTCAGTCGATGCAAGTGAGTCGATCTGACGGCGGTGACTCTGCTGCCGTCAGTGTGGACATAGTCTAGATCTCCATGGAGGGAACATTTGCTCTCCCACTGCCCAGCAGAGCCGCTATAGGAATATAATAGTCAGGAATTGCACTGTGCAGAGAACTGACTTTTTGGTTCACTGGCAGTTCCAAAAACCAAAATCTGCATTTTTTTGGCAAAAAAAAAAAGTTATAGGTGAAAAATTTCTCTCCGCTGTAGTTAGGTAACATGGCAGAGCCTGACTCCGTGTGATGATTATGCTGAGATGTATACAGAGAGGTGATGGGGTGGGGCAAATCCCATGCTGGGGAGTTCAGGGTGCAGGAGCAGCTCTGGGCCTGGGAAGCCCCATCCTGACAGGCCTGCTGGGCACGCACCAGTGGGAGGAGGGCCTTAAAAGGGAGGCTCAGCACAGCAGGGTAAAGGGAGGGGGAGCGAGGCAGACCTGTGCTCGCTGCTGCACCCACCCGCGGAGGTCTGCTGCACCCAGCCAAGACGCCTCGCCCTGCTGAGACCTGCGGATCAGGCCGTCAGGCACGAGGTGCCCCAAGGGGAAGCAGTAGGAAGAGGCCCAGGGAAGAACGTTAGCTGGCCCACCGGTAGTGGACACCTGCATTACGGTACTCGAAAGGGCCCTGCCTCGGAACTCGATGGAATGAGAGGGTCCAGCTTCCCCTACCCCATTACTGCTAGGCTGGGCTGTCACCGTGGCTTCTTGTTCCTAGGTGGGGGGCTCGCCCCTGCTGATAAGAGAAAAGACACAATCCAAACTCTCACCTAGTGCCCAGAAACCCTGGAGAGATTGTTTTATGGGAGGCACAGAGAAAGATAGATATAATTATTTTCTTTTAAAGGGTTAAAGATCTGGCTGAAGAATACTATAGATCTATGAACTAGTCTAGTGAGGGGTAAGGGATGGGAACACTCCATTGTCAGTTCCAGTTCTGCTTTGGCAGACTCAATAGCATGATTGTCTGTCCAAAATAGCAGCCTCATTTTCAGCCAGACATACAGAAAGGCTCTTTGATGAGTTTTCAGTGGCCGATCTCTGAGATTTCTGCAGGGAGATGCCCACTGCCAGTTTATTGACCTCTTCCTCAGACCTTTCCCTTTAATAATCGGGGCCTTCAGCTGAAAGGGGACCTGACTGCTCCCAACCCGTCGGGAGGAGAAGGGACCTCTGTGTGCAAAGACACATGACTGTTTTCATCTTTGTCTGAAATGTCAAAGGAAAGTTGAAAAGCCAGTGATGTAAGCTCGAAGCCTCTTCTCAGCTGCTCTGTGTGGGAGAGGCAGGGTGTGGGGGTGCTCGAGGTGAAATCATCACTGAGATGAATGGATGATGCATAGATAGGGATGAGGTGACTGGAAATAACTCTCCAGTTCTATCAGTGAATGGATATAGAGACACAGTTACTATTAGCATGTCTAGTGCTGAAGGCACAGTGTTATGAGATCCTTGCTGTAAGGGGTGTACGGGCAATTGACCAGGACACTTGAGCTTTGTTAGAAGTATGTGGCCAGAGCTTTTCATGGGACCTAAAGGGGAATTTCTGAGAGATGATTTATCTTTCTCTCTTGTCCCTCCAGATTAAAGGGCAGTTGCACCCCAAAGATCATCCATGGCAAGGCTCCCAGTGGAGCAGGGGTGATCCCTATGACAAGAAGAATGAAAGGCAGAACAAAAGGTGGGGCTCTCCCCATCGCACAGCCATGGAGCCAGCGAGCGTGTAACACCGAAGGAGGGGAAGGTGCAAGCGAGGACCAGGCAGCTGAGTGTGAGACTGGCAGCCCCGTGGTTGGGTAGGAAATGGTGAGTAACTTCAGGTATCAGGAAAAGTGCTGCCAGGACTTTCACTTCTGGGGAATCCATCCCCAGGGCTCATGACACGCTCACTGTGAAGAAGAGACGGAACCAGTGACCAGCCCTCAAGAGCGGAACCCCAGGTTCCAAGTTGATGGGTGCAATGCAAGCACGGAGTTGAACAGGGCACCCATCCCCAGCTGAGCCCCCCAATACTGACTGCAATAGGTCCTGGAGGTCCATGCAGGGAGAGCTTAGAGCCCCAAGTTGAATGTGTCCAGTTGGGCACACAACCCTGGTGCTGCAATTGACAAGCAAGTCAGTCTAATCATTTCCCAACCTAACCCTGGCTATGAGCCAAGAAGGACCTTTGAAGACACCCGGCAGGTGAGACGTAGATCAAAGCCACTGCAAGATAGGGAAATGTTGTGGTCTGAATGAGGGTTAAAATTGCTGTTCTGCTGCTCATGTGACATCCCATAACCTGTGCTTTGTTGTATAAGTAATTGGCCCATACTGAAGGGCTCATGTTTGATTTCTGGCTGGCAGTCTGGGAAGGATGAAGGAAAATCTTGTTTAATTAACCTCTCATTTGAGTGCTGAGTGAGCTTTGCAGCATGAAAGAGCATGAGTCAGTTTGGGCAAGTAATGCAGATAGAAGCAGGAGCAGATAATTCCCCACAAGCTCTTTTATTCAAACATCATTTCACTTTGATGTAGGTACTTTTTACCTCCCAGTGCACTAGAATGTGCATTTATTGCTCTTGAGAGCTCAGTTGGAGCCAAAAGCCAAG
>ML675700.1:2079901-2093090 GCA_007922155.1 Mesoclemmys tuberculata
TTTCAAGTGAAACACTTCGGTTTTTCCACTCAAAATGACTTTTCATTTAGAAATTTCCCTTAATTTATAATTTCCTTAATTCTCTCAAAGCTGTTTAAAAATGCTTGTAATTGAAACAAAACATTTTGTTCAGTCTGAAAAGATGTCTTTGTTTCAACTTTCGATGCACTGAAAATTTAAAAAAAAATCTGTTTTCAGTTCAACACAAAACATTTTTTTTCTGGAATTTTCAGTGAACTGAAAAATCCATTATTCACCCAACTCCATCTCAAACATGGGATTTCATAGAGTTTAGTGCTAGAAGGGACCATTAAGATCATCTAGTCTGAAGTCCTGCATAACACGTCCAGAGAACCTCACCTATTCATTCTGGAATCAAGGCCAACATCTCATGGCTGAACTAGAGTAGATTGGTTAGAAAGAGCTGCCTGTTTTGATTTAAAGGCTCCAAGAGATGAAGAATTCATCATGGCCAGGTAAGTTGTTCCACTAGTTAATTGCCCCAATGTACTTATTTGTACTTATTTCTTGTTTGAATATATCTAGCTTCAGCTTTCAGCCACTGGATCTTGTTATGATTTTGTCTCTAGGTGTAAGAACCCTTTAGTATCAGAAAACGTCTCCCTCTGTTGGTGTTTACACACTGTGATGCACTCCCCTGTTAAGGTGCTTTTGGATAAGCTAAACAGATCAAGCTTCTTAAGCTTCTCACTGGAAAGCGGGTTTTCCAGACCTCAGATCGTCTTGTGGCCTTTCTCTAAACCCTCTGCAATTTATCAACAAATTGTCATTTCCCAGCTAGGACCTTTTCTTTCTTTCCTTCTTTTTTTTTAATACGTCACTCTAAGCAGAGCATCAGACACCAGGTGTCTGGGGAAGCTACTAACATCCAAGGTCTGAATTATTCATAATAGCAAATGGGCTTGATCCCGATCTTTCAGTGCGACGCCCTGTGAGGCAGGGCACTATCCCCATTGGGCGGATGGGGGAAATGAAGCACAGCAGAGCGAAGTGATGTGTGCTGGGTCACGCAGGAAGCCTAAAGCAGAGCAAGGAATTGAAGCTGGAGTGACTCAGGGCTATGTTAAGGCCCTAACCATTGGACCATCCTTCCACACATCACAATACAGCTGTGGCTACCAGCGATGATGTCCCTGAGATGTGTGCACACAGGCACAAGGCACAGAAAAAGGGAGAAGGATGTCTAAAGAGAAGGCCTGCGAAACCTGCATGCTGGGTGTCACGCTGGCTGGAGGGGCTCCCAATAGTGAGTGCCGGCCTTCAGGCAGACTGTCAGAAAACAAGGGCAGACGCCCCAAACTGGTGGTGTTCTACAGTTAGATTTCACCAAGCCAATAACAAATGGGAACTCCTGGAGCCCTGCACCAGTCTGATCCTGGAGTCACAGGCAGTCCTCTTAGACCAGTGGTCCCCAAACTGTGGGGTGTGTCCCCCTAGAGGGGCACAGAGGCACATCCGGGGGGTGCGGTGTGGCCTGGGCCAGACCCCACGCAGGGGCAGGGAAGGAGCGCCACCTTGCCCCACTCTCCCCAGCTGCAGCTCTTCTCCCGCCCCACCTCCACCACAGCTGTGGCACCGGCTCTGCCCTGTGTCACAGCTCCGCTGCCAGGATCTAGCCCCTGCTCTTGGCCCGTGCTCTCGGCCACTGACCACTGCTCTCGGCTACTGATACCTGCTCTCGGCCCTCAGCCCCCGCTTTCGGCCACTGACTCCTGTGTTTGCACTAGCTGCCTCTGCTCCTGGCCCGGGGGGGTACATGGACGCAGTCTGTTACTGGCAAGTGGGGCACAAGAGGAAAAAGGTGGAGAC
Source organism: Mesoclemmys tuberculata (assembly GCA_007922155.1). NCBI lineage: Eukaryota > Metazoa > Chordata > Testudines > Chelidae > Mesoclemmys > Mesoclemmys tuberculata. The sequence goes on from ML675700.1 coordinate 2,081,732, forward strand.
CACTGCCTTAGATTCTCCATCTCATCTTGCCACCCAGCCAAACTGAATGCTGTGATCACAGGTTACTCAAACTTAAAATCACACCACATCAGGTTGCTCCCAGTCCCAAGGGACCAGCCACCTACCCCAGATCAGCTGGTATGCCAAACCTTACACCAAAGACAACGCTGGCAGCCAACTCTATAGTAAACCAACTGGAGGTTTATTAGCTAAGAAAAAGAATGAGAGAGCAGGTAAAATATGCTAAGCGGTGAGTCACAGTTTGTAATTCCGGTGACGTAATAAACTGCGTTTCCCAAAAATCTTTTCCAGGGCTACTCAGAATAATTCTGGGGCTCTCCAGCTTCTCGTTCCATTATTCTGCCCTGTTAGAATCCAAACAGTCCAGAGATAAAGGATCTTTCTTTGAATCCATATTTATCGTCTCTTCACACAGAAAGCCAGCCGAGAACGTCTGTATCCTTGTGGATTTTTTCTTTGACAGATACTGAAGAATCCACTTAGAATCTTTGATCTTGATCGTCACGCACAATGACCAAATGCTTTGAAATGAGCATCTTCTGTTAAAGACCTTATGTCCTTCATTAGCACTTCACAAGATTTCTTTAATGGGTATTTTAGTTACAGGGTTATGCACCAATGTAAATATTTGCTATTACATTAAATATGAATACATAAGCGAGAACAATACAAGTACAATTCGTTTTCATGAAGTTTGAACATCTGACTACACACTTATACAATAACAATCGCTTTGATCTACACTAACACAAGTGAATTGGCCTGTGGCCCTGGACTGGCCTGCTTTTCCAGCATCACAAAGGATAGGAGCAGAGCATGGGGACTGGTTGGAAAATGGGTTCTTTCCCCCGATGGAAAATTTAAACTTTTCATTGGAAAACCAAAACCTGACATTTTTGATGGGCCCTGCACAACACATTAGTTTAACATATTAATGATCACCAGCAGGCAGGGACATGACGCAGACTTTACAAGTGTGCTACACATGCAAATTCCGTGGCCTTGTCCTTAATTCTACCATGGTTGGTTACAACTTTCTTAGCTGCATTTAACAATATGAAACACAGAACAGGGTCACTACCCCGATATCCCCTGCTCCCAAGGGAGAACACCAGGTACGGCCTTTGGCCTTGCTATGAACTCTTGGCACTGGCCACCTTGTTGGTCTACAGCTGCCGAGTCTCCTCTTGCCCGGCACAACAGAAATCCAGTGCCTGGGCCTCTGCACATACGCTCGCCCTGGAACACCCTCACCCCAACTCGTGCTGGCTTGTTCCACCCACTCAGCCACCCACCAACTGGGTGAAAAGTTCACCAAACTCCAGAGAATGCAGGTGCTGCCTGGGGTCCACAATGGGCCTATTGGAGTTACTGAGATGGGGGAATGGTGTGATTAGCTGGTGGGTCTTTCCTTTTCTCTATCATGCAGCTGTTCTGCTAATCATCTGTTTTATCCCCCCACTCCTTCCGCTGGCAGCCACCTTGACGTAACAGATACAGTCAGAACAGCAAGTTGTCAGACGTGAACTCTGGAATGGTAGCTGTGACCACACCTTCCCAGTTTCAGCTGTCGTTCTTAAATGCCCTTGTTCTTTGTGTTATTCTGTTAATAATGCGGGGCGGGCCTCCTGATGAACACTGCACGGCTCCTCACATTGGTTTAACAGAAATTGATCTCAGTGGCCAGCTCTGCTCAGTTCACGCCAGCCCCGTTCCAGACTCACAAGCTACTGTGAAATAGAGGCGGGGCACAGGGCAAATTAGAAATGGGGATTCAGATTTTTCCCCGCCTGTGGTAGGACACTGTTGTAATGACCCTAACGTTATCAGAAGAGAATTTCCTGCACGGAAAACAACCAGGGCAGTTCGGGGACAGGAAGGCAGCAGAGATCCTGCCCATTAGCAAGTTCCAACAGATGCAGCGCCATCATATGAAATAGAGAATATGTGCCAAATAATCGAAGGGTGTCCCAAAATGAGTATATGCCATCTGCATCACCTAAAGGATGTCCTGGAGTGTTAGCAAGGTATGCAGCATAAGGAGGCGGGGGGAGGGGAGGCAGAGGAGCGGTTTGTTCTGCTAGGGCAGGACAAGAGGCTGAAGTAGAAGTGAAAGATGGGAAACAATAATCCAGTGCTGCCAACTTGCACAATATTTGGAGTTTTTCTTAAAACTTCAGCTCCTGGAGTCATGTGATTATGGGAGAATCTAAGTTTTCGTTAGAATAAAAAAAATATTTCTAGCCCTTGTGATCAAGGACACGAGCTTGAAAATATCACTCGAGTGTGAAAAGTCCCAAAGAAACAGAAGGCAAAGAAAAAGCACCCATCAGTTATTGTTATTTTTTTTAAAGCCACCCTCATGGGTTTTTAAGGGGGGCAGGTCACTCATGATTTTTGCATACTTGGGATTGGAATACTAGAAATCATAACTCACCCTGTGTCCCCTCTCCCCAGGCAAAATGTACCACAAGGGCTGTTTGAAGTGTTGTAGGCGTGTTGGTCCCAGGATATGAGAGAGAGAACGTGTGTAAGGAAATGTCTTTTATTGGACCAACTTTTGTTGGTGAAAGAGACAAGCCTTTAAAGCCTGGAGATTCGCACACCAGGAAAGTGTCAGAAAGGGAACCTTCAGGGTGAAGATAAGGAAGTTGCTCCGGCAAGTGAGACACGTCAGCTGGGGGAATCCCTCCCAAGGGAAAGGATGGAGATGCCAACACTTGGGTCTTTTACAACAAAACTGGACACAACGCTCAGAACTGTCATGTTGGGGTCAGCCGTGCCTCAGCCTCTGGAAGATGAAACAGGATCTGTTTCTGTTTTCTGGCCCTCTCCAGTGGGATTCCTCCTGAGAAAGTTCAGACTGAAGGAGAGAGGGAGGCGGGATGGCTGTGTGTGTAAGTCCACATGGAGCTTGGGAAGTGGTTTATAGTGTGGAGTCTTTCCTGTGCATGCACAAGCAGTGAGGGAGCGTCTAGAACACTGCCAGCCAAGTCTCAGGAGCTGGTGCAGCAGGAGCTGAGCTATTGGTCTGTTGCCTTTGGACTCTGGCATAGTGCGTTGGACCCTGCACGAGGCGGTGTTTCCCTGAGATGTTTTACATGCAGGCTTTTCTCCCAAGGCTTCGCAGTGCTTATGGCAGATAAACGACAGGAAGTTTCCCTGCTGGAGCAGTGCTGGCTTTGGGACTGGAAACTGGCCAAAGTAAACCCCTGGACTTGAAAAGCATAGATGGCATTTTTCTCAGATCTGCTCCCTCCAAACTCTCGATAAGGCTGAAACGAAACGTTGCCCAAACAAATCAGAAGCCTCCAACCTCTCCCGTTTGTGAGATGCCAACTGGGTAACTCGTCAAGTGGGCTAAATATTGACTAAGATAAAAAGCTGCACGCAATCCACTGTGCCAGCAGCAAATGCCACCTGCGCCTGATTAGCAGGTGGGAACTGGAGGGAAGGTAACAAAGGCACATGGGGCGTACAGCAGCTGTGCTAGGGCACTGATGAATTTCATGGTGGGAGCCTTTCAGAGACTGCAGAATATGATCTTTTTGCAGAAGGTTTGTCCAAAATACTGCTAGGGAAATGAGAGGGCGTTTAGACTCCCCCTCCAGTCCTGGCACGAACACCAGTATGCAGGAGCAGTCCCACTGTCTCTGGCTGCTCCGTATTCCTGAAAACGCTGCGGTAATGCTGTGTTTGGGTTGAGCACCTAAAGGCACAGAAAGCAAGTAGTTCCCATAGTGAGACTAACTTGGCCGCACTGCACATGTTGTGACTGATCCAGCATTTTCGGGGGTGCTCCCCTATAGTGGGAGGGGAGGAATGGGGATCTTGCTGGTGCTGGGGGAGGGGCCATTGATAATGGTCCATTGCCTTGGCACCTGGACTCTTTATTATCAAAAGCCCAGACACAGGACCCCAGTGCACTGCAGTTAAACTGATCTCAGAGTCCTGCCTGACCAGAAAGAGCCGTTACGCTGAGCTCTGAAGTTCCTGAAATGGGGGTTCTGGTGGGCGGCTGGGCAGAGCGGGATCCAGGGGAGATGGTCCCTGTCACGGTTACTGGGCTAGCTCTGTATTCACCCCCTCAGGTCTTAAACTGGGCCCTGGACATTGACCAGTAGGTCCGATGGGGTTTGGGACCTGCAGTTCTTCCCTTCAGAGTCAGTGGCCAGTACATTGCACTGACACAAAACTACCATCTGAAAACAAAAAGGCTTTAAAACAACAAAAGGTCTGCATGCATGTCTCTCTTATCTGGAGTCCTAGGCAGGCCTCTCCTACCACAGTCTGCATTCTCCCTTTCCTGGGCCGGATCTGCTGCCCAAAACTACTCTGGGGAGCTCAGCTGGGTGTTGGAGATGGAACGTCAAAGCATGTGGCTTTTGCAGTGTCCCTCCAGTGTTGGCAGCTGGATGGTTATCTGAAGCCATTGTCCTCTTTCCTGCCTACCTGTAGCTAGCCTCTTCTTGAATTACCCCCACTCCACTTCTTCCTACAGCAATCAGAGCAGATAGTATTCATTACAGGCAACTCCAGATCCCCACGGCCCCCTCTGGGAACGACCTGTCACCTGCCCTAAGATCTCAGCCCCAGGGGCAGGCACCCAGAGTGATCCTGCAGCCCCCAACCACCACAACAGGACACAGGAGAGAGGCAATCTCAGCCCTAGCCAAGTGCCATCGGCTTCCCCCTTCACTTTTTTCCAAGAGGCAGCTGCCACCTCCGGGACCCCAGCTCCTTCAGGCTGACTCTAAAGGTCAAAGAGGGATGGGAGGAATCACCCAGTCCACAGCAACGCCAACCTGGCCCGCCCATGAGAAGTCATTTCTGAAAAGCTTCCTGTCTGAGCTCAGGCCCGTCCGATTCTCTTGTCCCCATGCTGTTTTCCTGGATGAGGCAGAACTGGTCTCCTTGGTCCTTCTCTCACAGCCATGGCCAATAACTCCTGTGTCTCTTCTACCTTCCCCATAGCTTGACACACTCCACTCCTGGGCGCTCTTTCCATGGCCCCAGAGTTATGTGTTTTCACTCAGTGCATGGGAAACGTCTGTAGAACTAGCACAGACCATCTCGTGCTGAGCTGGGAGGAGGGAAAAGAGAGATCTGGCAGCTCCCGCTAGGGACACTGGTAGAGCTAATTCCTCTCCCAGCTCCGAGATGCTGAGACAAGGCCACAGCTGCCCGCATGGGCAAGCCACATTGCCCATGCATTACGTTACCTGGCTGTTTGCTCCCTCCTCCTGGTTAGTAACAGAGACAAGACAGGCCTATCCGCTGGCCCCTGCCATGGTCCGGCTCTGCCCCCAGGACCTACCTCAGCTACCTGCTCAGTCTGTGAGAGCCTCACAAGGGAGGCCAGACTGTGCTCAGGCTTGGCCACCTTCACACAGAGCCTCAGCTCAGCTCAGCACCTGGGGGGGAAGAGAAGAAAGGAAGGGCAGGCCTGAGCTGGCCAACCCGTGGCTAGCCAGAGCAGAGGCCCCTGGAAATTACAGGCCGGATCCTTAGCGGGTGTAAACTGCCGTAGTCTCACTGACTTCCCTGGAGTGACACTGACTGCGGGGCTGGCCCGGGATATTGAGTCTAAACTTTATACTGTATTGGAGCCCAGACAGTGCAGCGCCTCATCCCGGGGGCTTTGGGGGAAGGAGTGGACATGTCCGCGGCCGGCACAGGAGCGCTGGCGTTTATGTGACATTCAGGGGCAAAGCCAAACTTCTGAACATCGCAGCCCGTCTTTAGGGACGTTCAGGGTTTGAGCTGGTGCGTGGGGCACTGTGTGGGGGCTGGGTAGTTGGGGGGACTAGTGCATGGGGCACTATGTGGGGGCTGGGCAGTTGGGGGCAGAGCACAGAGCTTGTTCAGTAATACTGCTGGATCATTTGCATTGCTGGGCGGCTGCTGTTAAAACCTCGAGACGAGGGATTCAAAGAGGGACGCTGCAGCTCTGGAAACAAGCCTCCCATCTCCCGCTCCAAGCCTGCGGACACACAAGTGTGCACGAAGCCACCCAGCCCACGGCTTATCCCTCGTGCAGCACAGCAGGGGACCAGCAAACCCGCCAGCAGGGAAACCTGCTGAGGTTGGTTTATTTATCTAGCCACACAGCACTTTCCTAGCAGGAGACTGGGGCAGACACAGAACACGGGCCCTGACTAGCCCCTGCCGCACGTGCGTGGCCTTTCACGCCTGTGCACAGCGAGTGTGGAACGTAACCACGCCTGAATGGCAGCGTTTTCCACGCTCTTTGCACTGGTCTCAGTGAGGACGTGAGGTGCTGGGCAGCGGGGAGCCAGGCCGCAGAGAGCTGGCAGGCTGGAGGACCTGGCGGGTGCAACGTGGCCTAACAACCCCTGATTATCTCTGACTGCCAGGCAACAACGCAGACAAGATATCAGACCGCTTCCCAGGTGCGCCTTGAGCAAACACAGCACTGTGCCTGACTCTCTCCTCTGGCTGAGAGCTGCTTGGCACAGGGCTATCAGGGAACTGAAGCAGCTCCCTCTTTCTCTGGGCAGGCCTGTTCTCCTGGGCTCTTCTAACACTCGACAGCAGCGTGTGCACAAGACACTAGTGCAACACCAGTGTTGTGGGGTTCTGTGGGGGCTAGAACTGGCAGAATATCTCTATCCTGGCCTCCCACTCCAAGCCCCCAGGGCAGGAAGCATGTCAGGGATGGAAAGGGCAAAGGAGGGGACATGGCTGCAGCACATGCTGCTCTGGCTATTCTTGGCTGGCCTTTGGCTGCTAGGCGGACACAGGCGACTCACATATAACTTAGAGCAACCCCAAGACTGCTCTAATGAGCTGGAGGCCTGGCAGGATGCCCTGAGAATATCGGATCTCAAAGGGACTGAGATTTGGGGCCACAGTCTCAGAGTCATAATAGGTGGGATTTTCAAAAGCACCTAAATGCTTAAGAAGCAGAAATCCCATTGAAAGTCAGCAGGACTTGTGCTCTGAAGTCACTTAGCCACTTTTTAAATCCTACCCAGGAATAACCAGTGACGTCAGTGTGGTCACACAAATGTAACGTGCGATCAGGAGCAGGTCCTCTGACATATCCACACGGACACAAGCAGATTCCTGAATGAATTAACTGACTCCGATAGAGATATTGTCATGTGTGTGGATGTATACACGTGCACACTCACAGACACACATAGAGGAGCTGGAGCACACTCAGGCTTACAGATGCACACTGACGAACACAGGCATAGGCACGCGTACACAGAAAGGCACAGAGATACCATCTATGGCCTCAGTTTCACAGCCAGCCACCTTAAGTAAAACATCCAGGGCCAACTCTTCAACGGGTGTAAACCACTGTAATGCCACTGATTGACAACGGCTGAGAATCTCATCCACAAATTCTTCAGGTCTGATTCTCCCCTGCCCTGTGTAACGCACATGCAAAACGCTAGGAAATCAGAGATCTCCACTTGCTCACAGTGCAGGATTCAGCCTTTGGGTTCACTTTGTGCAGGTATATTTGATACGAGGTGCAAGGCAGAGGCAATGTAGGTCCTCACACTGGTACTTCGCCTGGTTAAATGAATTGCAAATATCAGTGCCAATTCAAGCATCCAAATGCAGAATTTTGACATCGCATTAACACACTGTTAAAAACTGGGGACAGATTTCCTCACACACAGACTGCACCACTTGGTCATGCCACAGATATTCCCCCCGATACAGGCTCTCACACCCAGATTCATACATGCAGCACTGTTAGCTTTAGCTGCTTTTTGTCTCACAATCTCAAAGTGCTTTGGAAACATTAATTCTCATACGCTTTAGTGAGGTTGGGAAGGATCATTTTGTTATTTCTATCATACAAATGGGGAAACTGAGGCATGGTGAAGTGACATGGATAGTGTGAACCAGTGGCAGTGATGCAAACTGAATGTATGAGTCCTGATTCCCAGGCCCTGCTCTGCCCAATAGACCACAAACCCTGCCCATTCACTTGCAGATCCAACACCCAAAAAGGGGAATCTATTCCCAGTTGGCATCAACAGCAAATTGTCTATTAAATCCCAGCCAATTACATCTGTGCAAACACAGCGAAGGCAGCAATGTTCTTTATGTGTCAATGGGGGTGGAACCTGGCCATGGAACATTTATTCTACAGGAGGAAGGAACCCAGCTTGACTCTCAGATCCCAGACTGAGGGCAAAGCTGGCTGGTGTATTTATATGCAAATTACGGAACGTCAACAAACATGGAAGCAAAGATGCCATCTGTAGAGGATCACTCTCAAGATGTCTTTTGCCCTAGGACAAATTTTTAAACAGTTCAGCATCTGAAAGCCAACCTGGGCCAGCCGACAGCTGCCATGAGCAGTAAATGCCCTGCAGATTTCGACCAAAATGCTACTTTTAAAATAAGCAAAGTACCTGCATTTAGAAATAATCTTGCACGCTCCGAGTCTCTGGCCTGGGTGGAAGGGGAGATGTGTGCAAACCGTGACCCTATGTTACAACACAAGGGAGTTTTGGGACCCTTCTCCCATCCAGCCATTCTGAAAGGGAGGAATGTTCTGATCCTCCCTGCAAGTCTCAGGCCCCTGCTCGAGGTACATCTCTATAGAGGCCTCAGAATGCGGGAGGTCTCTGACCATAAGATCCTGCCAAGCACAGCCAGCCAAGAATGTCTCCTCAGCTCTCCAAATAAGGAGACTTGTGCTGCTGGTCAGGAGCAAAGGAAAGTGCAGCTAAAAGTGTGAGCCTCCCCCACAGGTTGACAGAGGAATGTCTGCTGTCGCTCCCGGACCAGCCTCCAATGCAAACATCCGTCCTCTTACTCCCAAAGGCTGTTCTGATCCCAGGGGTGCGGCTCCTGTACTTTAACACACTGGTGTATCCCATTCCCTCTCCCTCATTCCCGTATTAAACTGGTCCTCAAATTACCACCAACAATGTTAATGCTGAATCTGCCTTTATTAACCCACACCGGATCCCATTACCAATAGCATCAGAAAAGGCAGAGCACATATAGCCCCCTGGTGAGTTGTTACAAGGGCTCCTCTGTGCCCACCTAGAGAGGAGAGTGGGGGGCTTGCAGCCCTACCTGGGGAACGTCAGCAGCTCACGTTTTTAGCTGTTGTGGTTCCCAGTTCAATCCCAGGTGTGTAGGCCAAGATGGCAGCTGTCACACAAGTATGAGAGCAGCAATCCAAATTTACCTGAGATAAGAGCTTAATTGAGTACATGCTTTACACCCATTGATTGGAAAGCATTTTACAAAGGAAGTATCAATACTCTCATTTTACAGGTGGGGAAACTGAGACAGAGGGTGGCGAAGTCTTTTGCTCAAGGTCACCAGCAGGTGAATGGCAGAGCCAGGAACAGAAGTCAGCTCTTCGGACTGCCAAAGCAGTGCCATATCCAGTGGGTTACACCTCTTGCCTTGTGGGAGTCCTTCTAATTATACAGAGATCTCTGGCCTCTGTTCAGAAGCATGTGTGCCTCGGATAATAATATTCTTTTCATTTGGCACATGGGAAATAGTTTTGTTAATTAAAGCTCACTAGCTGCTGCACCTTTGTAATGTGCATGCTGTTTAACTCCACCACAAACTGTTAACCAGCCTTTGTAACGTCTCTCTGTGCCTATATAGGTTTGTGCTTAAGGAAAATTCAATCGAAATAGAACTGAGAAATAAAGACTAGCAGGGATGGCTTCTCTAACCGGCCATTCTAATTTCCTCTCCTCTTTGAAACGAGCAATTGAAGAGTAAATGCAAAACTGGTAACTTTTGCCGTGTAATACTATTGCGAGTCACCAGGTAGCACTGTCTCCGCTAGTCAGTATACAGTGCCAGAACATTACAGCTTGGTTTGGACCTGGCTCTGCATCAGCAGAATGTAAGTGAGGTGCTCACACCAGGACAGAAAAGGCTGAGCATTTCTAGGAGGCTGTTTTCATGCTTCCTCATACTACCACTGACAATTCACTCCAAGAATCTTTGAGCTACAAGAGTCCCAACCTGCAGCAGCCACCTCTGGTCCTCAACATGCCCCTGACTGGGGATGTGGGGTGCCCCATGCTTCACCCTCATGCTGTGGGTGTATGCCTGCACTGTTGCCCCACACCTCCTTAGGGTAGCAGCAGGTTGCAGAGTTAAGATGAATTGGGCCCTTGCAGCTACTGTTCCTGGCTGTCCGCAGACTCGGGCTGTCCGTTACCCTCAGTTTGGGCTTTTCTTTGTGTCCGTGGGGAGGATTAGAAACACAAAGCTGGGATTCGGATCTCACTGTGTGTCTCCAGGAGTAGAGTCATCGGCTTGGTCTACCCAGGGCCTATGCTTTCATCGAATCCTGCCACCATCTGTCACCGGGGAACACAAGAGTGAGAATCTTGGCCCAGTGGAACAGGCACTTTCCCTTGAAAGATCATCTTTAAATGGGGAGCAGAAGGGGGAGGAAACGGGGCCAAAAGCATAACTGGGTTCAACAGAGGTCTAAGTAGGTTCTTGGAGGCTAGGGCCATCAGTGACTATTAACCAAGATGGCCAGGGACAACCCCATGCTCAGAAGGACCCTAAACTCCTGGCTGGTAGAAGCCACAGGAGTAAGATAGAAATAGACCATTGCAACCTGTCCTGTTATGTGCATGGCCCCTGAACCTGGGACAGGACACTGAGCTAGACGGGCCATTGGTCTGACCAAGTACTTCCACTCTTGCCAGCAGGGGGGGGGGGGGGGGGCGGGAAGAATCCCCCCCCCCCCCAACATAGCTATGCTGGCAACACTTCTAAATGTAGGCAAGGCCTACATAGGAACCATTGGGGTATTTCCTTTACACCGCGTCCTGCAGTGCCCTGGGCTGTGCAGCGCCTTGCCTGATGGGGCCCTGAACTCACCTGGGGCCCACAGATGCTCAGGCAATGCAAATAGAGCCCTGCAAATCTGCGGATATCCTTGGACCTTGGTTCTCAATCGTGGATGGCTGAGGATCCAAATTTTCTACCCAGAGCCCCGCAAACCCCAGGGCTGTCTGGATGGCAGATGGGACGGCGGATACAAATTTGGTATGGGCGCCGGGCTCCCCAAATAATAAAGGACGGTAACGTTTAAACTTGGCAGGTCCCTGCCCCAAGAGCTGACAATCTGAGGCTATACTGTAAGCTGTCGGGAGCCCGGGCAGACTTTGTCTTCTGCTTTGCGCAGCGCCGAGCACAGCGGGGGCGGAATGCAGACGGGGCCCGGCTGCCGAGCTGGCGAAGCGGCGGGGACGGGACGGGTCCAGCGCCCAGCCCCGGCCCCGGCCCGCCCGCGCCCAGCCCCCGGCGCGCAATTGGCCAGCTGCGAGCGGGGCCGGGCCGGCGCGGG
>ML675700.1:2093490-2219240 GCA_007922155.1 Mesoclemmys tuberculata
GCTGCGCTGCGCCCCGGGAGCCCGCCCCGGGCTGTGCCCCGCGCGGGTCCGTGCCGGGCGTGGGGCGCCCCGCGGAGCCGGCCCGCGGCGAGTCGCCTGGAGGCTGCGAAGGGCCTTTCCCAGGGCTGCGGGGCGCGCTGCGCGGCGGGTCCCAGGTCCGCGGGCGGCGCAGAGCCCGGCCCCATCCCCAGCCCGCTCCGGCGAGAGGCGCGCAGGACTGCGGCTCTCCCGTCCCCGCCTGGCCTTTGAGCTGCGCGGCGACGCCAGCGGGGGCTCCGCAGACCGCGGCCAGCTCGGCCCCGGCCAGGGCTGCGTGCAGCGGGGTGAGAGGAGATCCCCTCTGCACCCCGTTCCGTGGGGCAGCCTCTGGCGCCTGGATGCCACGGTGAGAGGCACATTGGAAAGGCAGGAGGTGGGCAGGCAGGACAGGTTCTGCCCAGGTGTTGGTGCTGCTGTCCCCAAATTAGCCACGCCCTACATGAAGCCTGGGAGTCCCTTAAATACCTCCTCAGGCACCCTATCTACCTTTCATGGAGAAATGCCATCCCTGCCCTGGGCCACCCGCTCTCTTCGAAGCCATGGGATCCTTGCGAGGAGGAGCCGGGTCATTGGTAGCTGGCTTTGCAGTTTGGCAGCTCTGGGTGGTTTAGCAGAGAAAGGTCCAAGATGATCCCATGGCTGCAAATTGAAGCTAGGCAAATTCAGACTGGAAACAAAGTGTACGTTTTTAATGGTGAGTAGTAATTAACCCTTGGGACAGTTTACCGGGGCTCACGGCGGATTCTCCATCAGTGACCATTTTTAAATCAAGATTGGCTGTTGTTCTAAAAGATCGGCATTAGGAATTATTTGGGGGAAGTTCTATGGCCTGTGGCATATACAGGGACAGGCTAGGTGATCACACTGGTCTCTTCTGGCTTTAGGATCTATGAATCTATAAGTGTAGGAATTTGACAGGGAATGATATGAACTCCAGCTTCCCCTAACTGCAGCTACAGTCAAAGCCTCCTGCTGCCCTGCTCTTCCCTGTCTGTCTGTCTGATGCCAATGATACCAGCAAGCACATGGATTTTTTTGCAGAGGCTGATGAATTTGTGTCCGTTATTAACAACAAAGGCCATGGAAAAGGGAACGATGTGGAAAGACTGTTAGGTTAAGAATATGTTCAACTTCCATTTCCTAGAAGACCCTTTAAAAAGACTAAACTGACATGCCCCTAGTATAATGGGACGTCTGCTGTCAGTGCCCACCCCAGCTTTTCTGGGGTAGGAAAGGAAGAATCGTTCCACACTGAACCCAAACACAAGGCATGTTAGGTTAGACTTGCTGGGTCATATCCTCCCCTGGTGTAACTCGCTGGTGCTTTATTGAAGCTAATGGAGCTGTGCAGATTTGCACCATAAATCTGGCCGCTGCGTTTAAGGGAAGACGCGTATGTGGGTTCCAAGAGGCAGAGGAGTGAACAGGCCAGACCCGCTTTGGGAGAGAGCCCCCGTAGCTCACCCAAGGTATCTGGTTTGCAGCAAAATTGCTCTGAGTTTCTGTATTGATTTTTATCCTCTATAGAGTGAGTTGTTATGGGCTTATGGCCTCAGCTGTTTTGGCTGAGCGTGAATCCTGTAGGGTGCACAGGCCTCCATTACCTCGTCCTCCCATATGGATCATGACGGGTCTCTACATCCCACCAAACCACCTGGGCCTCAGATTAGATTTCTCAGGATAATTGCTGTAGCTGGAAACATGCCAGCTGCCAGAAACGCTTACACCTGCCATCGGCGCCGTTGTTAGTCAGAACGCAGGCTACACTGGAGGTGTGCAAACCATTGCACAGACAGTTACGTGAGAGGTACCTGTGAGGATCCCTCCCTCGACACAGTACGCAAGCCACAGATATTGCAGTGGTGGGGCCCGTGTGGGGTATGCCCTTCATGCCTAATAAGAGTACGGGTGGGGACGGAGCGCAACAGGGCAAAGGAGAGAGTTGCTCACGAAGGCAGGAGAGGTTAGCTAAGGTTCTCCCGGAGCTTTGGAAACGTGCTCAGTAATAGGAATAGAGAACAAGGGCTTTTATTGTTGCATGGACTAGCTTTATTGCTGAAGCACAAACAAGTTCTCTCAGTCTGTGAAACAGCCGTTAATTTGCCCCCCCCGCCCTCTTTATAAGAATCCTAGGCCAGCCATGGTTTCAGTTCGGAACCACTGGGCCTGAATCTGAGCTCCCTAACCCAGTTTGACCCGGGTTGAACTCCACTGTGCTCAATGGGCCTACTCCTGATTTTCCTCAGTGTCAGTGAATCGGACCCAAGCCTGGTTGCATGGAGCATAATTTAGCAGCAGGGCCTTGGTTACAAAGTCCAGCAGTGACATTCAGTGCTGCTGGAAATGCATGGCCACGGGGTCAGCCGCACTCTTTCTAGTGTTGGATGAAAACCTGCTTGCTGGAAAGCTGCGGCTTGGAACCTGTCTGAACTTGCACAATTGTTCCAGGGAGTAGAGTTCAATTACGTGGGTATTAAACATAGTTTGTAAAGTCTGACAAGCCTTCGTCTCCAGTGGCAAGCAAGAGAGGAAAATGGAAACATTGCTGGTAGTTAAGAGAGGCTTATTATACAGTATGTAGGCACAAACATGCATGTGTGTCAGCCCATCTTGTGTATGTGAACATACCTGCACGCATTCCAAGGAAGTGTGTGTGTACATGTAAATGGGTGGCGCACATGTAGCGATAACAGCAAACACACCTTCATACACGTGGCCTGCTGCACTGCTCAGATGAACACAAATGCACATACATGTGCCTGTCCCTACACAAACAGGCAGCTTTGCACAGATTGTGGGCGCACATTCTGACGTGTAATGTAAATCCGGAATCATCCTGGCCAAAAGTGGGTGTTTACTCTTTGTCAAATGTAACTTTCATCCTTGGACGTTTTATTCCTGATCCGCGTTGGTCTCGAGTAGCCTGGGACACGTGCTGCAAGCCTGGGTGTCTTCTGTTGGCGGAAGATGGTCAGTGTGTTTTGCTGATGGACAGTTGTTGGTGCTGCTGATGGACTGATTCAGATTCCAGCTGTTGTCTATTTCATTATGTGTAGACTCAAGGGATTGATGGGGCCTGCAGGGTGAGGGGTGGGTGGATGTCCCATTTACTGGAGCATGAGCATAAATCAAACTAAATAACTAGACATGTGGGGCCAGATCCAGGCCGGTGTAAATCAGCGTGCTGCTTGCATCAGCTGAAGATCTGGCCCAGGCATCGCAAGCTCATGTTGTCACCGAAGCCCCTTTGCAGCCTTTTTGGGTAATGTAGGCAGGGCTAGATTGTGATGATAACTCCATAAATCATTACAACACTCTGGAATTAGGGTAAGAGGCTATTCAAGCTTGCCTCCAGCCCGGATCTCAGTGAGTCAGACCAAACTACAGCCCTTTCATTGTGGCTTCTGGCTCCCCAGTGAACTTTGGAATAATTGAGAAACTTCCCAAAGATACCTGGAATATGTGTCCCTGGGTTGTCCTGGAGACGACATATGGGCATCCCAGAACACTCTTACATGCCTGCTGTCAGTCAGACACACGGGGGAGCACACAGCTGCAGACTAATAAACGGAGTGTCAGGCTCACTGGTGGCCCCTGGATAAGGGATGAGAAGGCAAGTGCATGGAGGAGGCCAAGTGTGGTACCAGCCTCTAAAATATAACAACAGACGACAGACCAGTGAGCCTGGAACTTCAGCAGCAGGGCCAATGCTACAGCAACTGACAAGGCAATTGCTTGGGGAGGCATCCGGGTTGGAGGCCTGGGCATGACGAAAGGATCTCTCTGCCCTGTAGCCAGCGTGGTGATTGCTCTTCAGTGCACACAACAAATTCTGTGGTGAGAGACCCACAAGATGTTTCCGGATCACGGGCCTCAAACCAACCTCCAGGTCCGGAGAGCTCATGTTTAAGCCCCCAACTCATTGCAGGCGTAAATGACTTTACACACCTGGGCCTGACGTTTCCAAGATTTGGGGTGCCTAATTGTGGAACTCCGCAAATGCTAGTCAGAGAGCGTCTGATTTGCAGGCCACACTTTGAGGTCCAGCAGGCGATGTGTGTTTACAGACAATGGCAGGGAAAGTTGTTGGCAGAAGAACGCAAGGGAGAAAAAGATCATCTTGGGTGGATGCCCAACGAGGTTAGCCGAGGATCAGACAAAATGGGTTACCTTGAGTGTCGGGGGCAAGGGGACATGAGAAGAATCTTAGACACTGAGTGTCCTGCATGGCAGAGGCACCCACAGCTCCCCTGGCCATCAGCCAGCATTACAGTGGCCAGCCCTTTGGGAAAGCTGGCCCGAGCTCGTCACGCAGCCAGCCCTTCTACCCTGCTCTGAGCTACTCGTGCTGGTCTCTCCTGGCAGGGACCTGGCATTCCCAGCCACGCTTTGGCAGCTCTCGGTAAGGATCCCTGCCTGCTCGCTGGAGAGGAAGCAGCCTGCTTGACCAGTTGTTTCCCTTTAACTCTGGAACGGCCTCAGTGCTGGGTCTTCAGAACTTATCTCCTTGACACAGCTCAGGGGAAACGTGCTTTTCAGAGATAAATGTGCCGGGTGCTGCTCTGCCCCCTGCCCCCCTCGCATTCTTGATGATCTCAGTCATTTGGCCCAGGGAGAGGATCAGTCGGTCACTTCTCCCACTCCAGCTTCAGCACTTGAGGAGTGTCCGCGGATTCCCAGGAGCCGACTGAGGGGGGCTGAGGGCGATCAGACGTCAGGCTGACCTCTTTGCCAAGTGGCTTAAAAGAATTTGCAGTATTTCGAAAGCCACATAGCCTCACCACCCCACCGACGACTCGCCAGACTCCCCCCCCCCCAAAAAAAATACCCACCACCCTGCATTCTGGAAAGCCAGAAAACTGAGAGTTACATTTCCATCCAGTGTTCAAGCCATCGCAATGTGCTGAAGCATGAGACCGCTGCCTCTTCCCCCCCCCTGCCCAAACCGAGTCCTACGTGACTCCTGTCCCATTTGAGAGTGGCAGCCCTGCCAGAGACACCGGCTGACCCGGGGGAACAGGACTGAGTGCAGCTCAGTTTTAAACCCATCCCTGGGTGTGGATTCTAACCCTGAGCTGGTGCCTTCATCTTGCCACCCCACTCACCCACCCTACCAGATCTGCGTCTCACCTGGCCCTGTGCCAGCCTGGAATCTACAGCTCTGTCCCACTGGGCATCCTGCGAAGTCGGGGCTGTCCCCAGGCCTTGGCAGCCTTTTCCCGGTGCGCCCACGTGCTCTGAGCCTTCCTGCCTTTTACAGATTTTGCCACTGAGCTGTAGGAGGGCAGGTGACCGAGCCTGGGTTCGGTAGGACTCTCTGCTGAAAGAGATGCTTCTGCTCTCTGTACCACACCCCGGCCCTCCTTTGCACAAGTGATTTCAGTTTCATCCTGCAGCCAGTGCCAGGTCTCCCTTCAAACCCTTGGTGCTGGCTCATGAACCTTTATTTGGTGTTCCACTCCACTATTTATCTGAACTATTGTCTCTTTGCTGCGGCTGTGTTGTCCTTTGTTTGGATCCTGAACTGGGTGATGGGGGCACTTTCTGATTAGGGTTATGGTCGGTAATTGGAGCAAGAGTGAAACTGGTGCGGGTGAGAGTGTGCACACACATGCCACTGACCCCTGCTGGGCTTGGACATGCACCAGCGATTGTCAGCTCCCGCTGGCTAGCTTGCCAAGAGGATCCAAGCTCTAACGCTGCTCTCAGCTGGTGTCTCCTGTCTTCGTGTTTTTAATGCACAGGGAGTTGTAAGGGCTAGTGAAGATTATCCTGTTGCTCATGTGATGGCGAGCAGAAAGCCCTGCACTTCACTTCCGAGTCTGAATGGGTGCAGCCTTGGTGTATACGTGCATGCAGCCAGCCACAGAGTGGTGCTAGTCTGACGGACTTAAGGTGGGAGAGGGATGCTTGGAAACCTAGAGTGAGAAGAGATGAACATCTGCAAGCGGGAGAAGGAGAAGGACAGGAGGCGGAAAGAAGGCAAAAAGCCATCAGCTAAGGACCCAGCCACCTAGCCATGGGCACTGTCAATATTATTTATTTCTATGCTGGGGCTCATTGAGCTAAGCCCTGTACGTGCACACTGAGAGAGAGCGCTCCCGCCCAGAGTGTTCACAGTCTAAGTAGAAACTAAACAGCAGAGTCGAATGTAGCCAGTCCCTGTGGGGCTGACCCCAAATGTTTAAGAACCATGAGTCAGGCCCTCAAATCAGGAGATTGGCTTAGTCTTTAAAAATTTCATGATCTCTAACTTTTTCTTTTTAGTTTTCTGCGCTTTAGGTTGCACTTTCCGGGGTCACAGGCCCCAGCTTTTCTCCACAGCCAGGAGGGCTAGAAATGGTTTTTCATAAATACAAGCTGAGATTTGCCTATATTCACCTGGCTCCAGGAGCTGGGGCTTTAAATAAAACCCCAAATAACACGGGACGCATGATGAAATTGCAAGAGTTGGCAGCACCGCAGTCCGGTTCTTCGACAGAAGGTGTGGTGGGTCCATCGGGGCCAATATCCCAGCACCTCGACCCTCAGCTGATGACAATAAAGCTTCTCAGTCAGGGATTCAAACAGACTCCAAGAACGGCTTCCTTCAGCCTGGCAGCTACCTAATCTTAGTCAAAAAAAGGACAATGGGGGGTTTGTGCAGCCCAGGTTTGGACCTGGCAAGAAACCAAGACAAACTAGTGGGGCAGGAGGCAGGCCAGGTGTCAGCTCACAGTTTCTACTGAATGTTCCCGGCTTATGTCTCCGTTCTGCTCCAGGAGTTAACGCTTTTACAGCCAGCCCCTCGATGGGACCGAGACAGCTCATCCCATGTCATTCTGAGTAATGGCTTCATAAGTGCACTTCTTTCCTTTACTACCTGCCCCGGGACAGTACAACTGGGAGCCCGCCCCACCTCGGATAGCAACGTGGCTGCGTTCCGGGGGGGGCTCCGTGACGTGCTTCGCGTGCGGTGCCCGGCAGTCGGGTGAAGTTCTCAGCGCTTTGGGATCCTTGAGGATGAGACCGTGTCATGGGCAAAGGGCTGAGGCCTGGTGAGCAGATGCGGGGGGAGCTGGAGCGGAGGAGGTCTCGTTGGGTCAGTGCCTTCCACAGGTAGACTGATTCTGCAGCTGTCCAGTCTGGTCACACGGAGGCTTTCGCCTCCTCCAACTCCCTCTTCTCTGCCCGATACCCTTCTCCTGGGACGCTCCTGCTTCTCCCTTAGAAGGTGTGCACCTGGGCAGAGGGCATGCGAAGTCTCCTAGAGCCGGGCTCCCCATTTCTCTCTGTGCCATGGGTAAGGGCTGCTCCCGTTCCCCAGTTGGCCACAGAGCCTCTCCAGCTGCAGACCTGCCACGTGCGGAGGAGCTGAGTCCTCTGTTCCTACCCCAGCTGGGGAAGGCTCCTGGAGGGCTGTAGCAATCCAGAGGGTTTGCCGTGTAAACGTGGGTGCCTGCTGCCTAACGTAGGTGTAGCGTGGTGCAAAGCATGTGGGGCCTCGCTTGTGGCCATTAAAACCATGGCAAAGAGCAGTCAGAGGAATAAATGCAAAGACCAGGGGCCTGGCCTATTTCCAGCCGTCTGTGCCAGGGTCACTCCACTGACTTCAGTGGATGGACTTGGAATCAGGCCCCAGGAATTCCCAGATTCGTCCACATGCTGCTGCTAAACTGTGCTGTTTTCATCCTGCGAGTGCCTCCGGCCTCTTCTTCCACTTGCACATTCCACAGGCCTGGCTCCCTGGCCGCTTCCTGACGTTGCACATAGTTTGGGAATGTGACTCACGCTGGAAGCGTTTGCTGGAGCGGGGCTGGGTTGAATTCGAAGCCGCCTGGCCCAGGAGGTGTTGCTGTGTGGCATGGGCCTTGCTCTTTGAGCTTTGCGCCGATGCTTACAGAGTTTTTTTTCACTTTTATAGTGAAGCAGAGGGGCCGAGGCTGACTGCTCAAGAGCAGCCCAACCTTTTGAACTACTGGGAGAGGGACTGTCCCCCCTAAAGTCCAGAGAAAGGCTGTGCAGCCCCAGAGCGAGTGACAACAAAACAAGGCCGCCTGGGTAGTGGATGAGCCCTGTCGTATCCCCATCAAAACATCTGAGCCAAGGAAAAAGAACTGAGCCAAGCGTGTGCTTGTGTCTGGGGAGCCAGGCGGCGGGCTGGGAAGGGGGCCCCATTTCCAGCTCTTCCCTGCACTGAATTTAAAAATAAAACCATGGCTTCCTCTCCAGCAGGGCCATAGGAAGTGCCAAAGAAAGGCTCCGAGGTGACTTTGTGATGTGGTGTGAGAAAGCCCTGAGCAGCAGGAAGCGGAGAACAGACCTGCCCATCGTTAGCGGTGGCTTCCAGAGGGCTCGAGAGGAGACGTGCTGAGAGCTAAGGCCGGGAAACTCTTCCAAAGCAGCCGTGTTTGCTCAGACACAGGCGGGGTGGTCGGAAGATCACGTGCGCGTGTGTCTGTGTGGGGCAGACAGACAGAGCAGGTGGACTCGGCTGAATAGATGACGGGCCATATTCTCAGCGATGCTCTGAAATGGGCAAGCTTCTGATACCCCCCCCACACCAGCTGAGCCACGTTTTTGTGGCCTCCCCTCCCAGTCTGTCGTGGTGCTGAGATGCGCTGGTGAGCGCGGTGGGCTCTGTGCTAACGGGTGACAAAGGGAGGCTCCTTAGCAGGGTCACTGATTCTCCTCTTGCTCCTGCTGAGCTAAATGGGGAGTAGCTGCGTGAGTGAGGGGGCATCGGGGCTGAGCCTCTGGAGTTACACAGAGAGAGTCACTGGGCTGGCCTTCAGGAGACCCGAGTTCTAATTCTGACTCTGCCACTGGCCTGCTGGGTCACCTTGGGCATGACCCTGCCACTCACTGGCTCTGCCTCTGTCTAGGCTGGACTGCGCTCCTCAGGGCAAGGGTTGCCTCATGCAGCGGGGCACTGAGCTGAGCTGCTGGCTGCGACTGCAATAGAGCGGATGGTGCAGGGCTGGGTGTGGTGACCACTCCTCTGAAAAGGCAGCTGCGTGGTGGAGGGGAACCTAGCGAGAGCTGCTGCCGTGTGCACAGTTGTCCTGCTTCCGTTTTCTTGGCAGTGCTTAATTTGTGCCAAGGCTGGGCGTGGCAGTTCATAGCCACGGCACCTCTGGGATTGCCGCATCGGTTAGGTACGTAAAAGAATTGCCACGACTGTAAAGAATCGCACCGCCTTCGTTACGAATTAAGCAGTAGGCAGCCGATGCCGCGTGATCTCTGCTCTGACACATGAATCGCCGTGTCCTCCCCCTGGGCAGGAATCGCTCCTTGCAGACAGGATTGGATTCAGGACAGGAGGGGACAGGGTCTCTGCCCCTGGGTGCCAGGTCTGCCTGCTGAAATGACCGGCAGGGAGGGTGGGATTTTGCCTCTGTGACCCTGTCCCCTTTTGGTTTCGGATCTGTGCACTCTTACTTTGGACTGTTCCTGAACGTATCGTCCAGCCAAAGAAAGGAGCAAACTAAGGAGAGGGGGGCCCTGGGTTAATACTGCTGCTCCTACAGTGCAATGCAGCCACTGCAGATTGCCCCACTGTATGCCCCCTAACTTGAGGGAGGTGGTATTGCCTAGTGAGTGGAGCAGTGAATTGCGACTCAAGAGACCTGAAAGTCTATTCGCAGTGTTGCCACTTACTGGCCTGCTGAGTGATGTAGAGTAAGTGACTCACCTCTTTGTGCCTCAGTTTCTCCTTCTGCTACAGGCTGCTTGTTTGTAAATTGCTTTGAGATTCTCTGATGAAAAGAGCGAGGTAGTTTTAGTACAGTGCACCCAGCTTTCTAGCACATTAGTAGCCACTAAGACCATTCTAACTACCTCTATTTGAGAGGGATCTAATAAACCGGTGAAAACCCCTAATGCAAACGTGCTTAAATGCTCAGTTATCTTGGTTTAGTCTCATTGGATGATTTACCATGCAAGCCAAACCAATTCAAGAAAGGGTGAGATCTTTTTAAGTGGATCTACTTTAGAAATTTGTACAGGTATAACTAGATCAGTTTAAAAAGATGTACTTAAACCTTTGCCACTTTTCTACTATAGACAAGGCCTTAGTGACCTAAAGTAACCCGTGAGGAGAGGCATGGAGTGTGTGAGGCCTAAAAGATCCGGTCTAGTTCAAACAGGAGTTATCTTGGGCCAGTTCTCTGGCCTGTGTTCTGCAGGAGGTCAGCAGATGTTTACAATGGTCACTTTCTCACTTTCTCATTTATGAAAATGGCTGAGGTGCTGAACTGCTCTTTAAAAACGTCTCTTCAAGAAAAGAAATACAGAAAAGAAGTTTGGTCAACTAGGTAAGTAATGTAGCAGTAGCAGCGTGATTGATGGAGAGACAGCACAGAGGTGCCCAGGGAATTATACACATCAGTCTTGATTGTCTGGTCCAGGGGACGTGCATCCCAGAACAACGAGGGAATCCTTTAACAAATATGCTACTGTATCACTGACAACTGGAAAGTCATGGAAAACCAGGGAGCGTTCAGGAGTCTGGAAAAAGCAAATGTGGTACTGATTTTTCAAAAAGAAAAAAAGGCAGAAGAGTGGTCCTGGCTGTGGCAAAGTGGGAATTTTCTGTAATATTTTCACAAATCCTGTGTGTGCCGCAGTTTCCCCTATATGCTGCATTGTTACCCAGTGGGTGGAAGAGGACTGCTTGCTCTCAGAGACAGGACAAAGAGACAGGTCTGAATGTCACCTGGCTGTCTGAGCCTAAATGGGTCATGGGAGAAAGCCCCCAATTGCCAGGACATTGACACCGAGCAACCATCGGGGAGATGGATCCCCACCTGTCCTCAGGGGAGCCAAACAACACCCCCCCAGTGTGAGAACCAAGGACTGAAGGGCTGCGGGGGATCAGAGCTGGCTGCTGGACGACTGTCTGAGAGACAGACAGGGCTTGAATGCTGGGGTTCACTACAGCTTGGTTGGGCTCTGGGCTGACCAGGGTGGGCTCTGCTTTGATCGTCCATTCTCTGAATGAAGCTAAGGGTGTCCCATGCTGCGCTCCGGTTAACGAATAACCCCGACGGTTTTGACCGCGCTGCGTGAGTGTCGCTGCAAACGCTGGGGGAGGCACATTGGTCCCTGCGGAGGGGACAAGCCTCTACCAGGAGTCTGTCTCCACCAGACTCGCTGGCCAGAGCTCACAGCGTGAAGCTGAAGGCCCAGAGTCTAGTCTAAGGAAGGGGTGAAGCCGGGGGGGAAGAGCAGCTCTGGCACATGAAAGGGATCCTCCTGGAACTTGTTCCAAAGCTGGGGTGTGGCATGGAGCCTGTGGATCTGTGACACTGACCACAATCTTCAGGTCAATCTGATTTTTCCCTTGGGTTGATCCACAAACAGATCCAGCGACGGGGGGCAAAGGGGGCAATTGCTAAGAGCCTGGCAATTTAAAAGGGCCCGGGCCTCTCCCGCCCGCGGCCCCGCCCACACTCCACCCCTGTTCCTCCCCAGGCCCCACTGCTCACCGGGTCACTCCTTCCCACCCTGCTGTTGCTTGCTACTTGCATCCCTCCTCTTCTCCCCCACTAGTCCCCCCCAGCCACGTCTCTCCCCCTCCCACCCAGTCCTGCCCTTCACAGCTGTCACTTGTCCCCCTCTGGGGATGGGGGAATGTGGAAGAGGGGGGCTAGGGATGAGTGGGAGGGGCCTGGGGTGGAGAAGGGGCGGGGCCTGAGTGGAGTGGGAGTGGACTGGGGGTGGGGCACAGGCAGACGGAGCCTGTTCTGCTCTGGGGCCCAGAATTGCTGTTGGTGGGTCTGTCCACACATGACAGTTTAAACCAGCCCTTTTTAAACTGAAATAAACACACAGCGGCTGCTCTCACCATGTCTGTGGCACCCTGAGATGCAGCAGTTCTGCCAGTCCAGCGCCCGATTTCCACTGGCAGCTGCCCAGGAAGATAGGAGAGGAGACCAGGGATCCATCTCCCCCTGGCACCTCTGCACAGGGGCTGGCCAGAATCTCCTTTGGGAATGTTGCCATGCAACGGGGGCAAGGAGGGGCCGGATCACAGCAGAGGGATGCAGGGGGAGCCTAGCTCCAGGGAGAACCAACTCTGCTAGGATTCCCGCTGGCAGCTTCCCGTGCAGCACAACCCGAGACGTGCCAACACTCCTAGCCTGTGACTGCAGCCTGCTGTGTGCTGGGGCTGGCTCTAGGAGAAAGCCGCCCTCCATGGCTGGAGCTGAGATGGGTGCAAGTTCTGGCTGGACAGGAGGGAGGACAAGGCAGTGGGGGGATATTTTCAAAGACAGAGAGGCCGAGCCCTGGATTGTCTCCCGGCCAGTTTGTTTGAAGGCTGAAGCTCCTCAGGAAGTCTGGGATGGAGCGTGGAAGGTTTTTCCTGGCATGCTCCCCACACAGGATAAAGCAGGTTTCCCGGCGGATGGGAGCTGCTCCTCTGTTTCCCTTCTCTCAGGAAGCAGGGTAATTAATTGTGATGGAAGAGATGGCCACATAGTTCTCAGTCTGTCACTGTCCCTTTTCCTCTGGTTTGATTTATTCTCCATGTGCGAAAACCACCGGGAGCCTTATCCTGTCCTGGAGTCTGCTGGAGGAAGGAGTTTTACGATCTGTGTATAAAGAAGTTAGTGGTTTCCCCGCATGCTCGCACTCTCCTAGACTGAAGAAAGAGGGAAACTTTCAAAAGCACCTAAGGAAACTGCTCCTAAGTCCCTTTGGCCTTCAATGACATTTATGCACCTAAACCCCTAAGATTCTTTTGAAAATCACCCGAAAGAGCTTTGAAGCGGGTCTTTCTCTAACGGCCCGTGTGTGTCATATTAATGTAACTAAAGCACTTGCTTTAGTTGAGCTTAGGAGTGCCTGGACAGACAGACAGACGCCTTATGGCACGCAGGGAGCATGGGAACACCAGATGAAGACAAACAGTAAAACATACAGGGTCATGTTATGCTTGGAGCCGCAGGGGATGGGGAAGCCCTTAGGCAGATGGTTTCTGCTCCCTGTTTCTCTGCTTGGGCCCAGCGCAAGTTAGAGCAGCCTGGGGGCTGCGCTAATGTGCTCTGCCTGGTAGTGGTCCCTAAGGAACCATCGACCAAGCTGAGCACAGCTGGATTGTGATGTGCGCCAGGCTCGCCTCCTCCCTGCCCCTAAGATTCCTTCTGTACCAGGGGCTGTAGGGAGAGATGCTTAAGAGCTGGCTATGCCAGCTCTGTCTGCCTGGTCTCTGAGAGTTAAGCTGGGCCCTCTCCAGCCTTCATGTCATCACCATGGTAGAGATTCTGCCGCCACGCTAGGCCCCTGGTGAGACCCGTGCGATCCTGGGTTTGCACAGGTGTCACCGAGTGGAACTTAATAAGCCATCTCCATGCTGACTGGTTTGTTATTGGCTTGGATTTGTAAGAGCCTTGAGACTGGCCGCGATCCCGCCCAAGCAGGAATAGAGTCCTTTAGGCGGGGTTAGCTCAGCAGAGCTAACAGGAGTAAGAAGCAGCACACGCTTATTTTGGTTGCTAAGGTCGGTGGAAGTGGCTCGGACGTACGAGGGGGCGGCCTGGTCAGCACTCAGAGAAGAATAAGGTCACGGGGGCTGCTTCCTGAGGGCCGGAGACAGACAGAGGGGAGAAGCTGCAAGCTTCCATCCACCCTGAATGCTCTGCCTCTAAGCGGAAGCTGTGGCGCTGGGTGTTGCTGAAGCTCCTCGGCCCTCCTGCTCTGCCTTACTCAGGCTGAACTTCTCCAGGACAGAGATCTGCCCCCTCTGAGCAGCTTCCTCTCCTGGGATGTTTTCTAAAGATTTCCAGCTGCACAGTGATGCAGCTGTCTTTGCGCACAGGACGTGCAGCTCTTGCACAGCACCTCTGCTCTCTTAAAGCCTGGATTGACTGTGACTCAAAGGAGGAAAGTCCCGTGGTGTGTCTGATTCCACCACGGTGCATCCCAGAGCCTGACGGGGGCTCTGGCAGATAACGGCACCAGGATTCTCTGTCTAAGTGAGCAGAGACTTGCCTCATGTGAGCGTGCAATGAGCCGATGGCTGCCCTGGAGCTGCGCTTCCGGCAGCAGGATGAAGGCTCTGTCGAGGCAGTTCCGGCCTTTGGTACCGTCTCTCTGCTGCTCCGTCTCCCCTCCTGTCCCAGGCAGTAGGTGCACACAGGGTGGGGTTCACCCCTGTGCCTGGGGCCAGCCTGAGTCCCATGCACCTCGCCTGTCCAGCCTGACCCTTGTGAATGGAACTGAATGAAGGGCATAGGCCCTGTGCCGGGGAGGAGAATTTCACCCAGGGCATTACTCTGCCCATATTTGACGTTCATAGTCCCCCTCCGCTTCCAGCGTGGGGCAAGAGCCACCTTGGCAGGGGGGTGCCAGAAGACCCCGCCATCCCCAGATTCATTTAATCGCCTTCCCGCTGCATCAGAGATTGACGCTCTGGGTGGTAACATCCCAGTCTTCAAACCTGCCAACGTGTGGCACAAGCTCTGAAACCCAGGGCTTCTTTTCCCCAAGAGGAAGGCCATCCCAGTGGTTAAAGCATTACCCTCCACCCATGGAGACTTGGGTGCAAGTCCTGCTCTACTGAACTTCCTGTGTGACCTTGGGCAAGTCACTCGTCTCCTAATTCCCATCTGTACAATGGGGAGAATAGCCCGGCCTGCCTCACAGGGGATAACACACTATAGACTGTGAGGTGCTTGGGTAATGATATTATGGTAATGGGGGCCAGATAAGTACCTTAGATAGATGGATAAACATGTGACAGAGGCTCAGAATGTGAAGCACCTGGGCTTTGTTGTATGTCCCACCATAATAATAATAGTGTGGAATCTCCACCTTTAGGGGTCTTTAAGGCCCGGCCTGACAAAGCTCTGGCTGTGGTGATTTTGTTGGTGTTGGTCCTGCTTTGAGCAGGGGGTTGGACTAGACACCTCCTGAGATCCCTTCCAACCCTCGTCTTCTATGATAATTGCCAGGTCATGATGGTTACTTGCTATAAAACCTGTTGTTTGAATGTTTTTTTCACTATGTCAGTGCAGTAACCCGTTTTTTTCCTAAAGAGGACACTGGATAACCAGGTTTTTATCTTGAGCAGCTGTAAGCTCTTTCTGTATGGCCCATCCGTAGGCTTTGAACACAGGATTTTTGGATCCTCAGACCTCTGCCCCATGAGGTAAAGGGGCAATTCATATTCTCTGTGAACTTACCACTAGAAGGGTGTGACATACCCTTTACCGGTGGGTTACACAATTATTTGCCAGACAGCAGCAGAGTGCATGTGATCAGGAATCTGGGCTTCTCTTCCTGGCTTTGGGAGGGGAGGGAGGTCTAGTGGCTAGAGACGGGCTAATCACTCACACAGGGCCCCCACTTGGGGGGGAGAAGGGTAGATTTTATTGGGGTTCGGAGGCCCTGGGGGGCCTGGCCCAGGCTGCAACCCCCATTACATAAGTCAAAAATTGAGGCTAAATTGTAGCTCATGCCTGAGGATATTTATAGAAACAAAAATAGCAAGGGGAGGGGGGGCATTTTTCAGAAATATAGAATATGTAACAGTAATTTCAGAATTCAAACCTTTTTCGTGGCTCATGAGATTGTATGTCTGAGATGAGGGATTGTGGCGTGTGTGTGTGTGGGAGGGGGGCCATGTTACACACTTGAGCTGGGCCCAGAAACATTATGGTTGGGCCCTGCACGCACACAGATGTGACACATTTGGCCTGAAAGGCAGGGTGGCTGAGTGGCGGAACCGTGGTTCTGTTCTGCACTCTGCCAGAAGTGACCTTGTGTGACCTCTCCATTGGCCTGTTTATCAAAGGAAGGAATCGAAACACTGACGGCTCAATAGCTGGGATACTTGAGTGCAGGGTCTCCTAGCTCCCAGTTCAGTGCACTTTCCCCTAAGCTATAGAGCATCTGAATTGGTCTGTCTGTCCAATGCAGACCAGGGAACCTGACGGAGCCGTATTGTGGAATGTCCTGCAAAATCTGGGACATCTGGGAGCTCTGGCCTTGGATCGTGCTGTCTGTGACGCCGTGTAAATCTAGAGTGACCCCTTTGATTTCAGTGGGGATGTAACTGGGAGCAGAAACTGATCTAATATGTTTGGGATCCTGAGTCTCTCAGGAGGACCAAAAGTTTGTGAAGACTGATGGACTTGCTGACTGCTTGGGGTCGGCCCTGGAAGGCACTGGAGCTCTGCAGGGCTGATGTGGCCTGGAGGGCAGGACTGGCTGGACAGAGTCCGCGGAGCTGTGGCAATGCGAAGGAAAGCAGAGTTGTTCTGGCAGTGGTGGTGTTCCCTTGCAGCATAACTGCCGAGTTTCCACACTCCATTGGCTCCCGTTGGGCCAGAACAGGCTGATGGTCAAAATTGGCTCTGAAGAACAAGGCTGTGACCTTTCGGCTTTAACTTGTGAACTTGCTGCCTGGCATCCGGGAGGAGAAAAAAGCCATGGCCCAGAACACCACACGGCAGAGTCTGTGTGCACCAAACCATTCCTGGCAGAGCCCTGCTCGGCTGTACATCAGAGCTTTGAGATGGGCTTCGAGGCTGATGAGGCCTAAAATTCTGCCCTAACCCCATGAGAGAGCATCAGAGCGTCACGGAGCCACGGCCAGCCCCGCCTGTCCTGGCAGGGAGGACTCCAACGAGATGTCAGGCCGGAGAGAAGTCAGTGGAAAGACACGTCTTGTTCCCGGTGGGACCTGGCTCAGGCCTCTCGAGAGGTGGGAAATGGAGCGGCTATGAACTGACTGGGACTCGCACTGGACGAATGAGGCTGGTGGATGGTGGGAAGGGGGCAGAACAAACCCAGACACAGATTCAGAGGGAAGGAGAACTTCGGGGCTGCCCCATTGCTGTGAGGCCAGGCCGTATCCATCAGAACTTGGTCTGGCAAAGGCTGTTCCAGCCCCATCGGCTGAGGGAGTCTAACTCCCTGGATACCTGTTGGTGTCTGGGCACCTGCCAGGGCACCACCATTAGCCCAGGGCACCAATTCAGCTGCGCTTGGCTTGCAGGTTGTGACTTTCCTCCTAAAGGCACGCCCTGGCTGTGGTGATCTGCCCCTGGCCCTGGAGGCTGGATCCCCGCAGGGCGCTGTCCTCGAAGCCGTTCTTTAGCTAGAGCCAGTGCCGGATGCAGCGTGGGCGTCTCACGCTGACTTGGGTCTGGCGGCCAAGCGTCGCTAGCGGTGCTTCAGGGGGATGGTGCCCGCAGCCTGGCCTGTAACTGAGTCCTTGCCATTCTGCCCTGGTGTGTGGGTCCTGGTCTCTGCTGGCCCAGGACAGGGGAAGGGATTGGTGTGAGACGCTGCCTGCCTCACCTTCCAGGCAGGCCTGAGGAAGCCCTCTATGTCCAGATCCCAAGGATCTGCTCCCTGGCCGAGTGCTGTGGACTTCTGCCATTTCCGTGAATGCTGGGCTATGTTTGGGACGTTGCTCACGGAGCAACTGGGAAGATCAGGCAGGGCCTCAGCCACAGGCAGAGAGTTAAGGCTCTTTAAAGACCTTTTTATGTTTCATCTGTAAAACTGGCAAGTCTGCCAGCTTCCAGACTTGAGCAGAGCCCAGGAAACACAGCACAGAGCTGTGGCTGTACAATGCTCAGACCTGCAGCTCGGGCAGAGCTCTTGGGAAGAACCCTTGGGCTGGAGGACTTTCAGAGACCCTCAGGTGTAGCCTGGAAGAAATCTTGGCACAGCTGTAGCGAGCGGAGCGCGTGACTGGTGAATGGCTGCCCACGAAAGCGATAAAGTTCCAACCATCCCATCTCGGGCCGGTGGGTATCATTCATTCTCGGGGCAGGTGTGCCCTGAAAACAAGAAAACCCACAAGCTCCAAATGCATGTTCTACATGAATGCAACTGAATCCTTGAGGAACTGGCACGCTACTTTCTAATGGCTGTTATTAGCCGTGTAATTACAGGGCTTAGAGCCAGGGGAATCAATTGCCAGCGTGTCTGAAAAAAATGTTCTCTGCTGTCAGAGGGAGCTGGTTTGAAGCTCCTCTGCTGGCGAGTCCCATAGCAGATGCGGCTCTGTGAACAGGCTGTTGTTCCAGAGAGCAAACCCTCCTTAGCCGCCTACACAGCAGCTGTACGGAGTACACCCCGGGAGCGCTGAGATCTGGGCCATCAGGGAACCTTTGCTGACAGTCGGCTCCCATGACTAATCCTTCGGGGATGAGGTGTGATATTTCTGATCAGCAGCGGTTATGTCACTGCTCTGGCACGGCCCCTGCGTGCAAAGAGATGCAGGCAACCGGGACTCAGCACCAACCGCACCCAGCTTTGAACGGCTAGCAAGCTGGGGTCTGGGTACGGCTGTGCCCCGCTCTGGGCAGTCATGACACCTGCTGTGTTCACACTGTGATGGTTAGCGGCACTCAGGAGACAGGCTGGCTGCCAAGGAGACCCGGCACAGTCGCTCAGCCCAGTCGGAGGCTGCTCAGACTTCCAGAAACTCACTGTGGCCACGAGGCTTGCAGAAAACTGCAGGGGGTCATTGACAAGGCCCCTGGCTGAGGCTGTGGGTTGGCTTATTGCATCCATGGATGGTTCACACAGTTAGACTAACCCTCCCTGATATTCTTGGTCCACGCATGGCCTCTCCTCCCCCTCGGCTTGTCTCAGCCAGCTGATGGCTCTTGTCTTGACTTGTCTTTAAGCTCCTTGGGTCAGGAACTGCCACATTTATACAGCACCTAGCACGATGGGTTAGGGGACTGTAGCTATGATCGTTCCCTAGCCCTATCACGGTCGTATCCGAGCACCTCACAGTCTTTAGTGTATTTCTCCTTGGAACACCCCTGTGCGGTAGGACAGAGCTATCAGCCCTGGCACACAGCAGTTGCACCTCTATCCCCCCCATGGTCTGGCAAGGACACCCACTCTCGGCACCTGCCTCTCCTGCTAACCCCTCTCTTGGGTGGGGACCTGCCTCTGTCTCCTTCCTGACCAAGGTTCCTCCATGCTGCACAGTCTCCTGTCTCCGCTGTGTTATTCCCCAGCAAAGCCGACTGCCTGAGCAAGTCTTTGCTCGCTCTTCAAAGGCTCTGAATGGCATAATTATCCACACGCACAAGTTACCACCCGGCGCCTCCTCAGCAGATACGTTCATTCTTAATGTAAAAGCGCTGCAGAGAAAACATCCTGAGAACAATAAGAGCCTGGCCCATGCTAATAAGCTTATTCCCGACTCCAACAAAGGGACCTTCCAACCTGCTCCGCCAGGGGCTTTTCCATAGTTCATAACAGTGGCTAGCTTAGAACAAGCCCATCCGTGACTCTGTAGATGCCCCTTTGTGCATCTCTGTATCTTTGGTCTGCAGAGCCCGTGAATCGGGAACCAGCCACACAATCGGTGTCTCCTCAAGGCATAGCTTCCAAAGGATGGATCCCCAGGTGGGTAATCTGCATTCCCTGCCTCCCAAATATTCCCTGGGAAACCCACTCAACTAACAGTTCAGTCTTGTTTTAAGAGTCCTGTGAAGCACACAGCACTTCCCAGGGCTTCGGTTAGATTTGGCTCCCCCTTAAAGGAGTTACAGGCAATCTGACAAGAATACAGCAACATTTGCATTGTTAATACAGCAAACTTGGAAGATACCAAAACATGCTTCGGCAAGATTTGTCCAGGAGAGTGCAGGAAATCACCGCATTTGTCACAAATTAAATCCCCATTTTACAAAGGGCAATCAAGGTACTAAGGGCCAGCTCCTCCAGGCTATGTCAGGCTCCTAACTTCCATTGAAATCAGTGGAAATTAGGAGTTGAAATACCTTGGAGGAGCTAGACCTAAGTGACTTGCCCAGTGCAGTGAATTTAACTTAGATCTCCGATGTCCCAGGCGAGTGCCCTAACCACTGGTCCATCCTTCCCCTTCTGGTTGAATCTATTACATGGTACAACTGCAGAAATTACATAGTTACAACTGGTCCCATAGGTTTGTCACAGCGGTAAAAAAGTCCTGGATACTGTGCTATCTCTTTGTGTCTGTGACTTGAATAAAACAGCGTTTCCCAAACAGCAGTGTGGAGAGGAGGGACCTGGTGGCTGAGGGATGAAGAGCCCAAGCTAGCTGTGGGCGTTGCAACCTGGTGCATGGGGTTGCAGTATGGCTCAGGTTTGGCCTGGCTGTTCCTCCGTCATGACAATATATAATACAAGAGAAAGTAGCTATTCAAAGAAATGGGAAGATCAACAAGCTGATCAAAGTGCCAGTTGACCAGTGGAACTCACTGCCACAAGATATCACGGTGGCCAAGAGCGTTCTTCAAACCAAGAATTGGCATAGCCCAGAGACCTCGGATTTCTGTATGTGTATGTCAAGTGAAACCTGTGTACGTGCATTGGTCTCTCATGTCACTGACATGTCTGGTGTGACCATTATTTGGAACAGTCCTGCAGTTGCTGTGGATGGCAGCACATCCACTGTTCCTCGGTGTAAGAGAATACCGGGGAATCTGAGTAGCGGTGGGACTCTGGTTGTACCAGGAGACTGAAACTGCGTCACATTCCATGTCGCTATGTCACATCTCACTCCTAGCAAGGGGCTGGAACCAAACCCTAGAGATCAGCGTCCCTGGATTCTGAGGAGTCCAAACTCTGGGTCCAGCTCCACTGAAATTTTGGGGAGTTAAAATCCAGAGGCGGATCCCAGTCTTGTGGATCATGCTCATCCCTGCTCATCTCCAGGTGGGGCAGGAGAAAAAGGACCCCTGTGGAAAGCTGGGTGCAGGCTGTGTGTGAGACACTGCTGCATTCACTTTGTATTGGTTTTGTTTTGCATTCTGTGCATGGGACTCGTTCTAATCAGAGGCCTGTGGGACAGAGTAAATCTTTTTGATTGGCTGAGCGGCTTTAAATGATTTATTGGATCTGATAAGAAAGGTTGTTTTGGAGCTGGAGTTTACCATGAGCCGTTGGGCCTGGGGTGCTGGCTGCTCTGATCTGGCGCTGGTTCTGGGAATTACAAACTCCCCTCCCTTTTGCTTCCCAAACTGCCGGGTTGTTTGTTCAAGCTATTTCCCACGAAAGCAAACATCATTGTTTCTGCAGTGCCGGTGCAGGCGGCCAGCAGATGCAGACAGATGTTCCAGCAGGTCAGCTCTGAACAATTGCCTGTTACTCCTGCTCCCCAGCTAATTAGCTCACTTCTTGGAATTCTTCCAAAAATAGAGTTTTTTTCCCCACATTTCCTAGAATTCTCCGACTCGCTCCTAAAGCTCAGCTCCGTTTCACTGCACTGATCTCTTTTGCATGCTCCCCTTCCCTGCTTACCCTGTGCCACCCTGCTTGGCTATTGACGGTGTGCTCAGTGTTACTCAGTCCCATCTGCCACCCCTGTTTGAACGTGGGGTTAGAAAATGTATCTTTCGGTGCCTGTGCGGGCCCAACACTCCCTGCTGAGCGGGAGCTGGGGAGAATCTTGCTGGTGCTCACCCTGCACTGAGCTCCCCAAGAGAGGCCAGCCTCATATCACCAGAAATTCCCTTCCCGACAGATCTGCCCGTGAACGCGCTGCCGACGGAGGTGTTCCGGCTGCAGGTCACCTCCAGTGCTGCAAGGCAGTGCGTGCTGCTCCTGTACCTGTGGAAATGCTTCCGCTCAGCAGGCGTGTGGCCACTAGAAACGACTGCAGGCCTGCAGGGGAGATGGCTCCGTGCCTCTCCCTCCCTTCGCTTAGCTCACACCAGCCAGACTGCACCCCTGCACCTGCCTGACGGCATCCCGAGGATCCGGCCAGCCGCGCCGGGCCCCTAAGCGTGTGGTTCTCAACACGTCCTGATGCCCTGCAGAGAGCTGGTGGTGGCTACTTCTCCCAGGGAGCGCCCAGCCCCGCCCAGCCCCGGCAGCCAGGAGGAGTCTGAGCTGGATTCCAAAGGCGAAATGCACAATGATCAGACGTCGCCTGAGCCACGTTTCCCAGCGCGGGATCTTAGAGCGGGGGCTCTCGGAGCTCGTCGATCATCTGGTCGCATGGGCATGAGAATGCAGGCATCCCAGCTGAGCCAAAAAGGATGAGACAAGTGGGACTAAATTCAGTCCATTGAACGCCACATTGTCCCATGGGGCAGCAGCCTCGTCAGGAATGGGTCGTTTGCGTTTTAGCCTCCCAAACCCAGCTGTCTTGGTCCCAGACAACCACCCTTGGCAGCGAGGGCGCGGTGTCGATAACCCGTGGACTGCACCCTTGGAATCTGCCCCTGTCTCCAAGTGCAGGTTATCCTGATCGTCCTGTGGCTGGTGGAGGAGGGAGGCTTTTCTGAAGGAGGGCGACTGAGGCATCTGGCAGGTGACTCTGGGACATCCTCTAATCAGCCTCCACTGTGACTGCCTCACGCCAAGTACACGGATTGAAGGAAGCACCAAAATTGTACAGCTCTGCACCCTCCATGGCCTGTCTGCTTTTCTCTTCTTCATCTCCTCTGATCCTCTGCCTCTGCCTCTCCTCCCTCCTCATCTTCACTGTCAGGCCATGCAAAGAGGTGAGAAGGGTTCCAGGCCCTCTCCTGGCCCGAGTGCCAGCTTTGCTCCTGAGCTCCTCAAAAGCCTCTTGTATCGCTGGCTTCTGTCCCATCCCCCTTCCCGTGCACTCTCCTTGGCAACGGTTGAGAATAGGCCCCTCTTGTGTTATCAGTGAAGCAGGGGCAGCATTTTCTCTCTCTCTTGCTCTGCACCTAGTATGGAATTGCTCCGTGTACATGGAGCTAATTTTAGCAGGCGTGACTCACAGAGCAGCAGCTCTGTTGAGAGCTCGTGAACAGCCCCTTGCAACTGAGATAACCAGCAAGTGCTGTGTGTCAAGGCTTGGACAAGGTGAGCGGAAAGCCCTCCCCACCCACCACTGCCATGGCACTCGTAGGAGAGCAGTCTCTGGCTTCTGCTTCAGCCCCAAAGTGTTCCCCTGGCCACTTTTCCATTTATGGTCCATGTTCTGTGAATATCAGACATCCGGGATATCTCCACCTCTGTTCATGTTATTGTAAGTAGGTGCCAGCTGTCCCCATGAAGACCCAGTCCGTTACAGATGGGAGATGCCGTAGAAGATCCAGCAAAGCTTGGGAACGAAGCGGGGGGACTAACAGGCCAGAAGTGAAAGTGGAAGGTCTCCATTTGCCTGGCAGGATTTCTGGACTGGCACTAGATCATTCATCAAAGCTACGTAATGTGCAAGGTCCATGAAGACTGCAGCCTCAAACCAGGTGGAGACTGCCCAGGGTCTGTGCCAGCCTCTTCAAGCTTCAGTTTGCCTGTCAGAGACTTCACAGAATTAAAATAAGTGGGTTGCTGAAGCATAAAAAGAACAACTTTGTGTCATCACCAAAGCAGAAAGAAGCAAATAACCCCGGGCCTGTTACCTGGAACTAAAAACTGTCTCTTGGGGTCCTTCGGTTTGCCTGGAACGACACCCATCCCGTGGCCAGAGCAGTATGAAATACTACAGCCACCAGTCCTTCCTGCAGGATGGCTGAACCCACAGAGGGACGCAGCCTGCTGCACCAGGCCTTAAAGCAGGACAGAGTCCCGCTGCACAATGCCCCAAACCCCAACAATGAAAACGGACCCTTGATGCCTATGAGATCCCTTGAGTCCTCCTGCCACGCTTGAGGGGAGGGGTGTTGGAGAGGTCTGGGCATGGAGACAATCCCGGCAGCTGGCTGGGAGAGAGCTGGTAAAGCCCCACCCAGGGGGGTCCCCATCAGCAGTGGAGAGTGAATCTGGGATCTCAGATGCTAACGGTACACACCCAGGCTGTGCTTGGGTCCTCCCGCTTGCTGTGTGGCCCAGCCTCCCCGAGAGGGGGACAGAGCACACTCATCCGTGCTGCCAAATGTCACGATTGCGCCACAAGTCTCACAATACCTGGTGTTTTATGTAAAGCCCAGCAGCTCGGGCTCCTGGTGCATGGGAGAATCTCACCTGTTATTTTGTTTCCTTGAAGAAATATGTTTGTAGCCCAGGGGGTTCCTGAGAAAAGCTAGGAAATGGGAGTCCTAAAGGCACAGAAACCAGAAGGGGACTAAGACGGCTCCAGCCGTATTATTTGGCTTAAATGTAATGAGATTTTAATAAATAATCTCCTGACTTTTTGAACGCTTGGAGACAGCAACACTGACGCCTCCCTCTGAGACTGGAGATGGGCCAAAAAGCCTTTCAAACGTCCCAGAAAAGGCTTAGAAAACATTCCAGAAATGTATTTACAACCCTAGACCCTGAAAACAATTTGATTCTAAAAATCTCACTCACGCCCAGGAAGCTAGACTGCAGCCAGAGCTAAGAAGCTGAGACTGGCTCCTCCACACATTTCAGTGTGTACGTCATGTCCCCGCTTCACCACCTTCTCTCCAGACAGTCCCAGGCCCGGCTGTTACACAGACCCCTCCACATCTGTTGTGACCTTAACTATGGCCGCGTGATCTAGTGGTCTGGGCCACGTGATCTAGTGGTCTGGGCCTTGGGAGACCAGTGTTCAACAGAACGGCCAGGCTGAGTCAAACGAAGGGTCCATCTAGCGCAATTTCCTGTCGCCCACAGTGGCCAGAGCTAGAGTTTAGGGGAGTGCATAGAGCAGGGCATCTATGGAGAGATCCACCCTTGTCTTCCCCTCCTGACTTCTGGCAGTCAGAGGCCTTGCAACACCCAGAACATGGGGTTGCGTCCCTGACCATCTTGGCTGATAGCCATCGATGGACCTACCCTCCATGAACTTACCTCGTTCTTTTTTGAACCCAGTTACGCCTTTGGCCTTCACAACATCCCACGGTGTTGAATTCCACAGATTAACTGGACATTGTGTGAAAAAGTATTTCCTCTTGTTTGTATTAAACATGCTGCCTGTTAATTTCATCGGGGGACCCCTGGTGTTTTTGTGTTGTGGGAAAGGGTAAATAACACTTCTCTGTTCACACCACTCATGATTTTATAGACCTCTGTCATATCCCGCCTTGATCAGCTCTTTTTCTAAACCAAACAAACTTTTCAGACTCTCCTTGTACGGAAGCCATTCCAGATGCTTGGTCATCTCTGCTGCCCTCCTCTGAACCTTTTCCAGTTCCACTCTATCCTTTTTTAAATGAGGTGACCAAAACTGGACATGGTATTCTGGGCCGGGCATACCATGGGTTTGTCTCTGCCACTAACCACTGTGTGACCCTGGGCGAGCCATTTCCTCTCTCCATTTCCCCTGCATGGGGCATTCCCACTATTCAGCAAACAGCACGGCTCTTGCTCTACTCATATCTCCTCGTCTCTAGGCAGGTTTTCTCCACGGGGAGATTTTGCATTAGAGATTTGGGGGAAGCTGGGGGGAGCTCTTCATTGCAAAGCATTTTCATAATAATCCAGACTTCTTACATGGAGCTGTTCATCAGTAGATCTCAAAGTGCTTTACAGAGAAGGTCAGTATCATGTTCCCCATCTTACATATAGGGAAACCGAGGCACAGAAACCCAGGTCTCCTGAGCCTCAGTCTGGTGCTGCTCTATCCAGTAGGCCTTACTACTTTAAGATCTCCAGCTGCCAAGTGCTGGGCAGAAGCGAGCATTGTTCCAGATTGCCATTTCTCTGGTAGAATTCGTTCCTGTGAAGGCGGGAGAGTCCTGTTCAGGGTCTTCTCCTCCTTTACCTTTCAAGGTACGTTTTCTTTTCCAAATTTCCTTCAGGTCTCCTCCTTCCCTCTCTGCCCCAGAATACGTTGCAGATTCTAGCTGAAATTTCCCCTAATCCTCGTACACTGTGCTTGGAGGCAGGCTGCCCAGAGGGTGGAGCAGCTTCCAGGGCAGGAGCCAACACAAACGCTGCAGAATATAGTTGGGGAAAGGGAGACAAAGGGGCCCCATCAAATCTGTGTGGGAAATGCAGGTTCCAGGCTTCTGCTGCCATGCGGCCGTCTCTTTGCAAAAGGAGCAACGCCTTTGTTTGGACACAGACAGAGCTCCCCGAGGGAGGCGGCTTTCACCTTGTGGTGGTCTCTGATGCTGACGGAGGGAGTTCCCCTTGTGACTGTGGTTTCTTCTGTGATGTGTTGGTATGTAAAACAGAATTGGATGTGAAGCCTGGAGGGCACTTGGGGTTGATAGATGGGCTTTCTTCCAGTCTGTGCTGCTTACAGTCACATTCCACCCACCAGGAGGGAATTCACCCCGGCTCGTAATGTCTTTTCAGATTCGCAGTCCACCGGTGTATGGCTTTATGATCCCCTAGGACAAGATGGCTCAGCCCGCACACCTAAACCAAAATCTTCCAGGTAAAGAGACACAGGTGGCTCCGACCTGAGGGGTACCAGGGTGATGTCTTCTCCCAGTGCTCACCTCTGAATGCTGCCCCATGCCCTCTCGTGAAGGGAGATGGAGGGCGAGGGGCATTGATCCCTGCTGCGAATGCAAATGGTGGGAGCTGCAGTCCAATTGGAGCCATGTGCACCGCTACGGCTGCAGCTGTGTCTGACTGTGAGCTGCTGTTAGAACCGAGCAAAGCCCTGCATTTCCACCCGGCAGGAAATTCCGATATTTCAATGTTTGTTTTCACGCCAATTGAGATGAAAAGTTGAAATTTTGAACTTTCTCATCAAATGGAAATTCCGAGAACTTTTGAGTAGGAGATGTTGCAATCTTCTGCTTTGTTGAAATGACTCGAAATGGTGCTTTGCAATCATTTCAACATGAAACGGCATGGTCCTGTTGTGGTGCATTGCCTCATGGGAGTTAAGGACTCTGATGCCTTCATTCTCCCTGTGGACTAGACTCCCTACCTGGGCTACATCTCCTATGTTGCACCACGCAGCATGGGCAGAGGGAAATCTACATTGCATGATGGGAGATGTAGTTCTCCAGAGAGCTTGGCTCATGGAGCCAAATGTGAGGTGCCGTGGTGGGGGCTAAACTACAATTCCAATAAGGCACTGTGCCGATAGGAAAATGCAGTTTAATGATTTCTTGAACTGATTCAGAATGAAAAGTTTTGGGTCAGTCCAACAAAATGAGATATTTTGATTTGGGTCAAACACAGCCAAAATGGAAACCTTTATTTTGATTTTTCACTGATGGGAAATTGAAAATTTTTGATAAAATCAAGATTTTCCCACTGACTGACGAGAATGCTGTGGGGCTGAGCCATGCACCTGAACTGAATGGCGGCTGTGATTGTAGTGGATTGAAAGATGAAGGGGAGGTCTCATTGCACCAGGCATCCCCACCTCTCTGCTCCCTGGTTCTTCAACCCCAGAGCGAAGGCCTTCTCATGAAGCCCGGACTCCTAACCTCTCTCTGCCTGATCCAAAGCCATCCATTGGATTCTTTCCCTAATCTCAGTGGGTGTTGGATCAGGCCCCAAAGTTGTATCACTTTGTGTCATGGCTCTGTCCCTGGCAAACACGTCCCAGATTAGCCTCCTCTGTCCATGCAATGACCATGCTGCTTCACCTCCCTCTTAAAGACCCTGAATTAACCCTCACATTTGGGTGTGAAATTCACATGGCATCACGAAGAAGGGCTCAGATTTCCCAGCAGATGCTAAGTGGTGCTCAGAGCAGAGGGCACATGGGGTTATTCCAGACCTCTGCTTCCCATCTTCTGCCAGGTGAGAAAGCCCTGGGGCTTTTCTTCCAGTCTGGCCACCTACGTGAACATGCCATGGCATCAAACCCTCGCCCTGTGTCCAGTGGGAAAAGCTGAGAACGTGGGGGCAGGGACAGGAGATGGCTTAGATGAACTCGGGTCTTTCTTGACAGTACCAATGGTTTTTCTTTGGCTTTTCTTCCTGGCAGATTTAGGTGGTCCCTTCTTATACAGAGATCAGGACGATGGGGAGAAGAGCTCCTACTCTGTGGAAACCCCCTACGGCTTCCTGCTAGACCTGGATTTTCTGAAATATGTCGATGACATTGAAAGTGGCCACACGCTCAAGAAGGTGCCATTGCATCGGAAAGCGAAAGGGCCCAAGCCGCAGCCCAGCTCCCTGAGAAGCCCCAGCAGCCATGCAAGCGGATGGACCTCCACCGAATCTCTGGCATCCACGGCCAGCGAGGAGGGACGAAACATGCTGCTGCTATCTCCGTGCGTCAGGACGCAGTTGGGGTCCTCAGAAACGAGAGCGCCCCTGAGCAAGCAGATTTCCAACCCCGTGTCTCCAACTCCAGTAATAAATCTCCTTCCCCCTCCCTCCCCCAAATCCCTCATGAGAAATCCTCGGGTGGAGAAAACCCTGCTAGAGACAAGCCGGCGGCTAGAGCAAGAACAGCTCCATCTGCTGAATAGCGGGAATGCACAAATGCCTGGGCCACCCAGCAGTCCCTCTAAAACAGGCGTCTCTGGCTCCAGCGCCGCGTCTTTTCACCAGAGCCACTCCACCTCGGCTGTCCCTTTGAAGGGAAGCGGGGACAGTCAGGCCACACCGAGTCCCTCTCTCACGGGCTCTGTGAGAATCAGCCCGTTGAATTCCGGCAGGAGCACTCCGGCCTCCAACATCAGCCCGGCGCATCTGCAGCACGTGCGCGAGCAGATGGCGGCTGCCCTCAAGCAACTCAAGGAGCTGGAGGAACAAGTAAAGACGATCCCGGTCCTGGAAATGAAAATCTGCAAACTGAAGCAGGAGAAGGAGAAACTGATGGCAGGTTTGCAGGAGCAACCCCTGCCCGAAACGAGTGAGGCGTCTGTTTTCAGCTTCCCGCCCAGGTCTCTCAGCGCAGAGGTTGCTGGGGCAATCCAGGAGGCGCCCATGGATCTGGAAAGGGAAATGGAGTCGGTGAAGGCTCGAGCAAGTAAAATCACGGAGTTAAGGAGACTCACTGAGAAACTGTCTGCTTCGGAGAGGACCGTGCGAGCCAGCAGGGCGGCTGCTCGCCCCGCAAAGAAAGTGTGCAAGTCTGTAGGTGTGGGCGAGGAGGTGAACATGAACGAGGCTGTGTTCTACTACCGATCTCAGAAGCCACACCACGAGATAGCAGTCGGCCAAGAGACTAAGACCAAGGATGCTGCAGTGTGGGTCATGGAGTCCTTGCTAGGACTTCCTACGGAAGCAGAGAAGGAAATGGAGCTGCTGCAACACACGATTGGCCACCAGAGAGAGGTCATCGCCATGATGGAAGGGCACTTGAAGGAAGCGACTAAAGAGCTTGAGGAGCTAAGAGTAGAGGTTTGTTCCAGAAGGCCAAGAAATTTGATAGATAAGGAAATAATGGCCAAACCTCAAATGGTAGAAGCCCATGCGGAGGCTGCAGTCCCCAAGCAGAGCCAGGGGGTGGGCAGCCATTTGGAAATGATAGATAAGGGCGTGGATTGCTCGCCACAGATGTTGTGCATTGGAGTCAGCTGTGCTTTGGAAGGCAGAGAAGTTGCTGTGGGTCCAGATTCAACAGTCGAGTACAAAGAGAAAGGCACCCAAGCTGACCTAGAGACAGGAATCGATGCAGCCAGTGGCTCTGCAATGAAAGAAACAGATCAAGGCGTGGCTGGTGCCAAGTCTAAACAAACCACTAAAGGTGCGGGGGAAGGTGGGAGCCAGCTGGATGTTCCCGCGTCTGGAGCTGCGAGGGGCACTAAGGCAGTCGTGTCCCAGGGAGAGACAGGGACGGTGGAAATGGAACAAGGTTCACGCCTGATTCCTCAGGATGCCCGGACGGGGGTGCATGAGCATGTGTGCACAACCCAGGAAACGCCTCTGGAGAAAGACAGCAATGCTCCTCCGAGTCCCGGAGCCGGTGAGTGACTTGACGTGTGCGAGCTGCCAAAGCTTGCGCCTGCTTTCTGCCGCCAGGCGGTGACGGAGTCAGGCCCCGGCAGAACACGCCTGCTTACATCTTCTCAGGTGGTACCTTGACAGAAACCAGGCTGTTGGTGGGAGCCCGAACCCCCCAGGATCCTGACTCTCCACTCACTCAGACCAGTCTGACACCACCCCATTAACTTCCAGGGAGCTCCTCACAGGTGTCAGGGAGAGGAGACCCAAAAACCCCT
Organism: Mesoclemmys tuberculata; assembly: GCA_007922155.1. NCBI lineage: Eukaryota > Metazoa > Chordata > Testudines > Chelidae > Mesoclemmys > Mesoclemmys tuberculata. The sequence continues at coordinate 2,123,451 of ML675700.1, forward strand.
CCTTCCAGCCCCAGAGGAGGCTGTGTTGATGAGGCATCTGGGCAGGTGACCTTATACGGCTCTGGTAACACCTGCTTTCGAGCCCCCGTGAACTAGCCCGGAGCTTTGTGGGGACGAGTGAGGATTTGCAGGCTGGGGGAGGAAGAGGGCAGCGTTTGTGCGGAGCAGGACGGGGAGCCGTTGGCTTGGTGGGGGATTGGCTCGGTAGGGGGAGGGGTGAGAGAGGCAGGGACGATGTGCTTGAGTTTTGGTGCCAGGGAGGCTAGGAGCTGCCACACGGGGGCAGGTAGCTGTGGAGAATTAAAGCGCCGAGCGCTGTGACTTACAGCTGGTCTCTCGGCACAGGCTGGACACCACCCGGGATCATGGCTCTGCTGATGCTCAGTGTCTCTAGATCAGGGGTCCCAACCTTTTTGGCTCGAGGGCCACAAATATGATTTTTACAACCCTGAAGGGTCACCAGTCTCCGCCAGCAGCCCCCCTCCCTTCCCACAGCAGCCAGAGGGAAGGAGCTCGTTGGAGAGGATCTCCCGTCCCCCTGTCTGCAGCAGGGCAAGCGTGCGCTCCACCTGGGTCCCTAGGGAGTGACTATCTTCTGCAGCTAGAGGGACAGAAGATCAGGGCTCCCTTCCCTCTGGCTCCAGCAGGGACCCCAAAATCTATGGACCCAGGCGCAGGGCTTTGCTGGTACAGCCAGGGTGAGGGGAGCACTGATCTCCCGTCCCCTTGGCTGCAGCCGGAAGCCTGCATTAGCAACGCGCTCTGTGTGGGTACTTAGGCAGTGGCTCCCATCTGCAGCCAGCGGGAGGGGAGCCGTGGGCCAGGGGTTGGGAACCACTGCTCTAGAGGGACCTAGCAGCAGATTCCCCTGTGGTTTGTTACTCTGTGAGCAAGACGAAGGCAGGATCCCAGATGTCTGCAAATTCCAGGCCTGCGGGGTGCAGACCGAGCTCCAAGTGGAGAATTCCCCAACCCAGCAGGCCCTGGACTGGAACCCTCCTTGCCCAAACCCAGCCTGTTCTCACCCACCATCGCTCCCATACCCCAGCCTCTCCCTGGACAGCCCCCGTCCAGCAAACCGAGCCTCCTCTCCAGGGATTTGAGGAGGGATCGAGGGTGGAGGGGAGACCCTGGCCCTGGGTGCGTGCCGGATGCAAGGCTTTCTGCAGTGTGACTTCCCATTCTCTGTTTCCTCAGGAGCCCTGAAGTCCATCATGAAGAAGCGAGACGGGCTTCCGAAGAGCGAGGCCGAGGGCGGGAGGAAGAGCCTGCAGTTTGTGGGGGTGCTGAATGGGGAGTACGTGCCCTTCGTTGCATCTCTAGCCAGGGTGCAAGCTCCAGCCCTCGGAGACCTCTCTAACCCCTGGCCCACCCCAGTCCTGTGGCAGGGCAAGACGCCACTGTTGGTGCAACGTGCCATGTATGGGGGCAGGGAGCAGCCTGACCCGCAGATCTCCCTCGGCACAGTACGGGTGCCAGGGGAGAAGGTGGCAGAGCCCCCTTGCCTTCCCGTTGGCAGAGCCTTGACCCTGCTGTCTCTCCCGGCAGGTATGAGAGCACATCCAGTGAGGAGGAGGGTGGCGGAGACAGCTCCTCTGAGAAGATTTCGCCCACCAGCTCTGACAGCGACGCAGAGGGTGATGCGAACACCTCGGATGAGGAGGTCGGTGTGAACGTGGGTGAGGCCGCGAGCACCTTAGAGAATCCCGAGTCGGGCACAGAGCCAAGGAAGAGGAAAGGGGAACCTGAGCATGGGACAGAGAGCGCGCCGGCCCTGGAGCCCACCGAGGTGAAGGAGAAGTAAGTGCAGGGATGTCTCCTGCCGGCCACCCCCCAGCAGCCAACCTTAGTCAGAAAGACCCAGTTATCTGAGAGCGATCCAGCCCCAAACACATAGAACCACTGGGGAGTAGCGAGGGAAGAGGAATAGTCCCGAGCCCCTTCCACAGAAACATCCCCATCCAGGAGCAGTTCCAGCTGCCATCTCCCTTGCAGCAGTGTCCAGGAAATCTCGCCTCCAGTTGGCCAAAAATTTCAATTTTATGTCTGTGAAAATGTCCAGGGAAATGATTTTGTTGTAATTTGGTCATAGAAAATTCCTCCTGCAGAAAGCCTCCTTGGATCTGTAGGTGCACCCAGCTTGTTAAAGGCTCCTTGTCACAGCTCCTAGGGCCAGAGGGAGGAAGTGCACTGCCTTGTAATGCCTCCAGTGGCAATCAGGCAGCATGCATCTGGGAGAACACGGCTGTGCTTTTGAAAAGGGGTAGCATATGTTCCTCAATACAGCCCTCCTGCTGAATGGCTGGAAAACCATTCATAATAGCAAGGTACATGATACATGCCATTTAGACAGGAAACAAATACAAGGGAACATGACAGGGATATAGGAAATAATGAAAGGTATAGAAAAGATGGGCCAGGCACTACTGAAACAAGAGCCAAGAGACCTCCAAGGCAGAAACTTTAAAACTGATACAAGGAGACTTCCTTTTTATACATCACGAGATTAGCCTGTGGAACTCTCTGCCACTGGATATAATTGCTCAGCGGGATTTAAGCAACAGATAAGACATTTCTAGGAGGCCATCCACAGTGGATAGGATTAAAAAATCCACAAAGTTTGGAATGGATATAAACCCTCATGCTTTGGGGCACCAGCCAACCACTAAATGATGAGGTTAGGAAGAAATTTCTGTTATGGCCATTTTATACCGTAAAATTGCCCGCTTTGGGTGTTTTTGCATCTGAAACTGGCCAATGCTGGAGATGCGATACTGGACTAGATGGATCTTGGGTCTAATCCAGCTGGGCAGCCCCTATGTTCCTGGGTTCTAGTTGCTTGCGGAGGCCTGTAGTCATTTCTCTGCAAGCTTCTGGGAAGCAGAGACTGAAAAACACCATGAGCTCCAGCCTCAACACACTGCCTGATTGCTACTGTCCATAGAGCCTTTGGGTCTGCATAGAACACAAATGGGGTTCCAAGAGATGGGAGTAACAGGGTCTTTTCCCAGGGCAAACCTCCAGATCCAAATCCAGATTGGCCCTTTGACCCCTCTAGTCTGAACCAGGTCAGATATTTGTGCCTTTGCTCTGAAATTGTAGGCTAGTGGCACAGTCCAGTTGGGGCGTCATGACTCTTCCTCGGGCCCAGGCTCCAAGGAAGGCCGCATCGCCTTGCTACAGAGATCCTGTCTCTGGCCATTACCCGAGTCTGAGGCGTCAGAATTCCATGGCCAGCACTGGAGTATTGAGAACATCCCTAGTGAGAAAGGATAATCTTACGGCTCCAGCATGTGCCCAGGACACAGACACTTTGGTTCAACATCTCACTCCATTCCAGGATTCCTGGTTGGCCTGGAGGGAGTTGTGGGCCCTCCTGTCTATACCTCAGCTTCCTATCTGTGAAATGGGGAGGAGTAGATGAATCCGTGAATGTTTGTGAGGTGCGTAGAACCACTAGCAATAGGAGTTCGAGATATGTCTGGTCGTTAGTGCTAGGATGTACTGGGAGGGAGGGTTCGTGCTCCCATATGCGTGGCAGCAGCACATCGGATCATTTTCTTTTCTCCTAACAATCCTCCTTGGAAGAAGTAGGGGATTTGATAGCAGCCTTTAATTACGTGAAAGGGGGTTCCAGGGAGGATGGAGCTAGGCTGTTCTCAATGGTAGTAGATGACAGAACAAGGAGCAATGGTCTCAAGTTGCAGTGGGGAAGGTCTAGGTTGGACATTAGGAAAAAAATTTTCACTAGAAGGGTGGAGAAGCACCGGGATGGGTTACCTAGGGAGGTGGTGGAATCTCCATCTTTAGAGGTTTTTAAGCTGCGGCTTGACAAAGCCCTGGCTGGGATGATTTAGCTGAGGTTAGTCCTGCTTTGAACAAGGGGTTGGACTAGATACCTCCTGAGGTTCCTTCCAACTCTAATATTCTATGATTCTATTACTGAGCAATCCCCCATCCCTTTTGGGCTTTAATGGGCCCAAAGAAATGAGACCATAGAAGAACTGGTTGTAGGGGACAACCTTGGGTTGAGCGACCATGAGCTAATTTAGTTCAAACAAAATGGAAGGAAAAACAAAAGTAGATCTGTGACTAGGGTTTTTGATTTCAGAAGGGCTAATTTTAAAAACTAAGGAAGTTAGTTGGGGAAGTGGACTGGAGTGAAGAACTCATGGATCTAAAGGCGGAGGAGGCTTGGAATTACTTCAAGTCAAAGTTGCAGGAACTATCTGAAGCCTGCAACCCAGGGAAGGGAAAAAAATGCACAGGCAGGGGTTGCAGACCAAGCTGGATGAATAGGCCTCAGACAGGTGATTAAGAGAAAGCAGAAAGGCTACAAGGAGTGGAAGATGGGAGGGATCAGCAAGGAAAGCTACCTCTTGGAGTCAGAACATGTAGAGGTAAAGTGAGAATTGCCAAAAGCTAAGTAGAGTTGGACCTTGCAAAGGGAATTAAAACCAAGAGTAAAAGGTTCTACAGCCATATAAATAGGAAGAAAATAAAAAAAGAAGCGGGACTGTTAAGCACTGTGGATGGGGTGGAGGTAAAGGATAATCGAGGCATGGCTCAATATCTAAACAAATACTTTGCCTCAGTTTTTAATGAGGCTAATGAAGAGCTTAGGGATAGTGGCATGAGGGATAATGGGTTTGAGGATATGGAGGTAGAAATTACCACATCCGAGGTAGAAGCCAAACACAAACTGTTTAATGGGACTAAATTGTGGGCCCTGGATAATCTCCATCCAAGGATATTAAAGGAACTGGCACATGAAATTGCAAGCCCGTTAGCAAGGATTTTAATGAATCTGTAAACGCAGAGGCTGTACCGTATGACGGGAGACTTGCTAGCATAGTTCCTATTTTTAAGAAAGGGGAAAAAAGCAATCTGAGTAATTACAGGCCTGTTAGTTTGACCTCAATAGTATGCAAAGTATTGGAAAACATTTTGAAAGAAGGTTGTTAAGGACATCGAGGTAGATGGTAATTGGGACAAAATACATGTTATACGTATAAATAGCACGATTTTATTTAGGGGGACAAGGCAATACGCCACATTTACTGCAAATACAAAGATTTTAAAAAGCGATTGCTTGCACACTGTCACACCCACACACAAAAACGGTTCTACAAAGATGAAGTGTAGTTACCAGCCTCTGTTGCTTGTGTTAGTCCACTGGCCCGGTGGCTAAGACATGAAGGAGGAAGCAGGGGTCTGCTGGTGTGCACCACTGCTCCTGGAGGATGATTGTAGAACAAAACCTAAAGTCCTTATTTTTTGTCCCCTTTTTAGAGGGGTAAGCTCTTATGCTACTTTATGGGGTTTTTTTTATTATGCTGTATTTGCATTCTGGTGTGATTATTAATTACTTACGTTTTGCAAGCATGACCATTGTTTTTTATAGTTTATTTTGGTTTTGTTTTTTGAGGTGAATTTTAGGGTTATTAGGGTGGGCAGTTTTTAGCCGTTTGGGTTGTAAAAGTTATTTTTATTTTTTTTGAATATTTGAGGCTGTTGCCTTTTTTTGTTATATTTAATATTTACTTAAAATTTGTAACTGGAAGACACAAGTGTTTTTTAGAAACAAGTTTTTTTTTTTTATTTAAAACATGCACTATTATTAGAAAACATTTTCATTTAACATTGATTTTTTTTGTTTTAGAACATTTGCTGATCTTACTGTAAGCAGTGATCTAAAGACATATGTACTTCAACAGTAGCAACAGTTTCACAGAATGATTTTTGGTAACTTTACAAGCAGGATAATCAATGACCAGATGTTGGTTTCAGATAAACAGATGGTGGTTTCAAACAAACTTATTAATAGTAAACAGATCACCCTACATACTCAAAATGCACAGCCTCACAGAGACTGATGTGGTGGTTTGTCACATACCAAAAGAATTAGGGTATTTCACATAGAATCAACATAACAGAATCAAGCTTTGGGCCTACATACAACATGGCTTTACCAAAGGTAGATCGTGCCAAATCAACCTGATCTCCATTTTTGAGAAGATAACAGATTTTTTAGACAAAGGGAATGCAGTGGATCTAATTTACCTAGGTTTCAATAAGGCATTTGATATGGTTCCACACGAGGAATTATTAGTTAAATTAGAAAAGGTGGGGATTCATATGAAAATTGAAAGATGGATAACAAACTGGTTAAAGGGGAGACTACAACGGGTCATACTGAGAGGTGAACTGTCAGGCTGGAGAGAAGTTACTAGTGGAGTTCCTCAGGGACTGGTCTTGGAGCTGATCTTATTTAACCTTTTTATTACTGACCTTGGCATAAAAAATGGGAATGTGCTAATAAAGTTTGCAGATGATACAAAATTGGGAGGTATTGCCACTACAGAGAAAGCCCGGGATATCACACAACACGATCTGGATTACCCTGTAAACTGGAATAATAGAAATAGGATGAAATTTAAAAGTGGAAAGTGCAAGGTCATGCATTAGGGACTAATAACACGAAATGTTTCTATAAGCTGAGGACGCATCAGTTAGAAGTGACAAAGGAAGAGAAGGACCTGGGTGTATTGGTTGATCACAGGATGACTATGAGCCGCCAATGTGATGTGGGAGTTAAAAAAATCTAATGCAGTCCTATGATGCATCAGGTTAGGTATTTCCAGTACAGATAGAGAGGTGTTAGTACCATTATATAAGGCATTGACCAGACCTCATTTGGAATAGTGTGTGTGGTTCTGGTCTCTTATTTAAGAAAGATGAATTCAAACTGGAACAGGTGCAGAGAAGGGTGACTAGGATGATCCGTGGAATGGAAAACCTGCCTTATGAGAGGAGACTGATAGAGCATGGCTTGTTTAGCCTAACCAAAAGAAGGCTGAGGGGAGATATGATTGCTCCCTATAAATATATCAGAGGGATAAATACCAGGGAGGGGGAGGAATTATTTAAGGTCAGAGCCAATGTGGACACAAGAACAAATGGATAGAAACTGGCCATCAGGAAGGTTAGATTTGAAATTAAACAGGTTTCTAACCCTCAGGGGAATGAAGTTCTGGAACAGCCTCCCAAGGGGAGTAATGAGGGCAAGAAACCTATCTGGCTTCAAAACTGAGCTTGATAAGTTTATGGAGGGGATGAGATGATGGGACAGCTTAATATGGCAATTGACTGATCTTCGATAACTAGCGGTAAATGTGCCCAGGGGCCTGTGATGGGATGTTAGATGAGGTGGACTCTGAGTTACTACAGAGAATTCTTTCTGCGTGTCTGGCTGGTGAGTCTTGCCCACACGCTCCGGGTTTAGCTGATTGCCATATTTGGGGTCAGGAAGGAATTTTCCCCCATGGCAGATTGGGGTTTTTGCCTTCTTCTGTAGCACTGGGCACGGGTCCCTTGCTGGTGGATTCTCTGTACCTTGAAGTCTTTACATCATTATTTGAGGACTTCGGTGACTCCGTCTTAGGTCGGGGTCTGTTACAGGAGTGGGTGGGTGAAGTTCTGTGGCCTGCGTTGTGCAGGAGGTCAGACTGGATCATAATGGTCCCTTCTGACCTTACAGTCTATGACTCTATGAACTGCCGTGTAAGCCCCTGGCCTGTTCTGCCAGAAATCTAAGGCAGCCCCTTCCCTCCCGACCCGGCTGCTTCCGCCTGCCCTTAGGTGGGGCTAGCAGGTGGCATGATGTTCATCACATGCCTGTTAGGAGCCCTGCGGTCATGTTGGTAGCCAGCAGCTGTGCCCCCTCGTGGTCTGTTGCCGCTCCATGGGCCACCCACGTGCCTGGGCGAACGCTGCAGACTGGGCGCCAGCAACTTCCCATCCCACTTCCCACAGGTTTGAGCTGAGCCCCAGGCTGAGAGAGGCCTGCTTGGTTGTGAAGAGCCACCTCAGCCAGTCCAGCACCGTGAAGAGCAAAGAAGTGGTGAGTGGGGGGGCCGAGAGGCGGCGCAGCTGGGATCGCCCCGGCCAGTGTGTGTCGAGCTTCCCTGGGATGGAGACGCGCACTCTGGAGGATTCTCCCCAAAGAGTCGTCTGTTAGCTTGGCAGAGCCCGGCTCTGCAGCCCCGTGTGCACCGGCCCCGCCTGGCCCCACGGCGAGAGCCCACAATCTGCAACACAGAGTGCGGGAAAAAGGACTGTGACCCAGAGAAAGGGAGACGAGTCATTCCCCTGCCCCCCCCCCAAGCTTTTCTCTTGGAGCTGGGGGTTGATTTCTATTTTTGAAAGCTCGGCTGTAGCGCAGGAAGAATTGTTCTGGGGCAGGTCTCTGGCCTTTGTCATGCAGGACAGACGGGATGATCCCTGTGGGCCCTTCCGGCCTAGGAATCCATGACTCCCACCCGCAGCACCGCCCTGTCCTCTGTGCTGCAGCCAGGGATCAGTGGGCTGAAACACTAACCCCCTCAGCCAGGCACAAGGACCTAGAGACCCCAGAACCCGAGGGGATTTATCAGCCAGTGCCCAGGGCTGCTCTTGTCCTGTAGAAAATTCCCTCAGCATGCCAGGAAAGCCCCGAGGGCAGGTGCAGAGCCAGGTGCTCTCTGCTGCCCACAGACATCTGTGCCTTCCCTCCTGGAGCAGGGCCCAACATAATTTTTTCAGGCCCAGCACAAACCTGTAACTTGGGCCCCCTCCCACACACATGCCACAGTCCCTCATCCCAGACATACAGTCTCATGAGCCATGAACATTTTTTCCTCATGGTAATGGGGGTCGCAGCGTGGGCTGGGCCCCCCAGGGCCTCCAGGCCCCAGTGAAGTGTACTCTTGTCCCCCTCCATGTGGGGGCCCTGCCTAGAGCTTCTTGTCTGTGGCTACTCCCAGCCCCGGGAACGTCTAGTGTCATGCGTAAGGCTTCGGTCCAGAAGGACCCTGGTGCAGCTCGGGTCCGGGCCACGTTACTGAGGGCGGGAGGCGGACGGAATTGCACGACTGTGTGTTTGGAAGGAGAGGGCGCGGCGGGGGGTGGCGCAGTCTCTGGCCACGGATGTTCTTGAGACCTTTGGCTCCCGGGGCTCGGTGTTAGGGTGAGATTTAGCAGAGGAAGCACCGAGAGGAGCAATGGCTTTGTCCGATGAGCACGTTCCCTTGGAGAGACGTTTTTCCTCATTTCCCAGCTGGCCAGCAGCAGCATCCTCCTGCAGGAGTGGTTCCGAGTGTCCAGCCAGAAGTCCTCCATCCCGGAGATGGTTGCCAACCACCTCCTGGCCTTCACGGAGGTGTCTCCGGGGATGCTGGCCCACGTGGTCAATCTCTCGGATGGGAACGGTAACACCGCTCTCCACTACAGCGTCTCGCACTCCAACTTCCAGATCGTGCGGCTGCTCCTGGACACTGGTTAGTAGCACAAAACCAGCCCAAAGGGCCTTGGACATAGCCCTGGGTCGCCGGGTCATATTTAACCTTATAACGCCCTGGAGGGGGCTGACATCTGAGGGCTCTGCACCAGGAGACGAGAGCTGAGAATTTGCTCCCCCGGGCTCCCCTCGGCTGTGGCTCACCAGACCTCCCATGGGACACTCCCCCCGGTCCCTCCTCCCCTGACCCGTCTCCAGCTGCTCGTCCACCCTTCCCATCTTGCCAGGCCCAGGGCAGCCCCCTGCTACTGCCAGGCCAGAGGGAGGTTCCTGCAGGAGGAGGTGGGTTGGGTGGCTCCCGAATAGCTGGAGGCCAGCCTGCCTCGCTCTCCTCGGGGCCAGGCTGTGAGAACGGGCCGGTGCTCGAGGTGTAAAACACGTCCCTGGCCCACGTTCTGCGGCTACCGCCACGGCAGGTGAGAGAGGCCTGACAATGAACCTGCTGCACGAGCGTCTCCCTGCCCATGGCACCCGTTGCAGGGTCCCCAGTTCCTCTCCCGCCGATTCCTGTGGGGGGATCTGACCCGGTTCGCTTAGGCCTCATGCAGGTGGTGCTGCTGTTGGGCGCTCCATGGCCGGTGCAGCTACAAGGGGCCTGATCTCGCTGCCCTCGTCCACGTCTCACCCGCAGTTCAAGGTGCCATCTCAGCTGCGGGCGAGATGCAGCCCAGGCCGTGGGCTCTGGCGACGTGGGTCCCTGTGCAGAACACTCTTCAGTGCAGCCATTGCTCACGAGCCCTGAAATAGCTTCCACAGGCCTTGACGTGGGCCCACCCCTTGGCAGGGTGGAGAACAGAGAGCAGGAGATGCCGTGCAGCAGCAGGGCCCGCCTGTCCCACCTTGCCCCACCCCGGCATAGAGCTGCCCAGGGCTCCATGAGGCACAGGCCCCATCAAACCTCCTTCTGCGGCCCAGGGAATCCCGCCAAGGGGCTCTCTGCAGGACTGCAGCTGAGGAGGAGGCGGCTGGGTTTGCTCCTGCATGCCCAACCAGACACATGTCATATGGCAACATCCAGAGCACGAGGCCTTTCCGAACGGCAAAGCCACCTCCGGTGTGGGGAGCTGACCCCTCAGAAGGGCGGGAGCTGTACAGTCTGGTGTCTGTGCCTTGGCCTGGCCGTGCCAACAGCAGCATGCAGTGAACATTGGCACCCTGACTCCAGGCAGCAGCTCCTGGAGACCAGCCCTTGGGACCCGAACCGAGGGAAGTTTCGCTGATGTACGTTCTGGCCTGCCCGGCTCTGCAGCATGTCCCCAATTCTCCCTCTGCAGGGGTTTGCAACGTGGACCATCAGAACAAAGCCGGCTACACGGCCCTCATGCTGGCAGCTCTGGCATCTGTGGAGCACGAAGATGACATGAATGTTGTCAGGAAGCTCTTCAGCATGGGCAACGTCAATGCCAAAGCGAGCCAGGTCAGCACTAGCAGGGCTGCTCCCTGCAGCCCTGACACCTCTCTCCTATTCTATGCCCCTGGGTTCAGACCAGCTGAGCTCCCAGGCCATGCCTCTGACCCGGACTGCTGGAGAGACCAGCTCGCGAGCAGGTGGGCCAGTTCACTGAAGTGACGTGGCTTTAGTCCAGTCCTGAGGGGCTGTCCTGAGCTTTGGACCAAACCAAACTTTGATTCACCTCCACATGAGCTCTGTGTGGATGGACTGGCTGCAGGCGTGGGGCCTGGTAGCTCCCGACACAGGGCTGGGAACAAGAGCCAAACCAGCCTGCTGCGGTCTCCGAAAGGTGCCCAAATAGCACTTGTCACTGTTGGCCGGGTCCTGGCCAGATCTTGTGTGTGCTCAGCGCTGAACTCCCAGCGCTCCATAGCTGGCAGGACCAAGCACACCCCTTATTTCAATTTACCTGCTGTGGAGTGCTGCATTTCAGTGCATTGGGTCCCAGAGGGAACCAGACTTGGGGGAAGGGTGGAAGCGGCAGATTGGCAGCATGGGCAAAGCCAAGCAGGTCCTTGGGGGAGAAGACCCGGGGGAAGTGGGCACACTAGCCATGGTGGCTGAGTAACCCCTGTCCTCTCCCCACACCTCCCTGCAGTCTTTACCCCCTTTGGCCTCATATGAATCTGGGGGTCCCAGGGACTTGCCAGTCTAGGAAAGGCTCCTCTCTGTGCAGCTGCAGTGTCACCAATAACCGCCCTCGCCACTGAAGGGGACTGCACCAGACCTGTCCTGTGTGCCCGCCTGCATTGGGCTCACCTCGCCTCACCTCTGTTCTCGGTTGTAGGCTGGCCAGACAGCGCTGATGCTCGCAGTCAGCCATGGCAGGCAGGAGATGGTCGAAGCCGTGTTGGCCTGCGGAGCTGACATAAACCTGCAGGACGAGGAGGGCTCTACAGCGCTCATGTGCGCCTGCGAGCACGGGCGCGTGGAGACTGTGCGGCTGCTCCTGGCCCAGCCAGCTTGTGACCTCTCCATTGTGGATAACGTAAGCTCCATTCCTGCTCTGGGGAGCTGTGATCTTCTGCGCCCCATTTCCTCGCTCCCGGGGCATGCTTGTCGCTGGCCAGCAGAGCCACCGTGTGTGTGTGTGTGTGTGGAGACATGCACACAAATGCATACTTTCCCCATTCCTTCATGTTCCCCCTCATCTATGCCCCACTCACCCCAAGGGACCAGCATCCTGGTTTCTCTCTGTTGCTGTATCTTGCTGCATATGCCGATGTACAGCCACCTTGCCAGTTCACTGTATGACAGACCTGGGTGAATCACTCCTGGCCAGTCATTCAGCTGAGGATTTTCACCCTCCTTTTGGGCTGCACGAGTTATCTGCAAACAGATTTTGATTTTTATCCAGGTATTTGCTTTCAGTGATTGATTAAACCCTTTATGTGAACACCCCTCAGCCTGTTGGGCGTTCACAAACCAACCTACATCCCTGGGTGGCATTTCTGTTGCTGGATTAACAAACCAGGCCTTTTAGAACAGGGAACACTGCAGAGTGCCTAGTTTCACTTGTTTGCATGTGAAATCAAGTGTTGTAAAGAACACTGTGCCCCAAACATTCATAGACCTGAGGGGACCACTGTGATCATTTAGTCTGATCTGTGTATCACAGGCCAGAGAATTTCCCCTGGATTCAAACAGTTCACAGCAAGGGGGCCAACCTGGCTGAAGCTGACAGCTGCTTGGCGGCAGCACGACAGCATTGCTGGACAGGTTTCACTCACGCCTGCACTCCATGGACAGTTCAAAAGCAGAGGGGAGATGGGTCTGGGAGGACTTGCTTTTTAAAAGCATGCCGGTTCCCATTAAGAATTTGTCTCTTCTATTTCATCAAACCATCCGTCATGGCAGTCCCCAGGCTTTTGCCAAGGAGGAGTTCAGTAGCTTGCCTGGCTGTTTGCTCCCAGTTTCTGGGCTTTAAAGGCTCAGAATGTTGTGTTACTAAACCAGTCACATCACATCTTTGACAAGCTCTCTCCTGAACACTTTTCCTTTCCTCCCCTAGGATGGTAACAATGCTGTTGCCATCGCTTTGGACGCTGGTCACAGCAACATTGCAGTATTAATATATGCCCACCTCAACAACTCGAAGCCGCAGTCCCCGGTGAGTAACCGAATCCCCCCCTATAGAAGCCATGACAGCTTTGGATCTGTCCAGATCTTCTGAAGTGCTACACAGGAAACAGGTCGCCTTGTTCGCTGGGATTTGCTGAAAACACAGTGCAGACATTTCTGAAGCTGGCTTTTAAGTGCAATTGGCTGTTAAACTCTCACTGGGTGACAGGCCAGGGAATTAGCAAAGGCTCCCAAGCTGGGAGGCTTATGAAAACCCAACAAAACAGCAGAGCAAACTGACTACCAATCAAATCAGCCTGGCTGTCTCAGGAATTGGACGCCATGCTGCCAGTTTATGAAAGGGAGGCATCTTTTAGGGTGGGGTTCGGGGCGAATAACAAGGAGTCACCAAACGGAGCTGCACAAAGGTGAGGTTAAGATGGTTGTGAACCAACATTTCCCATCAGGGTTCACCAGGGGTGAGGTCTCCCAAGGAAGGGGTGAAAGCCCCAGTCTCAGAGATATTTAACCTTAGAGCAAGAAGGTTCTGTGGGGACCGGCCTGCCCAGGCTGAGGGAGAGAATTATCTGTACTGAATACATTAGGAATGGTTAAAGGGGCAAAACAAAAGCTGGGATTTCCCATGTGTGCTAAAGGTATTCATAAGACCAAATGTAAGACCTTAAGAAGGGCCACACTGGGCCAGACCAATGGTCTGTCTAGCCCTGTATCCTATCTTCTGACAATGACCAATGCCAGATGCTTCAAAGGGAATGAACAGAACAGGGCCATCAAGTGATCCGCTCTACAATATATGTGAAACTGGCTCCTGAATTTGGAAAAGCATCTTTCAGAATGGCCTCAGAACAACGTCCTGCCCAGCCCAATCAGTGTTTGCGCTAGGTTCCCACTTGGTGTTTCATTGGCTTAGTGTGCTGTCACTCAACCACCTGTGGGAGAGGCGAGGGGGTGAAGTGCAAAGGGACATGTCAGAAGTTCTTCTCTAGCACTCAGCTCTTCTGAAATGGCAGTTGTTATGTTTCCATCTTGCCTCTAGACTCAGTAATTATTGCTCTTGGTCAGAACAGCAGCTTTACCAACAGTCCCAATGACACACACATACAAACGCATGTAATTAGAATACAGGGTAGGAAAACAGATTCTAATAAGTAAATTATATTGTTGTTATATTTGAAATAATTGTAAAATGCTACACGATTTTATATCGTTTGGCATTAATTGTATTACAATGTTGGACTAACTGCCAGAATTTTCAGTATATGCCGGCACGCTGCAAGAAGGCTAAAAGCTAGGCTGGCATTTCTTAGTGTTGTAGTTAGCTGGGATGCGTATTTAGGGGGATGTTTGAAACAGACAGGTTCAGGCATTCTAGAGTTCTGTGAGTTTGGAAGTCTAGCGGACATACGTTGCCAGATACTTTTTGTTTTGCACTTGGTTGACTCCAAAGCAGCATCAAACTTTTAATTGTGGCTAGCCCTAAGCCAGAGGCAAGGAGTCGAGCTACTGAATTGATGAAATTGGAAGAGATTTTTTTTTTTTAAATCCATCCCTGCTGTTCTGCAGCAATTGTCATTCTTCTCAAGGGCACTCCCAGAGCTATCCAAGTGGATCACATCCAAGAGAAGGAATGACTCAGAACATAGATGACAAATTCTCCTAAGGCGTCAACAAGGATTTGGTCATTGTTCATCACTGAGCAGAGCTCTGCCGTGGCCGAGAGTACTCCCCAGACTAAACTGCTAGGGCCTATCCTCCCACTGCCCATAGCTGAACAGCCCATCCGGGGAATGGATCAAGAGACGATCACCCCCTTTGGTCCCACACAGGAATAGGGGAGGGGAGCTTAAGCAGAGACTGTTGTCTCTGCATCCTAGAAAAGTTTAGTGGGAATGATTTCCGTGCTCTCTCTCTCTGCAGCAGGGGACCCCGCCGATGGCTGTGAAGAGCTCTAGCAGTCTAATGAAGAAGCATTAGAGCAGCCTTCACATCCCTGGCAGCTGGATTCTCCGGACACTCATTCCTTGGCGTCCTGAAATCAGACACTCCCTCATAACCTCACCACATCCAAGAACTCGAGCCCAGTATTTTAAGTCCATAAGTTGTATCAATCCCCAAGGTCCTGTGTGTGTTTATATTCCTGCCAAGTGTGACAGGTGGCTGTTCTCTTGAAAAATTGGGGTTTGCCATGGAAAATGTCAGCAAAAAGAGGGAGATGGGGGGAATTATCTGCCTCTAAATTTTTCAGTGGAAATCTGAATACCAAAAAACTAAAACTGAAAACCAAACAAAAGGCCATAAATTAAAATATTTTGAATTGGAAATACCTCATGGGAGTTGTAGTTGAGGTTGTCAGTTCCCATTCGCCTCTACGGGCTGTGTTGTTCTGCTATTTTGTGACAGGCCCACTGTGTCGTACAAAGAATTCTTAGTTAACATTTGAAACGTAACAGCTATTGGCTCTGCAGCTGATTGCTGCCCAGTGTCCTGGCTTTCCCTCGCTCCCAGGTCCTGCAAGATGTCTGACTACCACTTCCTGGGAAATTCGTACCCTTGCCATGGATATGCATTGCTTCATTAGCATACTCCATACATCTTTCCATTTTTATTTTATTTTTTAAACAAAACAATACCCTGCTGGTTCACACAATGGGGAGACGTGGTTCCGCTGCTGCTCAGTAGCTTTCCTTGAGGCTCTTTGACCATTCGGACACAATGGGCTTTCATGTCCAGTGGGACCATCGCCCCCATTAGGAGTCTTGGAACAGCATCAGTTTCCTGGGGTCGTGGCAGTGTTTCCTGGATAATTGACCCGGTATCCGGTGATCTTGTCTCTGATAAGTCTACATCCCTGGTAGTCTCAGCAGGCTGTCTCATTTTCCTATGTCGGTGTTACTACTGCGAGGGCCCTAGTTACTGTATGTGGAGGAAGCTCATCCAGGATGTTTATCGCTAGTAGCGGTAAGAGATGCTTATGGGTCTGTCTCAACAAAAAGCCTTGTTTTGATCGCATGTGATCTTGGAGGAACCAGACAACTCACCGCAGCCTTAGCTCCCCGGAGACCCATTATTCCAGTTTTTAACAGATTTTCCAGTGCATGGTTCCCTCAGGTGCGCCGCAGTTTTGTCGTAATGAGACATTTTTATGCTGTTGTCTTTCCCTTCCCTTCTGCACTTGTGTGTGCATTTCTTCTTTAGCTGCACCCAGTTTAATCTTAAGGTGAGGAAGTTTAGTGCGTTCATACCTGACACCCTAGCAGAAGCTCCTCAGGTGACTTACCACATTCTAAACACTCTTATTTTTCATGCCACATTCTGCAAGCCCACTATCCTGCGGATACCTAGAAGTAATATACTCAAATCCACAGTCATCTGCACAAGCCTTCAAGTTGCTGCTCACCAGCTAAGGTCCACAGCTTGTGATATCCTAAATCTGGCAAAAAATAGCTTTGAGTTCCAAGATGACCTTGTACGATGTGCCATTCATCAGCAGTTCTACCTCAGGGTAGTTCAGAATGCATCCACTATAACCGAATAGTCTCTGTCCTGTAGGATAAAAATACCTACCCCCAAACACCAGCTGACACATCCATAGTTAATAGTGATTCTTTGGGTATTTTTTTTGTTTTATCAGCCAGCTTATCTATGAATTTGCTCAGTTAAGTTGTCATACCTATAAATCTTTGTAAGGCTTTTGTTTGCTTTGGGCTCAGCGTTCTAAGGATGGCTTGCACTTTTGCTGGATCAGGACTGACACCACTTTCTGACAAGATTTTGCCCAAATAGAGAAGTCCTGTCTTCATGAACAGTCACTTTTCTTTGTTCAACTTCAGTCCATTATCTCTGGCAATCTGCCGACTGTTCACTAGCCTTGCATTGTTTTCCTGTTCTGGCACACCCCAGCTAAAAATAGCGTTATGTACACTGTGACACTGTTAGTGCCAGCCAATAAACATGCGTGGTTCTATGGCATACTTCAGGTGCGGAGCAAATTCCAAAAAGTAGATGTTTGAAGCAGTGTATGCCAAAAGGAGTGTTAAAAGTACACAGCCCTGAGCTCTAAGCAGTCAAGGGAATTTGCCAAAATCCACTAGATTAATCTAGAATGGTGAAAAATTTGGCATCCGTTGTCTCTCCCAAGATTTCATGTCTGGTCGGACTGTGACAATACTCCCTTCTTATGTTAGCGTTTAGTTCCTTGGGATCAAGCTACAGGCACAAAGCTCCAGAGTGCTTTTCATGTTAAGACCTTATCAAAATCTTCACTATCCTCAGGGGAGCGCTAGAAGCTGTTAAAAAAAAATCTAGCGCTTCCCCACCAGCTACAGTTAGCAGTGAGTCTATTGTGGGGCTTCCACTCAAGGAGTCTGCATCTGTTGCCATTATGTATAGAACAAATACTGTTTAAATCTCATCCCGGATTCCTCCATGTTCCCCATTAACCTGAGGGCCAGTGCTGGCTTTACACTATCCATATTTTTTGTGTTTTGCAGAGGAGGTAGGTTTATGGGCTTGAGGTCTCTAATTTGCCCTCTGCTTAGAACAATCCTTCTCTCCTTTACATGCTGCCTTTAAATGTTCTCCAGACAGCACTCTCCCAGCCAACTTTTCTGGTTCCATGTGCTGTTCTGCTACTTTATGCAGCACATGCTGTTTTCTAGAGAGGATGTTTATTTAACATTTGAAACATAACCGTGGGTGGTGGCAGTGGTGCTGATCACTGCCCTGCGTTCTGGCTGCACCTGGCTCTCAATTCTTGCATGCTGTCTGACTACCACTTCTTGGGTTGTGCCTTTGTCATGCATATGCATTAGCTCATTAGCATACTCAGCACATAGGCTGGGCTCCTTCACTGGACCACATTTCCCATGGTGCCCCATTCTCCTCTCTTGGGGATGTCCCTGGCCAGGGTGCATTATGGGCGATGTAGTCCAGCTGGTGACCAGGCCCATAGAGAATAAAAGAGCGTGAAGCTTCTGAACTACACCGCCTGTGCGACACCATGGCAGTATTTCCAAATCAACAAAAAAAATTCTGACTTATCTGTGGGAAAACCTGCACTTTTCATGAAGAAACATGTTTAATTCAAAACCAGGCACCATGGGAAAAGAATGACTGATTTACTCAGCGTGGCAGGCGTTAACTCACTGTTTGCTGTACTGCTCTGGTTTGGGAGGTGGGCAGAGCACCAGATTGTCCAGGGTAGGCTAGCCTGATACCCATGAATTCACTCAGACTGTCAGCTGGGGCTTTTCTGGAGTTCCCCAGCTGGTACCAGCTCATCCCACTTAGGGCTGGGCCCCTTCTCCCAATGCAGGGGGGGGGGCAGGGAAATTACCTTTTTAATTTTTTCCCCTCTTTACCATCTGTTTTAAAGACTCTGATAGCTATTAACTGTGAAGGCAACTGAAGTGCCTCTTGCCCCTTACCCACCTGTCTGTCCATCCCTGCCAGAGACAATGCTGGGGGTGAGCACAGAGGGCAGAGCAGCTGGGCACATGACATTAGAGAGCAGCTGAACAGGCAGCCAAGCTTGTGTGGGGAGGGGAGGGTCCATTGGGATGAATGTGGCAGTGGAAGGGACAACAAAAATTGAATGTAACAGCAAATTTGCTCTGCTAAAGTGCAAGTGACCCAGCAATTTCCAATAGCAAGAGGCAGGGGGAGAAAAGGGCACATGTTCCCAGAGACCCGAGACACCTCACTTTATCCCCCATTTCCTTCACTGCAGAAGGAGCTGAACCCATCAATTGAAAACCATTTAAAAACTCTAGCCTGGCGCTTTTGTTATGTCCTCCAGAAGCAGCCTGGAACGCAGGGTGGAGAAACTCACTCCCTTCCTGTGATCTTCACAGGCGCAGCCACATGGTGCCAGTGGCTCATCCCAGCACTGCATCGTTCCACTCTCAATCCAATAAATCATCGTCCATGACCTGCCGGTGCCCTTAGACCATAGGATGGACTAGTATCCCTGATTCCAAGCAAGCCTGCTCACTTAGGCTCAAATGGGAGTTAGGCATCTAAATTCCTCATCCCCTTTTTAGGCCAGCTTTTCACTCGGCCCCTCTTGAGGGACTCAAACTTGTCAACTAGTATTAAAGGCAAAACATGGCTGAACACACTCAGCTTACAGGGTGTGTTACTGGTAATTGCCCTGCGAGGTGTCACAGACTCACTAAGGGGGGGGGCTCTTGCCTTTTATAGAAAGCAAAATATTTTATCTTGAAAAATTTAAGTGAGTTTGAAAAAGTGCTCGCCTCCTGTTGTGGACAGCAACCAAACCCAGCAGCCAACTGGAAAACAGGAACCTCTTTCTTTACACTCGGCCCGTCATGAGGCAGGTGTGTTAGCGCAAAGGCTGGGCTAGGACACACATACAGCTATCGGGTTAGTAGACACCCGCACTGTAGCTCCTGGGACATTTGAGACCTTACAGTTGGGTCTCTGATCACTTGTTGCTTCCATGTGATCGGTACAGAGCCAGCAGTTCTCACCTGCCTCTCCCAGAATGATGGTTATTTTTTGTACCAAACAGCCTTTGCCTGAGCCAAGTTTCTAGAATCTGAGAATTGCTCTGCTGCTAAGCAACAGACAAAATATATTTGGGCATTTCACACCTGTTGATTTCAATGGAAGTTAGGTGCCTAGATCCCTTTAAGGCTTTGGGCCAGGGCTCCTGCACTTGTTACAGCAGGCCTCTTTCTGTTACATGGCAAAGGCGGTCTAGGATGCTCACAGCAGCTTTCTAGTACGGAAAGCCATTTGCTTACACTTGTTTTCTATGTATTGCACATTAGACTGCTTCGGTTTTACTGTTTGCCAATACTTTAATATTGACATTTGTTTTTTACAATATAAATAAAATTTAAAGTTAAATATATTTTAAAATCACGTAGAAGTGCCAACAGCTGCCCTTTAGCCATTTACTGGCTGCCTCCAATTCAGGCAGAACCTGACCTTTGAAGAACAAGGTGATCACCTGGCCACGAGAGGCCGGTCCTGACCTGGTTGTCATCGGTGTTGTTTCACTTGATTTCTTCCACGTCTATGGTGTGCTGGCTGAAGCATTCTGCCAGCCTTCCCCAGTTCAGCTTTCCAGAAGTTGTGGGCTGAATGCAGGACTCGATGGGTGAAATATTCTGCTGTGTTATGCTGGTCGGCCTATCAAAAACAGGCCCTTTGAGCCCTAAAATCTTCGAATTCACGCTTCAGCTGCAGTCGTGGCTCCTTTGCTCTGTCCTCAGGCTCTGACTAGGCTAAGACCTACTTTTAGTCACCCACATTATTGGGCAGGAGGGGGGTCTTGGCCCCCTCTACAACAAATGGGGAGTGAGAGGTACCTTTGGCTGCTGTCTGCAAAACCCAGCCCAACAGGCAGAGAGGCCCTGGGCACTGCCCACTCATGTGTGGGCTGAGCCTGCACTCCCCCCAGAGATAAGCACACAGGTCCCCGTGGCAGGAAGGTGCTGCGCACTGCTTATTGCACCACAAAAATGGGAGCCTGCTACCTCGAGTCAGGCAGCTCCTGCCTCGTGCCACACAAAGCAGCTGGAGGAAGAGCCGCCCTGCACCTTGGAGCCCCCTGGTTAAAGCCATCCCTGGGATATGTGAGCCCCAGCTTCAATTCCCCCTTCCACTGGAGGGGGTCTTCCCCTCCTACTTCTCAGGTGAGGGCACTAACCAGGGAGCTATGGGCTACTCCTATACATCTGTCTGGCCTCTTGAAGTTGGTCCATTCTGGATTAAATACTTACCCAGTCAGTGGGCCAGACAGCAAGAAACACTGAGAATGACTGGAGCTGTGATTAGGGCACCACATGGGAGACCTTGGGGCCAGGCCCCCTGCTCCAGTGACCTTTTATTTTCCACAGGGGAACAGCTTCACCAAGGCAGGCTGAGGGAAGCCTCCCATGAGGCTATCCCCTAGTGCAAGGGCTAAAACATGCTAATAAGAGGTGAGAGACCCTCTTCAAATCCTCTGCCCCCTTTCCAGCAGAAGGGGAAGTGAACCTGAGGCTCCCACATCCCAGCCAAGCACTTGAACCACTGGGATGTTATAACATGGGTGGCAACATCTCCTTCTGCCACATTTTGAACTGGACCCAATCCCTTAGATAGTCCCTGCACACGTACCCAAGAGGATGCTGCACAGTTTAGGTGGAAGAATGCATCTTCTCCCAGTTTGTGAATTGCTTAGGCAAGAGATAAGTACCTGGACAGCTAAAGGGAGGCAGCAGCACACAGGGCAGGAACTTAGGCAGAAGGAACTTTTTACCCTGAAAATTCAGGTGCCAAGTGAGGTCAGGTGGCTAAGGCACTACGTGGGAGCTTTGTGGATCACAGTGTAACCAGGACGAGGCATCTAAGTACCCTAAAGGGAGATAGGTACCGTAAGAAACAGAAGATACAGCCCCTGCTCTAATGATCTTGTAAGTGACACAGAGAGAGAACAAATCAGTGGCTGCAGCAAGATCTGGCAAAGGATGAGAGCACAACCCAGGCGAGGTTTGCTTTTATGTTACAAATACGCTGACAAAAGATCCTTGACTAACAGTTTTTAAATGGATGTTGTGGTAGAAAAGGAACTTGAGAAGAGGTAGTGGCCTAAGTGCCAGCTCAGGGGAGATGGTGCAGAGAGAAAGCATGCTCAGATGGCTGTGAAAATAAACAAATGGAGTACCATTAATGGAGCAGGCTGGAGGCATCTCTGTAAGAGATTAGACAGGTGGGACTTGTAGGAGCAGGAAAGTGAGTGACAGCTGCATTGTAGAGATGAGGGGGAAACCAGCTACAATAACCATGGCGAGAGATACAGGCCTGCATCAGTATTTCTGCTATAAGAAGCAGGTCTGGAAAAAACTGTTGAGCCAATCAAGATGCAGGTCTCAAGTTGCAGTGGGGGAGGTCTAGGTTGGACATTAGGAAAAAGTTTTCCACTAGGAGGGGGGTGAAGCACTGGGATGGGTTCCCTAGGAAGGTGGCGGCATCTCCATCTTTAGAGGTTTTTAAGCTGCGGTTTGACAAAACCCTCACTGGGATTGTTTAGCTGAGGATAGTCCTGCTCTGAGCAGGGGGTTGGACTAGACACCTCCTGAGGTCCCTTCCAACTCTATGATTCGTACCCAGAATGGATGAAAAATGGCCTAATGGGTTAGGCTTTCTATGCCTGACTCAATTCTGGGGTAAAGAATGAGCAAGTGAAATGGAAGCCAGGACACCTGGGTTCTAGTCCCACCTCAGATGCTGACCTGAGTGACCTTAAGCAAGTCCCCTTACTTTATCCAAAGGAGAAAATTGCACTGGTTTAACTAAGTCAGTTTAAACGCATGCCTGAGGTTCAACTGGTGCAAGTTTCACATACAGACAAGCTTTTCGCTTACACAGGCACATACGGTGTCCTCTTCAAGGCAGGGACTTGTACTCTGTACACTATGCACTATATTCACTATGTACACATGCAACCCCTAGCACGATGGGTCTCTGATCTATGATGAGGCTTCTGGCTGCTACCACATTATCCATAAAGCATCTACAATCTCACCAAAAAGGGTATTCTATCTGAAAAGCAGTTAACTCATTCCTTACAGCCCATGGTCTCAAAGCGTTTTGTTAATTAATATCGTCTGGTTTTTTCGTACTGCATCATGAGTTTCAGCCATCATCAGATGGGATGGGATCTTTTGTATGGTTATTCAGCTACAGCAGTCATGAGTTTTAAATCAAAGTCAGGAACAAGTTAGCTCAGAAGAGAACCTCTGGAGGGAGGCTTCAATATTTTCTCCCTACAGAACTTTGTTCTGCCTACATCACCAGCAAACATTTGTTTCTTAAATAACTGAAAGCCATGAAAGATGTTACTGGAAAAAATTGATTTATTTTAGTCTCTGAAACACAACATTCCTCTTCATTAAATCAAGTGGAGTAGGCATAAATTGTCACCTCTGCCTTAGAGGAAATCAGAAATGGTAGTCACATCAGGCTTGCCACCTGTAAAGAAAGTGTAAGGCAGATCTTAGTCTCACATCATCACAACTATCAGCATGAAAGTACTTCCAGCGCATGGGGTGGGAGAGAGAAAAAGATACAGTGGGGGGGGGGGAAGAAATCAGTTTCACTTTGCTCCTAATTAGTTCAGGAGCCCAAGAGCCCTAAGACAGCAAATGCATATGTCAATGAAGTAAGTGGAGTTCAGGATTCCACCTGCCCACCCTCACCCAGCATATTTTTTTACATTTTTGGTCCCATCAAAAAAGCCAACCAAACTTAAGGACCAGCTAGGGCTTCCCGCAGCCAGGAGACCATTATGTAAGTGGAAATATCCCAGGCCACTTTCAAACAAGTTTGCCTGTTAATTGCCCAGACAGATGCTGGAGTAGAACACTGTATAGAAACAGGACGTTGTCTCCATTTCACACACAAGGAAAAGCCACAGCCTGCAGAAAACAGCTCACTCATGCCATAACGATTAACAGGGCTCTTGAGCCAGAAGTTCAGCCTGGATTGAACGTTGCACCGGGACAATTTGACTTCAAATTATTATTATTAGGGTTTTTTATCTGTATTATCACCACACCTAGGAGTCCCAGTCATGAACCAGAATCCTGTTGTTCTCTCTTTTGTTTTCCAAACCAATAACTTACTTTATGGCAGCATGAAAAGACTGCAGAGCAACTGTGGGCAAAAGCTGCAGTAAAATAACTAGCCCTGTTTTCCCCATGCCTGCAGAGAGGGGCAAGCCTCACACTTGGTGTAATCTACATTACAAAAAGTTACTGTATTTGTACAATTAAAAACACAGTTGTATGAAGAATCGAGTTAGATGACAAGCAGCAACTATGACATTGCAGTTAGTATAGACCAAGACAAACCAGTCAGTTCTCATGACTGCAAACTCAATTTTTCACAGCTGCATTCAAACACTGCAAACATCACTGTCGTGCAGACCAGCACATGGAGGTCAGTTATATTTAAGGCTTATTTTTTGCTGCCTGCAGAATGTCTGGAAAAAAACATGCAGTAAAGCCATGAGTACCATTCCCTAGAGTGCAAGCCTCATGTTTAACTTAACTGTCTTTCAATACAAAGCACAAGACTCAAATATTCAGTGTTAAGGTTGTTATGGTCTCAAAGCAAACACTGAACCCTCTGCATAGGTATCTCAAAACCCAGGCATGTAAAATCACAGAATATTAGAGTTGGACGGGACCTCAGGAGGTCATCTAGTCCAACCCCCTATTCAAAGCAGGACTAACCTTAGGTAAATAATCCCAGCCAGGGTTTTGTCAAGCCACAGCTTAAAAACCTCTAACGATGGAGATGCCACCACCTCCCTAGGTAACCCATTCCAGTGCTTCACCACCCTCCTAGGGAAAAACTTTTTGTCCAACCCAGACCTCCCCCACTGCAACTTGAGACCATTGCTCCTTGCTCTGGCATCTGCCACCACGGAGAACAGCCTAGCTCCATCCTCCCTGGAACCCCCTTTCAGGTAGTTAAAGGCTACTAACAAATCCCCGCTCTCTAGGCCTAGACAGACTAAATTTTCTGGTTTCTTCATCAGAAGCTCACTTAAAAAAATATCACAGCGGGGTGTTTAATTTATTCAAAGTGAAGATCCACATCTCAGACACAATAAGGGCTTGATTACTGCCCCCCAACGAAGTGCGTTACCGGGTTGCAGCATGCAGATCAGCGTAATCGCCTCGCTTCACGCTCCGATTCCAGCAGCGTCAGGACGTCCCCCTCACGGACGGGGCCCTTGACGTTCCGGATGATGGATCTACTGGTGTCATCCATGAATTCAACACGCACCTGACAGCGACAGCAGAGACTCAACAGGACTGCTGGAAACGCACAGCTCCCTGTGCCACCCGCCCCCTGAGACGCCCGCTCGGTTTCTGGGCCCGATCCTCTGCTCCCGCACAGCGCACAGGCCCGCTGAGTTCCAGCCCCCCCGCAAGGGGCGGGAACCCGAGACCAGGGCATCAAATAGCGGATGGAAGCGAAGGGGGGCGCCTGGGTCCCCGTCCCGGGGCACTCGGGGGATGAAAGGGCCGGTAAAGCAAACCCGCCGCAGGAACCGCTTCTCCGCAGCGGGGGCGACCGACCGGCGGAACTCCCCGCCGCGGGAGCCGGCGCGTGCCGAGAGCCCGGCCCCCGGGAACGAGGCTAGCGCGCGGCAGCGCTGGAACCCCCCGGCTGGGATCCCGGCCCGGGGAGCCGCCGCCCGCTCACCTGGGTGCACTGGCCCTGCGAGCCCGTCCGGCCCAGCACCTTGGTGACCTGCGGAGAGAGGGACACGGGGGGTGAGTCGGCCGGTCAGTCAGGCCCAGAGCCCGCCCCGCCCCGCCCCCCTCTGCCCGGCGCCCCTCCGCACCCGGGCCAGCTTGATGGGCTGCACGCGGCTCGTGTCCATGGCGGCGGTGGCGGGTGACGCGAGAAGGGGGGATGGGGCGGCCCCCGGCGCGTTTATATAGCACCGGTTATCGCGAGACCCAGCGTGCACCGCGCCGCTCCCGGCGTGCACCGCGCGCAGCGCTCCCCCCCCCGTCCCGGCGTGCACCGCGGGTCGCCCTTCGCCGCGCTCCCAGTAGCCCGGCGGCCAAGATGGCGTCCGCCACCCGCCTCATCCAGTGGCTCCGGAACTGGACGGCGGGGGTAAGGGCGGCGGCGGCTCGCGCGGGCCGGGCCGACTCCCTGGGCGCGGGCCCTGCCCCCCCGCTCCCTCGTGCTCGCACCAGGGGCGCGCGGCCTGCGGGGCTCCCCTCCCCCGGGCCGGGGTCTCCCTGCCGGCCCCGGGCCCGCCCCTCCCCGGCCCTCCTTGAGACCCTCTCGCCTTCTTTTGCAGCGGGACCTCCAAGCCAAGCTGCAGCTGCGGTACACGGAGATCTCCAAGAGGTAAACGCGGGGACGGGCCACAGCTGGGCTGCCCCGGGCGGGCGTGCGCGAAGCTCCCTCACCCCGCAGCAGCTGCAGCGCTGCCCCCGCAGCGCCCGGGGGAAGGGTCGCTGGAGCTGGGCTGCGCTCGGTGGGAGAAGGGAGAACAGCTGGCCTCGCTGCTCTGTGCTGTATCGCAACGGGGAAGGGAACAGCAGGAGAGAAAGCAACTCCGGACACGATTTTCGTAATATGAATTAGTAACTCTCGTTGCTAGCATGTCAGTACAAATTTCAGGAACTGCCAAAGTTAAAGACCTTCAAAGGTAGAACTACGGGCTAGTGCTGTTTTCTTAGTTCGCTACATAAAGACTCGAAAGCTTCTCCCTGCTCTGTGTTTCTCTCTGCTTATTTTATATTAGAAATGGATGGCTTGTCTGTCAGTTTGGAGAGGCCAGGGGAGGAAAATCTGTGGATCTAATAGGATAATGCTATCCAATGCTATGCAAACGAAACTTGATCATGAGGGGAAGTGATTTTTAGTCACACCGTTTACACCTGTGGATTTTTAAATAAACTATTACAGCTAAGTAAAATACTAGAGAAACACTGAATTTTTAAGACTGTGCACCAACCAACAATTTTTCAAGTAGGGGCTAAAAGCATTCTGATCTATGTTTGAGACCTCTACAGCGTGCAAAACCAGACTGGATAGCACTGGTTTTGCTAAGGTAAATAATAAAGCTGGAAAAACCCACAAAGTTTTCAGGCCTCTTTATTCTTCCTAAAGAAGCAAAACTTTTTTTTCTCTTTTGTCAGTCACCCTTAAGATTTCAATAGCAACATTAACTTTCCCTGTTATAAATTAATCTATTTGGGTTCCATGTTAGACTAGCAAAGAACTCAAAATCCTGTTTCACATAGCTGAATTAACATTGCTGTGGAAATTTTAAATTTGTTTGTTTCCCAATTTTTGTATTTATCGTTACAGTCTTACCACTGCATTAATGTACTCTGTTGCATTGTTTAAAAAGGCAGACACAAAATCACTGTTCTCCACCTCCTGGTGGTAAAAGTGATGTCTGCCCACATGCTGGCTGATTAGCATCTGGTAAGGAAAGAAGCTCTGATTGCCACATTTGGGGTTAGGAGGAGGATCAGCTCCTCACCTGTGATGTCCCTGCTTAGGTCCATTTATTATTAATGGGGTTGTATGCTTGTTAATGCTTTGTTAATAGGGTTAATACGCTTGTTATGAATTGGAGAGTAAAAGCTCCAGCTCATTTCTCCCAAAGGCCAACTGCATTCAGGTGGAAACTTTTTCATTCACTACTTCTGTGGCTGAGTTTGAATTGGCAGCCTATAAGGGAAAGGCTAGATCCTGTTTCAAATACAAGATACCAGATTGTGCCTTTTCTCACTTTTTCTGTGTAAAGGTTTGGTTCATGGTTTCTGTCTGTTCTCAGTAGCAGCTATGCTCATGTTCTAGCCACTGGAATTAACTTGTTGTTTTCCACCTGTATGCTGGAACCCAGTCATGGCATTTTATTAGGAGATGTATTCTCATTTGAAGTTAATCTGTTTTAAGTGTAAACAATTATCCTTTACGGACTACAGGATTCTGCTGAGAGAGTGACTGTTTTCTGGGTATCCTTTTTGCTGCTCCTTCCTCAAATTTATTAGCATAGCCCAGACATAGGCTACTTGCTCTCTGTAGGTGCCCTTCTTTCTTTGTTTGGGGACTGAGCAATGATATTTCTCTAACTTTTAATATACTACAGAGGAGTTAGAACAGACATGTTTGGAACTCTTCCGTTTTCTGTTTCTGTCCACGAGAGAGATTCTGTCCTTCTTTGTCCTGTGAGCCTTTGTTTACATTAATAGATGCTCTGCATTCATGACTCCAGTTCTGCATTTGGAACCATGACTGTGTTGGAGGCTTTCTGTGCTCATTCTGCCATCTTGGAAGGTGGCTCAAGACATAATGCTAGTGGGTCCTGTCCATAACACCATAGTGCCTATTCCACTCAAGAGTAACACTGAGAATCTGGTTCTCATTTAGCATATGTGTATTGATGGTTTCTTTGGATTGTTTGCTGTTTAGAACTCAGCCACCTCCTAAACTTCCACTGGGTGTCAGTCACAAGTTGGCAAATAACTACTACTGTACTCGTGATGGACGCAGGGAATCCTATCCACCAGTTGTTGTTGTTTCCCCACAGAAATCCCTCGCATCAGGCACTCAAGATGCCAGGTAGGTCCTGTTTGATCTGCAGCCATACAGCTTCTGGCTATGATTTTGTGATCTTGAAAGCTAAGTAGAGTCAAGTCTGGTCAGTATGTGGCTGATACACCGCCATATAACACACAGTTGCTGCAATAAATGGTGTTGACTATTCAGTAGGTAACGCTGCTAGTGAGTGAATGCTGAATTAATGTGTAGTCTCTATGTACCTTCTCTTGAGTAAAAAGGGATGTTAGGGCTGGGGCTTGTTTCCCTAAAATGTTCTACATTACTAATAAACCCTGTATTGGTGATAAATATGAATTGATTATATAAACTAACAGTTTCTGAAGCCCAGTTTTTGTCTCTCCCACAGCTCGGAATCTGCAGTAGCAACAATTGAGAAAAAGCCACTGACACCAGGAGTTCCACTTAAGAAGTGGGAACTATCCAAAGATCAACCTTACCTGTGATGTGGCCAAGTATGAAGAGAAGGCTGAATGAGACTGGACTTGATAGGATTATTGAAAAAAAGCAGCTTGGCTGGAGATCCAGTGATGGGGTTAGCTTCAGTAACACTGTGTAGAATTTATCCTCTGGCAAAGAGATCATTTTGCTGGGACATGACTGATTAAACATATTTATCTAGTGTATACCTAGTGTTTGTTCTTTTCAGAACGCTCTTCGTTCAGATGAAGTAACCTTGTGTTTTATGGAAATGAGGGATAGACAGCCTTGAGCTGTGAGCTCATCAAATCTCACAAGCTGACCAGACTTGATCTTGGTAAATCCTGGGATGAATCCTCAAAACACAGGTGCTATCCAGATTAGAGTTGCTGCTACTTCCCTCTGCATCATTTATAAAACAGTGGCTCAAGATGGTGCCTAGAGGATGCAGTTCTGCAAAAGGTGCCATAGTCAGAATGAAACTTACAACTCTGAGCTATAGACGGTGTTGTTGAAGACACATCAGTCCCAGGCTATCAGAGACACAAGGTGGGTGAGGGAATATCTTTTATTGGACCAACTTTGGTTGGTGAGAGAGACGAGCTTTGGAGCTCTTCTTCGGGTCTGGGAAATGTAGGCCTTGTTTACACTACCATTTTGTTGACAAAAGTCAGTTTTTGTCGACAAAATGGAGGTGTATGCATTGAAATGCTGCTCTTGCCGATGTAACTCCCCTGCTACGTCGACAATAAAAGTGTAGGGCTTTTTTTGACATAGAGTGACACAGCATCAGTGTAGACACTGCAGTTAGTTATATCGCCCTAACTGGCCTCCAAGTGTCCAGACCCCTTTGGTCAGCAGTTTGAACTCTGTTACCCTGAAGGTACACAGGCATGTGCCCCTCTTTCAATTTCTCTTCCTGTTTGCTCAGCATGGGCAGTTCACACAGCATCTTCCCAGAGGACTATACTAACTTTCCACAACAGACACGCTCCTGCATGGAGTACACCAGAGCCATTGGATCTGATGGGTCTATGGAGAGAGAGTGCTGTGCAGTTGCAGCCTCACACCAGCTGTAAGAACTCTTGGCTGATCGCTAGTGGTATGCAGGAGAAGGGGCATGAAAGGGACATGCAGCAGTGTCATGCTAAAATCAAGGAGCTGAGGCAGGTGTACCTGAAGACAAGGGAGGCCAACCGTCGCTTTGTATGGCACCGAAGACTCCGCTTCTACAAGGAACTGCACGCTGTCCCACCACCAAGAGCCCTGTGGATACATCATGGAGGCAGTGGCCAGTGGACTCACCCCTGAGGATGAAGTGGAGCTGGAAGATGATGTGGAGCACACAAGCAGGTCATCCCGTGGCATGGAGACTCAAGATCTTGACGGCTGTGAGCACACTCACGATACTGTCGCTGTTCACTGTTTCTTTGGCTTCTGCAGATGTGCACTTGAGGAGACACTCCTCCCCTCCAATGGAGCACCTCAGTCAGATAAGGTGGAAAACCAGGAGGGTATGTTTCATGAAATGCTGTAATCAACAGATACAGCACATAGCAAAACAGAGCGTGGAGGGAGACAGTTAATGAAAAACTCAGACTGGAGAGCCTGGAAAGGAGTGAGGAGCAGATGATTAAGCTATTGGAGGACCAGACATAGATGCTCATGTCCCTCATCACACTGGAGTCAGCACATCGGACCATGAATGCCCCTGCAGCCAATACAAAACTCCATTCCATGCCTTCCCCAAACTCCATCGCATTCCACTCATGTTGCCATCTCGTGCAGCACCCCTTGCACTTTACACCTAGGGAGTGGTTTCACAGTGAAGGCTAGAGAGACACAGCTGTGGGAGTTCCTCATTTCCATTGCCCATTGGATAAAAAAATATATTTTGTTCTATTATTTTTTATTCTTTGGTACACATTGACTCATGTTATACATGCAGTGGGAGGTGCTAACATTCAAACACAGAGGCTATGACCAGGAACATTTGCTCCCTACAATTAATACTCAGGAGGCAAGCACTACAGGGGTCATCCAAGGCCACAAGTAAATGTTGCCTGGCTGACACACTGCCAAAATGCTCCTCCAAAACCTCCCTGATTTGAATAGCCACCGGCTATCCTTCTGTAATAGCCCTGGTATCTGGCTGCTCAAAATCAGCCAGCTAATCAACCTAAGTCTCCACCCCTAGGGAAACTTCCCCCTCCCTTTACTTTGCAAATATTATGCAGAGTACAGCAGGCCCCAATCATGGGAATATTTTCCTCACTGAAGTCTAACTGCCTAAAAGGGCAGTGCTAGTGAACGTTTAATTGGCCAAAGGCATACTCAACCATCATTCACTACCTGCTGAGCCTCTTGTTGAAGCACTCTGCTGCTGTCTACGTTCCTGGTGTAAGGTTTCACGAGCCATGGGAGCAAGGTGTACAGGATCTCCCAGGATCATTATGAGCATTTCACCATTCCCCACTGGAGGCTTCTGATCTGGAAAGATAGTCTCAGTGTGCAGCTTTGTACAGCCCACTGTGCTGAAAGAGGTGTGCATCATGCACCTTCCCTGACCACCCCACACTGATGTCAGTGAAATGGCCCTGGTTATCCACCAGCACCTGCAAGACCATGGAGAAGTAGCCGTTTTGGTTGATGTATTGTCGGAAGATGGTCTGGGTCCAAAATTGGGATATGTTTTATTTGTTGCCCTGCTGCAGTTAGTGAATCCCATTGCCTCAACGCCTTCAGTTATTTCCTGCCCTTTACCAACAGTCAGTCTTTCTTAGCAGGTGGCCATTAATGGCCTTGCATCACCGCATCCCCCATGATGGACTTTCCAACTTCAAACTGCTTTGCAACTGACCGGTAGCAGTGTGGAGTTGCCCATTTCCATACACTCGCTTTTCAACCGTGAGGGCAGCTCTCACTCTGGGTGTCCTTGCACCGTAGTGCTGGGGTAAGCTCCACACCCAGTTCCAGGAAGGTGGATTTGCTCATCCAAAAGTTCTGATGTTTCCCAAGCCCAGTACTGACGGTCCACCATGTGCAGCTGTTTCATGAATGCCAGCAATAAGCTTGAATTATTTGTGTCCATGGCACACAGCAGGGCAGATACCACCAATTCATTCTGTTTCACAGCTCTTGAAATACTGCAGGACCAGCTGCATTGTGTGCATAACACTCACCACCAAACTGGTCATCAGTTCAGGATCCATGCTGCCAAGCAGAGACGATGGGTGCAGTTTACAGGGTCTATTGAAAAACAGCATGACAAAGTCTGAAGCCCAGGGAATGATGGGACAGAAAACTGCATCATGGGATGGTGAGCACAGCCCAATGTTGCACTGCAAGCCACTCCCAGCGACAGAGAGTGGTGAGTTGCACAGTGGGATAGCTACCCATGATGCAGACACACCAACTCAAAGTGTCACCAGAGCCTGCCAGAACAGAGGCAAAACCTGCAGACATATCTCCACTGTGATCAATATCCCCACCCACATCTGTCAAACTCCATGGGTCCTACACCTGCCTATGTGGTGTACCTTGTCCAGTGCACTAAATGCCCCAATAACTACTGTGTGGGTAAAATGAGAAAATCACAATGCTCTTGAATGAACTCACACAGAAAAATAAGGCAAAAACATCCTCTCTCCTGTGGGTGAACACTATTCACAAAATGATCACCCACAGCTGACCTCTTAGTCCCTATCTTCAAAGGAAACCTGCACACCACCTTCAAAACAGTGGGCTGGGAGCTCAAATTCGTAACTTTGTTAGACATTAAAAATCATGGACTTAATACACTGGATATATGGCTCATTACAACAACACATAACCCACTAACTTTCCTGTGTCCTAGGACTGCAGAGTGTTAACTACCCACTTCATCTTAAATAGACTTAACTCCTTATGCTAAACAATCTGTTCCATCTTGTGTTTAGCTGTGATATTCTGAGTACCTTTCTCAGAACTGAAGAAGAGCTCAGTGGTGATATGAGTGCTGAGGAATGTTGTTAAGGCTGCTAAGTTGTTACTTGATTACAGCAACACCTTGTAAAAGTAACCGCTGCTTACAGGCGATATTGCCCCTGGGAACACTTCCCCAACAGCAACATCCACTTGGGTGCAACATTGCAAAGAGGCACTGCTATATTGCTACTTAAGAGCATCTACTGTACTGCCAGTTTTGCTGTTCTTAGTGCTCCAATGTCAGCTGTACTAGCAGACGGTGCAGCATGTTAATTCCGCAGACCTCAATGTTACTTATAAAGACCACAGGCTTGGTTTGGTGGCAAAGGTGCTCGGTCAGATTTATTGTCAGCTAAGCACGGTACTAGCACCCTGGTTTTGTGGTTACAAGTACACCAACGTATGCCCATGACACAAGTAAGCGGTCTCCTTGGCAAGCACAAAGTTGCCTTCCTATGACTTTATGTATACATTGATACAAACAAGTTATGTATTACATTCTAGATGTTGTTGCCATCCTTATCCTCGTATCTGCTAGTTCGAACAAAACATCCTCATCCGTTATCCTGTCAGATCCTTATCTTATGAGGGTAGGTGAGTTCTTGTACCAGCCCTCAGGAATGTGTTTCTGTAGTTACTTGAGAGATCTGTGTATTTTTCTACCATCCTCTTCAGTTAGGAGCACACTTACTTGGTGTTAGCTAATACCTAGTGTGGTATTCTTTTGCCAAGGCCAGGCCTACTGTGGTTCACAGCTTTTGGTTCATACTGTTAGTTGCAGCCCAAGAAAGCTTATGCCTGCAGATAATAAATTTGTTAATCTTTAAAGTGCTACAGGACTCTAATTTTTACTGTTAGTTATGACTGGGGCTCCAACAAGGACTAGAGGTATAAGCTTGAAAGCTCGTCTCTCTTGCCAACAGAAGTGGTCCAGTAAATAATAATATAATCCTAGTGGAGACATGGATCTGTAGTTTTTACCATAGCATAGCAAAGTCAAGCACAGATTTGGGTGGTGTTGGGGTAATAGTGTTGACTTTCTCTAGCTACATTGAAATAAAAACCACCAGTACTGTGTCTCCATTAGGAATTTCGCTGTTTAATGAACACCTTTTTTAGCAGTGAAGACAGCTTAAGTGGGGAAAGTTAGAGGTGTTGGTCGTCCTGGAGGACCCCGAGTGAGGCCCCAACAGTTTGGGTTCGAGCCCGGTGCGCAATTAGCCCAATTAGACACTGAGACGGAGAAATCCTTGCAACAGCTGTTTATTTCAGAATCCGAAATGGTGCAGGGAGATTGTCTGTCTCAAATCCTGCACACCAAGCAGCAAGCATTAACTTTATTTATACCTTCTTTATTTCAACGAGTTCTTTCCCACCCCTCCCTTTTCCCTCCTTCAAGCAGTTTCAGCGTTAAGTCCCTGGGATGGCCATGAGAGAGAACAATGGGCGCTTTAAGCATACGGTTAATGTTGCAAGCAGCCCCCTGTAGCATGCACAGTATATCATACTGATAAGCAAGCCAGACGGTTCCAGTCTATTCAGCTTACAGCAGCAAGAAAATATCCCAAAGTAACCCGGACGGAGAGGAGAATAAGAAGGGGGGCTAACTGGGGGCAGGAGCCTAGCACAGGAAAACTTCATCGGCACCCAGGCCTTCCATTTATCCGAATTACCTAGTGTACATGCCCCAACCCCACAGTGCCCCAAACCACAACAGAGGTGGTTACCATTTCATGGCAAAGTGGTGGTTCTTTTTGCAAGGTAAGAACTCTAGAAGTGAGGAGGGTGGAGAAATTAAAGTAAGGAGTAATAGTTACATTAAAAGATGGTCAAGTTGTGTAGTAGGTAAAGTATGAGAGTTACAGGTCGAATAGGAGACCTTACTGCAAATGTAGGAAAAAGCATTTTTAGGATGATCCTTTTAGGCTCATCCTAGCAGTCTATCCCCGTCAGATCTAGCAGCCTCTAGGTCTTATTACAGGAGGGGAAGCTGAATCTGCCTTCTCTAAATCCTTGGAGGGTTTCACCTGCAGATGGGATTCGTAGCCGTCAGTTCTGGCGAGGAGAAACGAAAACATGGTCTCAGCTCGTCTAGTGCACGTGGCCCCGCTGTCCTCGGGACACCTGCCCACACCTGTCCCACTCACACCTGCCCACACCTGTCCCACTCACACCTGCCCACACCCGACACACACACTCGCTCACACGCCGTCAGCGGACCCCGTTGCACAGAAGGCGGCCCCCCCATCACAGCGGGGGGCGGGGCACGCCCGCAGGCGGGTGCACGCGTGGGCGTTTCACTAACGCCCGTGCTCCCCGCGCCGGACGGTGTCCGGTCCCCCCGTCACCCGACGCGCCCGGGACGAGCCGCGGCGGCGGCTGAGGGGACCCAGCCGGGCCCGTCTCTCGCTCGCCGGCCCCACGTCCGCGGCGGGGGGCGGGGCGTGCGGCTGCGGGACCGCACCGCTGCCAGGCAACAGCGGACCGACCCTCGTAATCACGCGGGCCGTTACCTCGCCTCCCGCGCATGCGCTCTGTTACCCCCCCGCGCGCTCCCGCACTGCGCATGCGTCTTCGCCGGGGTCCGCTTTATTCCGCTGTCGGGCGCATGCGCCGCACGCACCTCCCGGCGCGTGGATGGAGAGGCGCGGGCTCTCCTTGACCCGCGCGGCCGTGGCGGGCGGCTTGGGGCTGCTGCACCTCGCGCTGCTCCTGTGGCGGCCGGCGGCCGTGGGGCTGGAGTCGCCTGCGGCGGCGGGGAACGGTGAGGACCCGGGGGGTATGGCGTGACCGCCTTGCGGGGCTCCTGTCCCCGACCCCTCCTGCGACCGGGCCCCGCCCCCCGGGGCGGCTATTGGTCCGCCCGAGATGGCTACTCGTGCCCCGCCCCCCTCCCTATTGGCCGCCGCGGGCATCGCTGGGAGGCGCGTGCGGAGACCCCGCTCCTTTGGCCCTCCCCCCGTCTCCTCCCTCTCCCCCCCCCCCCGGCCATGCCGGCCTGATCCTGCCCGATGGGGCTCCGCGGCCTGGCAGCTCGCGGCGGGGGCGGGGCGGTCGCGTGGCTCGCGCTGGGCCGTTACCCGCTGGGGGGGGGCGGGCGGGCGCGTGGCTCGCGCTGGCCGTTACCCGCTGGGGGGGGGGCGGGCGCGTGGCTCGCGCTGGCCGTTACCCGCTGGGGGGGGGCCTCACCCGCGTCTCTGTTTCCAGCCTCGTCGCTGCCCTGCGGCCCCCGCGCTGGGCGCTGTTGGACCCCGGCGCTGCTCCGCGTCCTGCCCGAGGAGCGCTTCTGCGACGGCCACCCCGACTGCCCGGACGGCGCCGATGAAGCGGCTGAGGCCTGTCAGCACCCGGCGCCCGCCCCGCCCTGCCCCTGCCTGTTCCAGTGCGCGGCCGGCGCGCCCTGCTTCCCCACCGCTTGGGCCTGCGACGGGCACCCCGACTGCGCCGACGAGCGGGACGAGCAGGAGTGCAGCTCGCCCCCGCCGGGGCCCTCGCTGGGGCCCAGCGCCGCCAGCACAGGTGGGGCTCGGCTAGGTTACAGAGATGCTCCACCCGGTTCCGCCGACTGACAGCGCTGGTTCACCTCCACACGGCCCTCCTGGGGGCAGTGGTGTGCGTCCTCACCTGGAGCGCTTCCACCTCCCCAGAGGGGCAGCGGGACGGACCCAGGGCTTCTCCCCTCCCTGCTCCCAGACTGGAGCAGGCCTCAGCTGCTCAGTTCTCGGGCAGCGGGTGGGGTGGCTAGGCTTAGCTGCCCAGCTTTCGCTGAAGTCCTGACATTGACAAGAGTGGCGGCAAACAGCTGATGTAAGGAGCACCATGTCTTTAGGCTGGCCTACACTGACACTGTCGCCCGAACTGCTTTGACACAAGTCCTCCATCTCTTGTTGATGTGGTTTCATTACGTCAGCATAGCAGAGGATTTATGTTGGTGGGAGAAGCATGTCGGCATGCACCTCCACTGTTTTGTTGGCAAAAGCTGACTTTTGTATACAAAACTTTGTAGTGTAGGCCAGCCCTTAGCCTTAGCGTAGACCTTGCTGGATTACCTACACTGAAAGGAGATCCCCTCCCATCACCACAGGTAGAGTCTGTGCTGCAGTACTATACAGCAGTTTAAATATAGGCATTCCCTTACTTGTCTCCATTTTTTTCTCCTTGGTTAGTTTCTTTTGTGCTTGTGACAGTGCTGTGTGACAATCTTTTTGCTCTCACCCCCACAATCTCATCCTTTCTCACTCCCTGTCTTAGTCAGTTTCTCTGCTTTTCCTCCTTCTCATCCAATAGTAAGGATCCCTTACTTGTGTTAGAAATAACCAAACAGGTTGTCCCAGTGACGGATTGGGGAGACAGAACCCTTTATTGCCTGCTCGTTCCACCTTGATGCTGTGAGTGAGCAACGAGGGGGTTACTTTACAATTCTTTTATCCATAACAGTATGTAAATGTATCCATTTCCAGCAACTCCCCATAGACCCTTATTTGTTTCCATTGACACCTACAAAATGAATATTAACTGCATAATTAATACAATTATACCCATCCCTATTTGTTATTTACAGGATTACCATGCAGAGGGCAGGAACATCACTTTAAAACCTATCAGTTTTACACTAACATTCTTTGAAGTAAAGGTATGCTGGGGGAAGGAAGATAATGCTTGCGCTGGAGTGGCGATAGTGATTTTATTAGCCTCATCCCTAGCGCAGATGGCCAGGAAGGGAGGAAAAGAAGAGAGAGAACAGACTCTAAGTTTAAAAAAAAAAAAAAAAGAGAAAGAGAGTCCTGTAGCACTTTAAAGATTAACAAATTTCTGCAGGCATAAGCTTTTGTGGGCTGCAACCCACTTTGTCAGATGCATGAAATAGAAATCAGATGTGTGATTTTAACAGATTTGTGAGTTTAACTCAATCTGAATGTGACAGTGACATTTGAAAGTCCATTTATTGAGTGCCCTCTGCTTCCGTTTCAGGGAATCCAGCTATCCCCAAATCTGAGAAAAATGTGTGGTCTGAGACTCGAAGCCCCTTGTGGGTGACAGCTGTTTTTGGTACGTGAGAATCCAAAGGGTGCTGCAGAACTGATCTTGGCTTTCACTGAGTAGCATTAATGAAAACTGAACTCAGATTGAATAGGTTGTGATTGATTCAGCAGTGGCTACCTCTGGGGCTCCTCTAACCCATGTCGCTGCAGTGTGACTTAGGCCAACAGCGGGGTTCTTTAGACCACTTGTCTCAAGGGCTTAGGTGGGAAAGTCCAAGGTTCAATGTTTCCAGCTTTGGGAAAAGACGCACCATTTCCTTCTACTGTTGAAAACCGAGTCCTACTGCACAGGACTGGCTCTAACCTTCCCTCCTCCCCGTCCCTCCAGGGGACACAGCCCCTCTTCTCACTGTTAAGAGTTATCAGTCTGTCTTGTGGAATGCTGAGGCATTAGCGGGGAGCGGCTGAGCCTCAGTGCTGCTGTCTAGTTCAGGGGAGGAATCCCAGCAGCTTACTGCCTGTGTGCGCTTCACTCTCCAGTGCTCCTCAGCGTGCTGGTGGCTGCAGGATGCGCTGTTACATGGGGCCAATCCAAAGCAAAGAACAAGTGCTCCAGTTTCAGCCTTGAGAAAGCTTCCAAAGAACAGCTGATGCTGGACTCATCTCCTTGATGGGTATGTCTCCCGCTCTGCAATGAAGCCAAACTCCTCTACATAGGGGAGAGTGAAGTGGCTCTCCTCCCCTTCCCACACCTTAGCCTTCCATTTCCTCTCTCTTGTGCGGGGTTCTCGCCCACCTGTAGTTGTGGGAATCATTCCCAACTGTCCACTACAGCGAGGAGTGAGAAAGGTCTCCCCAACTTCTCTGTGCTGGGAAGACTGCTGGGCATCTTTCAGTGAGAGGCTCGTTGCAGTAGGGAGATAATTGGGGTTGTTGAACCCAGGGGAAGCTCCAAGTTCCTAGACACTGAGACAGCTAATTTGGGGGCTTTTTACAGTGGATGGCTTCCCCACAAGCTTTGTAAAATAAAAGTAAATGAGCCTTTGGCACAGAAGATATTAAATAACTAAATGTCTTGGTTCTTCATCTTGCAGGAAGTTGCAGTGCTGCAATATGGTGAGATGGGACCCCTCATCACACTCCCTGCAAATGCTGATTGAGCGGTTTCCGGGACGAGTTTTCTGGGGTTTCACTGGGTGATGATCATACTGGACTAATCAAGGACTCTTCCTTTGGCACAGGGAGCTTAGATTGTGGGATTATAGTGGCAGTGGGTAATCAGAAATGAGCATCACGGGTGCTCTAAAATCAACTATACGAGAATGTGATAGAAATACTTGGAGTGTCACAACGGGTCATCCATAGGTGCCCCACCCTGCCCCATATAGGTTATTCCTCAAGGTGCTTCTCTCTGGACTAGTTCTGGAGCTAGTGACCTCCTTCCCAGTGGACGGTGCACGTTAGCCTCTGCAGTAGAGCTGCCTTGCATTTCCACCGAAGAGTTGATTGTAAGCTACCTCTTCCTACCATGCTGAATCTTGCCTATACGCACAGCCATTTGCTGCTGTTCCCTTCTACACACCTCCGTGGGGCACAGCACAAAGTGACAAGTGTGTATAATTTCTATCCTGAAGATACTTTTCATATTTGTAACCATTGGCTCAAACGTAACATACCAGACATTCTTAAAACATCATTGGCTGGAGGAGACCTGTCAAGGAGGTGGAAAACTGAAGATGCTCCTGTTTCCTTTGCTTTGTATTGGCTCCACAGCCCCTAGGCACAGCACTGGACATTCAGGACCTGAGTGCCCTCAACTCTCAGTGCTGGAGGCATGCACAGCTCCTTGCAGGATTGAGCCTAGAGTTTCCACTTGGACACTGAAATCCCTGGGTGTTGCATCCTCAGTGCAATGGAAGAGTCTCTTAGCAAATGTTTTAAGTTTTGACACACATCTGGAGCTTTGCTGCTCTTCACTTTAGCTGTGAGTTGTCTTGGTCTCAAAGATCAGCTAGCTCCAGTGTCTCTCCATTTCAGCTCTTGGTCTGTGCTACATTTTTTTAGATTGTTATTAACTAAGTGTAAAGCACTAATACTGTACAGGGACTACCATGCCAGTGCAGAAATCTGGCACTGGAGGAGGGAGAACACCGTCTTTTCCCTTTAATCCAGTGTTGACATCCAAGACCCATGGCATTCTTTGCATAGGTGCTTCCTGAACGTGCACATATTATAAGCTAAAAACCTGTTGGCAGAATGTGGTGCCTTAGAGGTGAGAATTCTGCTTGTAGGGCATACACTTCAGCCAGCAACCTCAGGGGGCATGTAGGTACATGTGTATGTAATATAGGAGAGAACTTTTTTAGGAGATATGAAATATTTAAAATCTCAGCTCTTCCCAGCATTGGAATAGAGTGTTAGCATGAGGCTGAATCCCTGGAGGCCCAGGATGTTGCTTTTTGTGCAACCCACAAAGAACCACAGTTGGCAATTGGGCAGGTGCTGAACAACCGTGGGGAAAATAAAGCTTTTTAAAGAACTTGTGGTGGCTTCCTGGCTTTTGTCTTGAAGGTCATATCCATTATTATGGTTGACTCAGGCACTGCTCAGCACTACCATAGAAAGAAGTGGTATGTATGAACAGAAACCTCTTACCAGCCACAGTAGAGGAGCAGAGGATGGCTGAGTCTGAAGAGCAGCACAATACGTTTTTGGTGGGGGATGTGACAATGTCACTTACTTTGGAGGGGCAACATAGGTAGCTGCTCAGGCAAAGGGAGTTAAGGAAGGATTTTGGTTCAGGGAGGCTGTGTTGTGCATGGGGAAATAGGTATTTTTGCCAATTCCCTTTCAGTCAGACTCCTTTGGAGCTGCTTACATGATGTATAGGAGTCTAATGTGACCTAACTTACATTCTGGTTCTCCATTGCTCTGCTCTGGGTGTTTTCATTTACACTGTGCAGGTGGTATGAAATGCTACCGAATCAGAATGGTACACATTGGTGTGAATGACTGCGCAAGGAACACACCAGACTCTCTGCTACCAGAAGAAAGAGTCATTTGAAGCAGGGTTAGGGCTAGTTTAATGTCCACCTCCTTCCATCTTCTGACCCTTTGGTGTGTAAGTTACACCAGATTTGGCCTTCCTTAGACATTGATGGAATAGGTGCAATGTAGGGGGCTGTAACTTACATGCCATCTCTGAATATAGCACTGTGCATCTACAGCAGTGGTCCCCACACTTTCTGGCCCTAACCCCAGCTCCTGGTCTGGACCGCAGCTCTTCTTCTGGCCCCGGCTCCTGACCGCAGCTCTGGCCCAACTCCTGGCTCCTGACTGGTTCCCGGGAAGGTACAGAGTAGGTAAAGAGGGAGCACGCTTGTAGGGTCCTGGGAAAAGTTTGGGGGACCACCGATCTGGAGGAAGTCTAAGCAGGCAAACACACACCCTTCTTCGATTCAGCTGCTTCAATCCAGAATGCATGGTGGTCTTGGCACAGCATTAGCTGAGGGTGCTGCAATGTGTTATTGTAGCAAGAGGCAGTGGGCTCCATGCAAAGAGGCATCCGGTGATGGAGGAGGGCGCTCCCTCTTTGCAGCTCTGGGCACTTCAATACCAGAATGTTAGAGACAATTTTTAGTGTTCAGAGGGGAGCCACAGGTGTGGGTAAGAGACTGGAGGAGGGCTGGGTCTGTAATAGAGCATTGTGTTTCTCTAGTCCCTTACAGTGGAGCACCTCAAAACACTGTACAAATGCTAATTAATTAAGCCTCTGCAAAACAGGTCAGTGCCAGTATTCCCATCTTACAGATAAGGAAACTGAGGCTCAGTAAAGCACCTTAGCCACTGACCATCCCACCCTGCTTTCTGTTGTGGACCAGCTCTCTGGGAAGTGGTGGAAGCCGTCCAGCCTTTATGACTGGACTGTACAAAGCATCGAGGGATACTATAGGAGTGCCCTGAACTGGCTTGCAGGGAATGGGCTAGCAGCCAATAGGTCTTTTCCATCCCTATTCTGTGTGTGACAGTGTCTCTTGTTTCAGTGGCACAGAAACGTGATGGCAGAATGGAGAGGTGGTGATGGTTTTAATGCACGGGTGTTTAATGAATGAATAAATCTCAGAGCAGGATCTCAGGTGGGGGGCCCAAAGAGGTTAAAGCTAATGGAAGTTCCCAGATCTGTTCCTGTTGCCTCCTGGGAACTTGAGTCACCAGCAGAAGTTAAATGACCATGAAGTAAGGCCATGTGGCCTTCCAGTAGGTTCAGAAACAGACATGATTAATGACTACGCCCCTACCTGAATATAGACTAGTGGTGGTAGCAGCAACCAGCTTGAATGGAGGCAGCGAGAAAAAGAATAAAAGAAACACTTGTCTGGAAACAGTTCCTTATATAAAGGGTTAAAGCTTCAATCTCATTATTGTCTTAAGGAGCTAGAGCTGAGCCGTCCCCAGCCTCCAGAGTATAAACCCAGTTGCTCAGTCTGATAAGCAATCAGCTTTGTGAGCCCAGCAGCGGGTCCGGCGCATGGAGCACTCGTGCAGTCTATGCCCACAGAGGCTGAGGGAGGGGTGCTCTTGATAGTCTCTTTGCAAGCTTTTCTTAGCACATGCCTAATGGAAACGTTCCCATGAAATCAAAGTTGTCAGCCCTCAGGCCATCATTTTCGGGCGCTCTGGTGTGAAATGCCAGGTGCCATGAAGCAAGGGAGGACGAGGCGCGCAAGCCTCTCTGCCAATCTAAAAATCGGGGATCACCAAGGGTGCTGGTGGACGCCAGAAGAAGAGGAGGTCTTCTTCCCTTTTGCACAAGACAGTCTGGTAAAGCCATGGAGCTCCCTGCACAATGTGACTGAGAGGACCCAGGAGCAAGGCAAGGTGCCTCCCCGACGGAGCAGATACTTCCTCAACATCAACGTTGGGGGGAAACCTTTCCAGATCGCTTACAAAATGGCCGCCCGTTACCCCATCACCAGAATCGGGAAGCTGGCCATCACCACGGACCCTATGAAGAAGCTGAAACTTTGTGATGACTACTCGGTGCAAAGGAACGAGTACTTCTTTGACCGAGACCCTTTCGTCTTCCATTACATCTTCCACTTCTACCGCAGTGGGGTTCTGTGGATCATGGATGAGCTGTGCCCCACCAACTTTGTGGAGGAAATTGAATACTGGGGTATCCACCTGAAATACTCCCAGCGGTGCTGCCGGATCCTCTTTGAGGAGAAGCAAGACGAGCTCAAAGAGTACCTGAAAATACAGCGGGAGCTGGAGGCAGAGCTGGAGCCCCTGGAGCGGGAAGAGCACTTTGAGGGCAAGTTTCTGGGGGAGTTCCGGAAAGCCATCTGGAACCTCATTGAAAAACCCTTCTCCTCCATCCCTGCCAAGATCATCGCTGTCATGTCTAGCTTCTTTGTGCTGATCTCCATCGTGGGCATGACGCTCAGCACAGTAGAGGAGATGCAGCACAAGACGGCGAAGGCGTGCATGGAGCGGCTGGAGACCATCTGTGCCATCTTCTTCACCTCCGAGTACCTCATGCGGCTCCTATCCACGGCCACCTTCCAGAAGTTCCTGCGGGCCGCGTTCAGTGCCATAGACCTAGTGACCATTCTGCCCTTCTACATCCAGATTCTCTTTGAGCACCTGGCTGAAGGAGACGCCCTTTACCATGAAGAGCTGCACAAAATGGAGAGCGTGAGCAAGCTGGGGAAAGTCCTAAAACTCATCAAACTCATGCGGATTTTTCGCATCCTCAAGCTGGCACGCCACTCCACCGGCCTGCGGGCCTTCGGCTTCACCATGCGCCAGTGCTACCAGCAGGTGTGCTGCCTCCTCCTCTTCATCGCCCTGGGTGTTTTCACCTTCTCGGCTTTGATGCATTCTGTGGAACATGACGTCCCTGGCACCAACTTCACCAGCATCCCTGACGCCTGGTGGTGGGCAGCGGTAAGATGCAGACACCCCTTGGAAAGGGAAATGTTTGATGGGGCACCCAGGGGCACCTCTGTCTTTCTGCTGGGGCTGAGTTCAGTGACATAGGATGATAGGCAGCACCTTCACCTCCTCTGGCCAG
Source organism: Mesoclemmys tuberculata (assembly GCA_007922155.1). Classification (NCBI taxonomy): domain Eukaryota; kingdom Metazoa; phylum Chordata; order Testudines; family Chelidae; genus Mesoclemmys; species Mesoclemmys tuberculata. Next base: position 2,166,890 of record ML675700.1, read on the forward strand.
GAGTCAGAACCACGCCTGAGTCTCCCCCACGGAAGCAGTAACGTTGGGCTCCGGCCTGAATCCAGGGTCAGCCCAGCCCCTTAGGACTCTGGAGGGGGCAGTCAATGCCTGTAATATGGCAGTGCAGGGCAGTGAACCCCTTAGAACGCCGAATGGGTCCCGAAACAAGCCTGGCACCAGGGAATGAGATGCTGGGCTTGGGGTTGGTCCTGACCGTGCAGGGCGCTAGCCACAGAGCTGGGGATGCTGAGGTGGGGAAGAGAGGCCGACTTGGCTCTGGTGCAGCAGTTCAGCCAGCACAAGGACAGTGAAGAGCTGCAGCTGAGACTCAACCCCTGGCAGGGTTGAATGTCCAGCCAGGTCCATGTGAGACAGGGACAGCGAGCCTGGCGCCAGGGAGTGCAGGACCCTCCTGCCGCAGGCCCTGGGGCAGAGCAGGGCCACCTGTGCAGCTCTGTGGGCGGCAGAGTACCGGGTGTTGTCATTGGTGCAGGGCGCTAAGCCCCCAGGATCCAGGGACAGCGAGCAGCTGTGATGGCTATGCATGACTCCCATTGCCTAGGGCACGGGGCAGGGAGTTCCAGCGTGGCACACACTGGGAGATGGGGCAAGAGGGACACACACATGGATGCCTGGGATCAGGCTGGAGAGCAGAGCTGTAGCTGGGGCCACCAGAAGGAAGCAGGGAGGGAACACCCAGATCAATGTTGGAGCTGGTGGCAGGGAATGGAGGCCATGGAGATCAACTTTGAAGGGAGCTGAGCCTGGGGTTTGGACCAGGGCTCATGAGGAGAGGGACACAAGGCAGGTTGGGGCCTGGGTATGAGGGGGATGCACAGATCAAGGCCCTAAGTCCTGGCAACTGAGAGAGACACATGGATTTGTCTGGAGTCATGCAGGGAAAGGGAGACTGGGGCTGCCCGGGGCTCAAGGAACACAAGGGGAAGATGCACAGATCAGGACCCAAAGGTACGCATCTCCAAGGGGAAACAGATTGGCCTGGGTTGGTGCTGAGGAAGGGGGCACAGACTGAGGCTCCTGGGGGATGTGTGGAGACGCACCATTCTGGCCAGAGCTTGGGTAGGGGAGGAGGGGCCCAGACTGGGGCATCGGGAAGGACTCCTGTATTGATAGAGGTTGTCTCAGGCCCAATAGAGTGTTTCCAGAGCCTTGTGTGGCATGGGGGTCACACCAAGTTATGGCCAGCGGCTCCCACACTAACAATCACCATTAAAAGCCTGCTGACTTTGTATTTACATGCAGAGAAGGAAGGAAATCAGTTATAGCCTTGGAGACTCCAGGGTTAAACAGGGCCTTCGTCTCCATAATTTGTCTCGTTCCCTTCCCGTCTGTAGCATGGCGTCATTTCTCCAGGAGAGCCCAGGGCTTTGTGCTCTCTTTAGCTGGTGTCAGAAGTTCCTATGGGGATGTAAGGCTGGTCAGAGACGAGTCTCTGTTGCTAAAGTCCACGCTGGCCTCTTCTGAAGACAAGAACACAAAGAAAAGAGAAAAGATACAAAAGCTCAGCTCTGCTACTTGCTACAGATGGAGCATGCTCCTATTAGCCCCCTCAGAGCTGGCAAACCAGGTTTGGGCTAAAGGGATGTGTGGATCCACCCTTCCCGTGTGCTCACAGCCATGGTATAAAGGTGCTCTTTCCTGGCCAGCGAAGCCAAATTCAGGGCTCAAGCATAATTGTTTTGGGCCAGGTATAAACTTGTAACATGGGTCGTCCCCCCACATCCCTCACTCCCCCCACACCCCATAGTTCTGCATCCCATACATACAATCTCATGAGCCATGAACATTTTTTTCCTCATGGTAATGGGGGTTGCAGCTGGGCCAGGCCACCCAGGGTCTCTGAGCCCTGGTAAACTGTACCCTTTTTCCCCCCCCATGTGGGGACCCTGCCTGGAGCTTCCTGTCTGTGTCTATTGCCCAGCCCAGGGAATGTCTAGTGCCACGCATAGGGCTTCAGTCCAGAAGGTTTGCCTCGGGCCTGTTGCATAGGACCTTGATGCAGCTCGGGTCTGGGCCACATTATCAAGGGTGGGAGGAGTAAGGAATTGTACAACTGTGTGTTTGTTGGAAGGGGAGGGCGTGGCTGGGAGTGGCACAGCCTCTGGCCATGGTAAACTGGACCCTTCCCCCTGCCATGTGGGGGCCCCAGCCAGATTAGACAGCCGGAAAGATGTGGGAGTGGGAAAATTCCCCACCAGTGAGTGGGTGTGATCAGGAATCTCAGGTTGACAGCCCAGGAGCGAATCTGACACAGGTGATGGTGGCATCTGACTCTCTAACCTTGGCTGGCCTGGTCCGGTCAGGACACCTGTTAGGGTTAGGACAGAGGAGGCCCAGCAGTATGATGATCCATTGCTGGGTGCAGGGAATGGATGACAGAGCTCACGCCTCGTCCTGAAGCAGGGAGTCCGCTCCAGTCTGTCAAGCCAAGCTTCAGCAACTGAGCCCCTGATATGTCTATGTCTAGAAACGTCTGGGTGGCAGCGATGTCACCCGACCCGACCCATGCCAGTGACTCTATTTATCTTTCTTTCCTGTTCTTGGTTCATTTCCTGTCATTCTAATACCATCTTGGCTGGTTGCTATAGTCATTTTGGGATCTCACCAGTAGTCTTGAGGACTCCCATGAATTCCTTTATCTGAAGCACATCCGCCTTGTCCTGATTTGCCATTGTCTTGCCATTGCTTTGTGCAGTCATTTATACCAGGGCCAAATGGGTGTGAAACCCCAACCCTCCCGATCCGGAGGCATCGGTCACACACCTTTCACCAGCATGAGCTTCACTGTGTGATAGATGGACTCTATACCAAAAATCACAATATTCAGTCAAAGGACCAGTTGCTGACCCAGGGTCAGTTGTGCTCAGATCGCAGACCAAAGACACTTGTAGCCAATGTTGTAAAAAACTAACTAACGTCTTGTTAACTAGGAAAAAGAACTGAGAGTTATTTACAAGGGAAAGCAAGTAAGCATATGTATGCCAGTGAGATACAGTAGGGTGTCAAAAGAATAGAAACTTCTATAGCAAGCAGACCCTGTATCCTTTAGGGCTAATCCAGGCCAAATAGATGGGGACTCCTTGCTTATGTTTAGAAATGATTGCCCTTCATAGCTCACACAGCATAGGAATCCAGTTTCTGCTTGTCAGGGATTTTTATCTCCTTCTTCTCAGAGTCCAAACTGATAGAGCAAGTGTGGGGAGGGCAATCAGCAACGTCTTTGTCCTTTTGATGTCTTACAATGGCTCATTTGGTTTCAAAGGCCTGCTTGTCTGCAGGACCCCCACTGCACACTAATGAATGCTTCTTTACTGTTTGGTGAGCGACACAATTACAGAAGTTTGCAATGCAAATTCCCAATACAACTTTATACCATGGGCTACAGATGTTAAGTGAGATCAATGCAGCCAGCACCTTACAAATGTTTCATAAAGACCAAACGTTCTTTAGCACTAATATCTATTTTAACAATATTCGTTGTCGATCCCTCGGGGCAAGGATAATCTCTTTCACAGGTTTTATTTTATATGGGCCCTTTGGTGACTGAGGAGTCCAATTCTTGAGTCTCAGACTCGTTGGCAGACATTGGAAGGCAAAGCTGGGCCACGATTGCTGCATGACAGTTGTCTGTCCTTTCTCTTCTGGCGTTTTTCTGCCTCCAGGGTGAGGCGATTTTCCTCAAAAGTGGTCATTCCTTCTCTGACAAGTCTTCACCAGTTATCCCTGTCTCGGGCTACCTGCTCCCAGTGTGTGCTGTCGATGGCACAGCTCTTGATGTTTGTCTTGAGGGTATTTTTGCAGTGTTTCTTTGCCTCCCCTCCCCCTCTTCCCCATTTCTTTTCTCCTTTGCTGAGTTGGGTGTGCAGCAATTGTTTTGGTAGGCGTGCATCAGGAGTGCACTCAACGCCTGCTCCACCTCAGCTGGCACTGAATAATCAGGGCCACAGCACTGAGGATGTTGGCCTCGGTGAGCACGATCCTCCCCCTTTATGTGCTGGCGCTGGCATTCCAAGTTTTCCAGGTGTTTTCTGCAGCTCATCCAAGTCTCACAGCCGTAGAGGAGAGTTGGGATCACCACTGCTTTATACACGAAAAGTCTAGTGCGCAGCAGAGGGCAAGCACAGATGTCGAGATTCAGCCCAGAATCTGTTGTGTCAGCCTTGCCGTTGGCAGACTGTCCCACCGGGTTTTCAACACCCGCGCTCTCGGAACACACACTAACCCCATTCACATGCCGGTGAATCAAACTGGTTTTCAGCTGTTCATTTGCCAATGTTCAGTGAGGCCTGGGGCCTTGGCATGTGCTGGCACCTGGTCTGCCAGCCTCACAGGGGACTCAGATCAGGGCCTGGTCCCGTGCGAGGGAAGCGTCAGGAGTTGGGGGACCGACGTGCAGGCTCATTTCTGGGTCTTTCGAGGGAAAGAGAAGGAAAACTATGAATCGATGCTTGGGCTGATGGTGTGAGAGAAGGACACATGGATCGGGCCCTAGGCTCATGGAGAGGGGTGCACGTGGCTTGATGGGTAGAGGAATAAGTGAACTGGGGCCTGAGCTCACTTGGGGGAAGGCCATATGAGCTGGGGCTGGATTTGTGGGGTAAGGGGCAGAGATGTAGATTGTGGAAGAGGAAAGAGTATGTGGACACAGTGATAGGCACCTGGACAGGGCTCAGGGGGCTGGACTCATGGCTTGGGGCCTGAGCTGGTATTGGGGAAGGGGGCATGTGAGCAATGGGTCCTTGTGAGCAGTACTGGTGGCTAGGTTCATGCCGGTTCCTTTGCGCGGCACCTGGGCACGTGTAGATAGTAGAAGGGGAGGACACACACCCACATTGGTGCCTGGCCTTGTGAGCTGTGTCATTGCTGAGTTAACTCAGTTGATCAGTGACTGGGTCTGAACCCAGAGTTCGCCTAGCCCAGGTGCGAGCAGCCCCACTGCAAAGCCCTGCCGAGGCGACTGTGCCCTCGCGGGGGCTGTGCTGCATTTCCCTGTGGGTGTGTTGCTAGGACTGCGGTGGCCACATCCCAGGGTTCTGTGCACTGAACTAAGCTGAGCTACTCTATGATTCTTTCCCAGTGACTTGTGAGATAACTTGTCTGTCCTGTTAAGCACATGTGTGACCTGTGGGAAGGTGAAGGAAGACTAGAGAGCATGGAGGAGAGAGTAAACTTATACAATTTGTGGGTGACCCCAAGTTGGGGGGTTGCAAGCACTTTGGAGGATAGGATTAGAATTCAGATTGACTTTGGTAGCCTGGCAAAGTGGTGTGAAATCAATCAGAGGAAATTCAGTAAAGAGAAGTGCGAAGTATGGCATGTAAGATGGAAAAATCAAGTGCACAAATACAAAATGGGGAATAAGGAGCTGGGTAGCCGTACCACAGGAAAGAATCTGCAAATGCAATATGAGTCAACATTGTGATGCTGTGCAAAACCCACACATGTCATTCTGAGGAGTATTAACAGGAGTGTCCTATGCAAGACAGGAGGTGATTGTCCCATTCCACTTGGCACTGGGAGACCTCAGCTGGAGTGCTGGGTCCCGTTCTGGGTGCCGCTCTTTAGGAAAGGTGTGGACAAATTAGAGAGGATCCAGAGGAGAGCAACACAAATGACACAAGGTTTAGAAAACCTGGCCTATGAGGAAAGACTGGAAGAAGTGGGCATGTTTAGTCTAGAGCTGGCTGCGGGGGGTCTTCAAATGTGCAAAAGATTGTTGTCACAGTTTCAGAGCAACTGGTTCCTTGAGGTCTTCCACTCTTAGGTTTTTGGCTCCTGGGTGAAGACCTGCATTTCACTCCCTCTTGACTGGGGTATTTCCAAGCTGCACCATTCCCTGCCTATGCTGTGATATCCTCTGCAAGCCCGACTGCCAAAAAGGCCACTGTCTGCGCTTTGCTTTCTCTCCAGAGCTCTGACCAGTGTCTTGCCTGCAGTCACAAGCTACCGCACAGCTCGTTCTAAGCATGCACCTTTATTCTTAAATATTAAAAAGAACCTGAACACATCCTAAAATATTTACCTGGTATCATCCCCCGAACTCCAAACTCAGGCTCTGGTGGGAGTCACTGCTTCAAAACCCACAGTTGAGTTTCCCCATAGTTTCAATTTCATAACTGTCTCAGATTATGTCTTTGGGAGCAGGTAACACAAATAATCTCCCTCTCCGTAGGGCATAGCTAAACCCAGTCTTGTCTGGCACATCTTCAATATTGTGCTTTGAACGCCTAGGTCTCACATGTGAACCATCTCCCCCCTAGAGCGGCTACATCCAATCCCGGCCCATCTTAATACATAAACCATTCGGTTAATACAATGGGTAAAGGGAGATTTGGGTTGGAAATCAGGAGAAACTTGCTAACTCTGAGTAGTTCAGCACAGGACCACGTTCCCGGTCTGGGTGTGGAATCCCTGTCAATGGAGGTTTTTCAGAAAAGGGTGGGCTAACACCTGACAGAGATGGTCTAGGTTTACTCAATGCTGCCTCAGCTCAGGGAGCTGGACGAGGTGCCCCTGAGGTCCTTGATTCTATAGCTATCACCATGTGAGAGATTTAGCCTTTGTCCTCATTGAACTGTGGGCGGGTGTCCCAGCCAGGCTAGCTAGCCCGGGTTGAGAGCACCACTAACGTGGGAGGAAGGGTTTTATGTGTGGAGAGGGGCGTTTAGGGACAACCTCCAGGTAAGGCCCCACTTAGCTCTGCAGTAAAGCCGTGTCCCTGAACGTGGGTCAGAGACGAGGAGCTCATGGATTGGGGAGCAGCTTTGAGGGCTGAAGGGGTGACACGTGGGCTGATGCCTGGACCCTGGAACTGCTCACACGGACTGAGCATCCTCCGTAACATCTGCTGAAGCTGCTGCCCTCACTCTGCCCACCATTGTCAGCAGGTACGGGCTGTCTGTGGCATCGGGTGGGCAGACGCTGTAGCTGGTCATAGGCTGGGGCCCAGGGGAGACACGTTGAGGGGTGCCCTGCTTGTGTGAGGGGGGGAGAGGGGAGAGGTCTTGTTTCTCAGGGGTAGGGGCCTGGCTCAGTGGCTGAGCAGGCCCGGACGTGCTTCCTGGGACGTGAGCTTGGGGGAGTTGATAATTTCCCTCTCTCAACCCCCTTACAGGTCAGCCTCTCCACAGTGGGCTATGGAGACACCGTTCCTGACACGGTGCTGGGCCGGATAGTGGCGTTCGGGTGCATCTCCTTCGGTATCATCCTCAATGGGATGCCCATCTCCATCCTCTACAATAAGTTCTCCGATTACTACGCCAAGCTGAAAGCCCACGAGAACGAGACCAGCCTCTCACTCAAGCTCACCAAGAAGATCCGCTTTAAGGAGAGAGCCCTGAAGAAGCTGGCTGGATGCTGCAGTGGTGACGCCCACGTCCACCACTGACTGGGCCACCCACCGGGCCACCTGACCTCCCACCTTGGTTACCCCACCTAGACACCTCCCCCACCAACAGGGCCATCCAACATGGCCACCCTACCACCATCCATTCCAGCCCACCCACCCGGGATACCACAGCCACCAACCTGGCCACCCACCAACCGGGTTAACAGAGCTCCCAACCTGACTACCCAACCAGCCACCCATCAACTCGGTCGCCAGGTCTTCCTGCCTGGCTACCCCACCGCTGACCTAGACACACCCACACTCAGCTGGGCCGCCTGACGTGGCTACTCCACCCAACAGTCAGGCCATCCAGCCAGCTATTCCCCTGGCCAAGTAGGCATCCTGGCATGTTTTGCCTTCTTCTTTGACCTGGCCACTTCACTTCAGTGGAACGTGCACATTCACTGTCAGGGAGACCCGAAGAGATACTGGCAGTGGGGCAGGAGCTCAGAGAAGAGCAACAAAAAGGACCAAGGGGCTGGAGGGGCGGAATAGGGGAGAGCGGACACTGTTCAGCTGGGCTAAGGGAGTTGGGAAGGTCACAAGAATGCTCTCCAAGCCAGGCAGCCTTCCTGAGAGGAAGCAGGGCAATTAGTGTGACACCGGGGAGAGAGGCAGAATGGAGGAATGTTCTCTGACAGTCAGGTGTGTCGGGTGAGATCTGGTCGCCCCCCCAGGGGAATGTGGAAGCCCCATTGCTGCTGACACGACTAGATGGGGCAAAGCCCGGTAGGATATGCTGCCAAGGTCTGTGCCCTGGACTGAGGGGCTGATGGGACATCAAAGGTTTTTCTATCTCTAGTGCCCCAAGCTGAACCCACCGGTCACCACTGAGACACCACATGAGACACCGGACACCACATGTCTCTGCCTCACAGAAGCCTTTACAAATGGAGCTAGTCACTTGGCCCAAGCTGTACCCAGCAATGGAGGAAATGAGCTTTTGTGGGGCAGACATATTGCTGCACTCATGAGTCCTTTTGTGGGACAAAGAATGGGTCTGGCCCCTGTCTGGCGATCTGTGACCCCCAGTGGGATGCAAGAATTCTGTGCTTCAGGCCAATGCGGACATTCCCATCAATCAGCTCCCTCTCTGTACATACAGTTTTGCTCTTGTTTTCCAGCCTCCCGACCTTGTGGCCTCTTTGTCACAGCCACAGAAGGAGGACAGATGTTAGAGGGACCAGATCCGGAGCTGGAAGAATCTGCCAGCTTTGGGGTTGGGAAGAGAGTGTCCTGGTCTCTGGTGCAGACATTGGCAAACTTGCTTTTCAAAGCCCGTTCTCACTCTGTTGGCTCACAGGAAACCTGTCTGCTGTAGGGCTGGGCCTAGGACTGTATCAGCAGGAATGTTCATCCAATAAAACAGAATGGGACAGTGTGTCATATTCACTGGGAAAAATCTCTGTGTCTGTACCAGCGAGAGCAAGGTTCTGTATGTGGGGTGGCAGAGCCAGGATGGTCTTTACATTAGCCAAGGGAAGCTGTTTGCAGACATTGATCATGGGAGATTTTGCAACTTTGAACATAGATTCCCTTCAAAGTCTGCCTTCCATGGAACCAGGGCTGAATGTTTTACAAGGTACAGCTGCCTTCCTGGTACATCTCTTCTTTTGGTGCAAGAGTCCGTTGACCTCCGCTCTGTGTGCATGCGTGTCTGTGGGTGTCTGCTCATGTCCCAGTGTACGGTGGTGCTTGTGTTTTAAACTCTTGTTTGTGCACGCTCACCTGTATCAGTGTTTGCGTACGCTCGTCTGCACACTTCTACGCCCTTGTGCACTTGAGGAGATTTACAAAGGCGCTGCTTTCTGTGACAGCCACGCCTCGACGTACTAGCGAGTAACTCAGAAAGTTCACACTTTTATAAGGCCAAAAGTACTCCAACTTGATACCTCAGCCCTGTTGTGTCATGGACTTTACCCGGAACTAAATCTCAAGCTAAGAGTAAAGACAATGGGCTTGGTGTTTCCTTTTCTTTTCTTTAATCTTTATTGAAGTAAATAACAGCAATGCAATAAAAAATACAAATTACAGCTTACCATAAAGCCATTGCTGTTGGCCATGGAATACCTCTCAGCAGAGATCTCCTGTTTCTAATCAGAACAAAAAATCAGAAAGATTTACGAGTTCATTGGAGTCTGGGATATTTTCTGAGGGCCCAGTTTGCACCCTCCCCCCCCCCCCCCGCACATGAGGTAGTGCCTTATCTCACAGTGACAGTGGGGTTACACACAGAGTAAGGCACTGCTTAGCAGATGGGGACCAGAATCTCTCTAGCCACATTTCGGGCCAGTTTTCACTCACTCAACACAGCCGTGGGGGAAGCTAAGGGTTGCCAGCGCTCACAATTTTATTGCTTGTCTTCTGATAATCGGGGCTTTTCTTAAAGCCCCGGCTCTGGAAGTGTGGGATGCCAGGAGAATCTCGGCTTGCAGCTAAGGTAAAACCTTGCTCATGCCACCCCTGACAGCTCAAATCCCAGAAGGCAACTACTAGAACCCAGAATTTATCATTAAAAAAAAAAATCTTATGATTTTTAAGACAATGTCATGATTTCAAGGGGGGGCCATCACTTGTGAGTTTTGAGGTTGCTGATATTGTGGGGGGGATATCTACTACTCATTCTCCTATTGCCTGAGAAGTGGGTGGGGAGGGGAAGGTCAGCCTCCCACAACTCCCTGGCCAGGAGAGCTGAGCTGGTGTGAAGGGGAAAATAAGTGGCCTCTCTTTGGGCCTCCAGTAGTTTACTCTCCCCGGAGCAAAGGTGGAGCAAGGAAGGAATTGTGATCGAGTAACCAGATCTACACCACCTCCCTCTGTCTCAGTCTGGCCCTTAATACAGAGCCAGGCTGCCTGTGCTATTGAGATCAAAGATCCCCATTTCTTCAAGGGCAACAACCTGTTTGCTGAATGAAACAAACCGGGAAAGGTTCCAAGTGCACAGCGGCGTGGGGTGGTTTCCTAAGGAGACAGATTAACTGTACTGAATCCATCTTGCTACCCATTAGTATTCAACGCTGGCGAAAGATTAATTTGTGCTTCAGAGATTATAGCCCTGGGTAGAGGTCATCAGCATCAGGGACCAAACCTGCAGTAAGAAACAGGAAGAATGAGTGTTTCCTGCCTGAGCTGTGAGACTCACCTTCCCTTGCCCCTCCTGGAGCAACCAGGTTGACTTCCATACATCGGTCAAGCCAGGTCACCTCTAGCTGGGGGAACACTGCTACAGCGCGTGGGTGTGGATTGCACATGGGAAGGAAACTTGCCTCAGAGGGATTGAACAAGTGCACAGTACTGTAAGGCCAGCTCCAAATATTAAAAAATCATGTGCTTGGACCCCAAAATCATGAGAGGGGAAGAACCCCAGAAATTGCAGGAGGAGATGGGGATGGGGGGGCAGACAATTAATGTGGGGCTGGAGGGGCAGAATGGATGGTGTGTGTGTGAAAGGACTGGACGGGTGAAATTCTGCCGCAAAGGCCAATGGCTCCTTAGTAAATTTGGACAGGCTGGCAACATCAATTATCACCCGCATGCTGGGGGTGGGCAACGGGAGCTCACAAGCCCAAAGTCCCCAGCATTATTAATTTCAAAGGGGTTTAACAAGAGCCCAACGTCACCATGGTGGTGAGCAGTTTGATGAACTTGCTGAACAGGAAACTACCTTCCCCACCAATCCCTTGACCTTCGAGGGGTGGACTATTGGGTACCCCATTTCCCTGGCCAGTAGGGGAATGGGGCAGAAACCCTATGGAAAAACAGTGACCCAGGAAAGACCCTGGCGCTGGGCGGAGCTGCACAGAGGTTTTGGGGAGCAGGGGAAAACTCTGCAACTGATCCCCCTGGTCCAGCCTCCCAAAAGAACTACTGCTGGGGGTACCAGGGCTCGAGAGTGAGCCCAGCCCAGGCCCCACTCGCCCCGCAGCAGCCCCTTCTGTCCTGCTCAGCTTGGCCCGGCTGCCTGCTCAGGGCGGTGCCTCGTGACAGAGGGGCTACCAGGAAACCTGCGTGGTGCTGTGACTCCATGTGCCAGGTCGTGCAGTGCCACCGCTCAGTTTGGGGGTCCTCTCAAAGTGGGGGCCAGGACAAACTCACTTGGGGAAGTGGCAACTACATCGCACATCCAGAGACGCGGGGAAACTGCCAGGGAGCTGTGTCCAGAGCCAGCTACCGCAAAACCCGAGGAAACAGGTGGAAAAAGGTGCAATAGCTGGACATCAGCGCAGACCTGCGTGTGACCAGGGTGCGACGGCTGGACGTCAGCACAGACCTGCGTGTGACCAGGGTGCGAGGGCTGGACATCAGCGCAGACCTGCGTGTGAGCAGGGTGCGAGGGCTGGACGTCAGCGCAGACCTGCATGTGACCAGGGTGCGACGGTTGGACGTCAGCGCAGACCTGCGTGTGACCAGGGTGCGACAGCTGGATGTCAGCGCAGACCTGCGTGTGACCAGGATGTGACGGCTGGATGTTGCAGAACTACAGGATTAGGTCTGTGCAGAACTTGTAGGGAAGCAACAGAAGTGGGACAGGTAGCCAGAGCAGAGGGGCCCCAGAAGACACCCCACTAACTGGTCCAGGCCTGGAAACTTAGAAATTCCTAATTATCTCTAGTGGACTCCGCACTGAAGGGACATCTCAGGAGTTAGGCCTCAGGAGCCTTAACCTAGTGCACTGCCCTCCCCAAGGGCCCAAATAGGAACCGTTATTATTTTACATTAAATTGTGACTGTTGAAGCCACTGCACTGAGGGTGTTTGCCATTTCCTACACGAGGAGAGGCAATTCTTGATTCAGTCCTAAGTGGAGCACGGGATGTGGTCCAAGAGGTGAATTAGCTGTACCTCTTGGTAATAGTGACCATAACATAATAAAATTTAACATCTCTGGGGAGAGGTGGAGGGGAACACCAAAGCAACCCACCACACTAGCATTTAATTTCAGAAAGGGGAAGTACACAAAAATGAGGCAGCTAGCTAAACAGAAATTAAAAGGTACGAGCCAAAAGTGAAATCCCTGAAAGCTGCAAGGACACTTTTTAAAGACACCATAATAGAGACTCAATATAAATGTACACCCCAAATTAAAAAACAGAGTCAGAGGACCAAAAAAGCGCCACCGTGGCTAAACAACAAAGTAAAAAAAGCAGTTAGAGGCAAAAAGGCATGTTTTTAAAAGTGAACGTTAAATCCTCTTGAGGAAAATAGAGAGGAGCATAAACCCTGGCAAGTGAAGTGTAAAACTATAATTAGGGAGGCCAAAAAAGAATTTGAAGAACAGCTAACCAAAGACGCAAAAAGTAACAACGTTTTTTTCAAAGTACATCAGAAGCAGGAAGCTGCTCAACAACCAGTGGAGCAACTGAACGACTGAGATGCTAAAGGAGCACTCAAGGAAGATAAGGCTGCCGCGGAGAAACTAAATTAACTCTTTGCATTGGTTTTCTTGGCTAAGGATGTGAGGGAGATTCCCAAACTTTTTAGGTGATAAATCTGAGGAACCGTACGAGACTGAGGTGTCATTAGAGGAGGTTTTGGAACAAATTGACAAATTAAACAGTAATAAGTCACCAGTGTTGCCTGATTTCTGGGAGTTTAGTAATTTGAATGGGGTTCTAGGCTCACCAGTTGATCTGATCAGAAGATAATGAGGTTCTTGTCCTGGAATCAGGCTCCAGAAGAGTTTTATAGGGACTCCTGGCGTGCACGACAGGAACGCTCACACCGATAGCCAAATCTGTATAATTTTATAAGCTTTTATTGAAATAACATAAAATGATAGGTAAAGGATTGATTAAAAGAAAATGAATAATCAAATGGATCATGGATAGCATTACAGTCTTATTCTAAAGACACGTGATATATATATATATATATATTTAAACGGTGTGCTTTGGATTAATATGCTCACACCCTTCTCTGATGACCTGGTTGAGATCGATGTCCGGTTTTTCAACTCTTGAGTAGTGGGGTGGAGAGTTAGGCAGTGCTGGAGAGCTAAGAGCTATGAGGCTCAGACTAACACTACAAATAATAGTACGTATATACAAAGAACAAAGAGCTTAACACTCAAACTAAGAGAAGTTTCAAGAACGAGTAGCTGACGATCGCCTCAAGAAACATGATTTGCCCCTTCTTATACCCTGACCAACAGGGGTCCTCCTTCTAAGTCCAAACTTGGATTCTTCACCCCCAAATTATTAGGGTACCCTTATTCTATAGGTTGGCAGGTTCAAGCGTATTAATGACATATCCACGTCCTTTCCAGCTGGTTCCAGCTGGTTCGCTTGTCTCACCTTTGTTATTACTGGTGTTTTTGTGGGTTTTGTGGCGTATCTGTGAAGTTTACTCGGGGCATAACCTGAGACAGCCCCACTGTCTTGATGCCTCCTGACTTATCTAAGGTAAAGATTATAACCATATATGTCTTATCCTTTAACTCATCATTATTTATCTGGGCCAAAGATCCCGAACATACATACACTAACTGCCTTAGCTTTCATACAGGATATGGCCTGTAAGATACCTTGCATTACAGCTGTAATACTTTAATATGAATCTATGACTCTAGTATAATAAAACAACAATACTTAAATCTATAGGGAAAGGTATATATATGCAAGTGAGCAGGCTAGTCCTATAGGCTACACCAGGTCCAGATGGCATCCACCAAGAGTTCTGAAGGAACTAAAATGTGAAATTGCAGAACTACTAACCGTGGTATGTAACTTATCATTTAAATTAGCTTCTCTACCAGGCAACTGGAGAATAGCTAATGTGACACCAATTTTTAAAAAAGGCTCCAAAAGTGATCCTGGCAATTACAGGCCGGCAAGCCTAACATCAGCAAATTGTCTGAAACTATAGTAAAGAACGTAATTATCAGAGCCATAGATAATACGATTTGTTGGGGGAAGAGTCAACATAGATTTTGTAAAGGGAAATCATGCCTCACCAATCTACTAGAATTCTTAAAGTGGGTCAACAAGCATGTGGACAAGAGCTATCCAATGGATGTAGTGTACTTAGATTTTCAGAAAGCCTTTGACAAGGTCCCTCACCAAAGACTCCTAAGCAAAGTAAGCGGTCATGGGATAAGAAGGAAGGCCCTCTCCTGGATTAGTAACTGGTTGAAAGATAGGAAACAAAGGGTAGGAATAAATGGTCAGTTTTCAGAATGGAGAGAAGTGCATAGTGGTGTTCCCCAGGGGTCTGCATTGGGACCACTACTATTCAACATATTCATAATGATCTGGAAAAGGGATAAACTGTGAGGTGGCAAAATTTGCAGATGATACAAAACTACTCAAGATGGTTAAGTCCAAAGCAGATGGCGAAACATTACAAAGGGATCTCACAAACCTGGGTGACTGGGCAACGAAATGGCAGATGGAATTCAGTGTTGATAAATGCAAAGTAATGCACATTGGAAAACATAATCCCAACTATCATGTAAAATGATGGGATCTAAATTAGCTGTTACCTCTCAAGAAAGATCTTGGAGTCACTGTGGATAGTTCTCTGAAAACATCCACTCAATATGCAGCAGCAGTCAAAAAAGCTAACAGAATATTGGGAATAATTAGGAAAAGGATAGATAAAAAGACAGAAAATATCATATAAATCCATTGTACGCCCACATCTTGAATACTGCATGCAGATCTGGTCACGCCACCTCAAAAAAGATATATTGGAATTGGAAAAGGTACAGAAAAGGGCAACTAAAATGATTAGGGGTATGGAAAAGCTTCCGTATAAGGAGAGATTGATAAGACTGGCTCTTTTCAGCCTGGAAAAGAGATGACTAAGGGGGGATATGATAAAGGTCTATAAAATCATGACTAGTGTGGAGAAAGTAAATAAGAAAGTGTTATTTACTCCTTCTCACAACATAAAACCTAGGGGGTCACCAAATGAAATTAATAGGCAGAAGGTTTAAAATGAACAAGAGGAAGTATTTCTTCACACAATGCACAGTCAACCTGTGGAACTCTTTGTCAGGATGTTGTGAAGGCCAAGACTATAACAGGTTCAAAAAAAGAACTAGATATGTTCATGGAGGGTAGGTCCCTCAATAACTATTTAGCCAGGATAGGCAGGGATTGCTGTTTGCCAGAGACTGGGAATAGCCGATGGGATGGATCACTTGATTTACCTGTTCTGCTCATTCCCCCGAAGCACCTGCCATTGGCCACTGTCGGAAGACAGGACATGGGCTAGTAGGACCATTGGTCTGACACAGTATGGCCTTTCTTATGTTCCCCTTGCTGTCAACCGTAGTAAAAAAAACCTCTTCATTTAGCCATGCGTCCGAATCATTAACGGGACCCACCAGGGTTAGTGCTTGAAGCATTTCCAATGTCTGCCTCCAAGCCATGCCTCACCTCATGTATCTTTGTGGTTTGGTTTGCCACAGCCCGAGCAGCTGCTATAATTGCATCAGTTTCCCCCAACCACCCCCCACAGACGGGCGTGGTGCAGTACGTCAGGTGGCTTACAGCAGTGCTTCTCCCCCTTTCAAGACGACTGTACCGCTGGTAGGAGGCTGATTAGTCTTGAGGACCCCAAGTTTCCCCTCATTTAAAATGACTTGGTTACAAAATCAGACACATGTCACAGCACCCTGTTACTGAGCAATGGTTGACTGTCTCATTTTTACCATAGACTGATAAAAGAAATCGTTTGGAAGATAAAGCTTGTACTTACATTTCAGTTAATAGTCTATGGAGCGGTATAAACACGTCATTGTCTGTATGAAATTTTAGTTTGTAATGGCTTCGCTAGTGCTTTTTATACAGCCTGTTGTAAAACAAGGCAAATATTTAGCTCAGCTGATATAGCCCCTGGAAGACCTCAGAAGTACACGTACCCCTGGTTGAGAACCACTGGCTTATGGTGTAGGGGAATCCCAAGCAATGTCACCCGCCTACCAAATACACAGCAAGCAAGGAAATGGCCAATGAAGGCAGTTTGCATAAATATTGCATCAGCCTCACACACCTCATACTTTTAATGAATGGCAACCCTGTCATGTGACAAATCGCTGCACACAATCCACAAGCAACTCTGCCCTAGAATGTGCACGGGGAATTGATACACATCGGGGCCACCATGAACAGAAGGTCTGAGTGGGAGTGGAGGTGGAATATTGATGTAAATCATCTTCACTGGTTGTGGCCATGAATTTAAATGCCCAGGGATTTTTCATGGTCCTACTCTTGGAGGTTTTTTTCCATGAGGGTTGTAATCATTCCTGAAACTGCCCCGACGCTGGGTTAGCGCACGGTGCCCCTGCGTGGGCAGAGCAGGCAGCTGAATAAATGGACATGGCCCAGCACCCAGTTTACCCTCCTGGTCAGCGCAGATTTACCCCATGCTGTTTTGTCATCAAACCTGATTCTCGGCAGGCATTCAGGGATTAGAAGGTGAGGAGGGAGGTCTGCGTCCCTAGCTAAGCAGTCTATTTTTGAATGGGTGTTTGAAAGAGGATTGGAAATGGCTTAGCCTTGCTCACCCACCATGCCAGGAGACCAAGTGTCAGGCTCACACACATGCCGAGCCCAGTGTGCGACTGACGGCCTTTTTTCACAGCATTAGGAGCCAGAAGGAGGCGAAGAAACCCAGTGAGTCCCACCTAGTGATTTATCAAGCTAGAGCACCTAGCCCCATACCCCCCCACCCACAGGCATCTGCCCCAGACAGGGCTGGATTAATGCATGTGCAAAGTAGGTTTGTGGGGACCCAAATCTGAGTGACACCGTGACCCATGTGCCGGCTGCAGTGCCACTCACTCAAATTTAGCCTGGCTGCTCCCCTGCCATGATGGAGGGGTGGCTGGCCCAAACCTGAGCAGTGCTGCGACCCCCTAGTCACCCACGGCCCAGAGACAGATTCATTCAGGACTGCACCCAGCCCCTCACTCCCAAGTGAACCCAATTTCTTCTTCCCACTGAGCATCCACCCCAGCCCCCATCCAGCCTGAGGACTGGCCAAGTTCTTCATTCCCAGGGTAGATCCATGCCCAGCCTGATACTTCTCCGTCCGCCCCGTGACAGGCATTCAGCAGCCAGCCCTGGCCCCTGCGCATGTTGTCTCTGGGGAGCTGCTGCCTCCCTTGGCTTAGAACAAAAGCGGGTCAGCAGAGCTGTCCGGGAGGAGGCAGAGCTGAATGGGGCCCAGTAGGAGCAAAAATCAGCGTTACAATCCACACCCAGCGACACTTGGGGCTGTTTCCCTTTCACAGGGGTTGTTTTTTGCCATTTTTTTCCCACCATTTTTTTTAAGTTGAATTTTTTGTGCATGTGTGTGTGGGAAACCTGATAGAAAACGCCCATTTAACCACAAAGGGTGGGTTGTTGGTAAAGGCCACGGGTCCATAACCATGTCTGGAGCCTTTTTACTAAAGACATTGAATGAAAAGCTCTGTGGAAAGTTTAAATACTTGGAACATTTATTCCATTTTGACTATTTGTCAACAAGGAAACTCTGCCCTGAAAGAGTCAACTGAGAACTTCTCTGAAAGTATTTTAAAAGCCCTCGTTTGGGGCCTAGTCCTGGTGCCACAGGAACCCATGACAACACTCCCGTTAACCCCTGGACGCAATTGGGCCCCAGCTGCACGGGATTGTGCAGCGCCTGACACATGGTGTGGGTAGGGCACGTTATAAACAACTGGACTTTCCTCAGTGAGGGGGCTCAGCCATAACAGCAGCATTTGCCTCCCCCCCTTCTCCGCAGGTCCCTCCACTGTACCCCATGGCCTGGGCTCGGGCTGAAAAGTCACCTCTGAAGCTCTTCATGCAGTTTAAGGAAACAAAGATGCCAAGATCCTTTGACTGTGAAGCTCTCTCAGGAAACTGGAGTCAGAGACTGACCCCGAGGACTTAACCTGCGGCTCAGATTAGCCTCAATCCCCCACCGGCTGCAAGCGCTTTAGCGGCTGCAGTTTGAGAAGAAGTGAGCTGTCTCGGGCACCGAGGGAGGCAGCCACACCTTCCCCTCGTCTGGGGCCGCTCGCTCCTTTGGGGAGCCCAGAGCTTGGGGATCTGGGGAGGTACAAATTATGGCCACTGGCTCGTTACGTTAATCTCTTGTGCGGCACTGAGAGACCAAGGCAGGCGAGAAGCCGGGATGGGGAAGGAGGGGGCAAAGGGGTAGGGAAAACTGGCCACTGCTGGCTGGGAGCAGGAACTTGCTCACTCCTGGGCACCCTGCAAGAGTACGACATTTCAGCTGGGAGGAGGAGTAACAGCAGGCAGGGGGTGGACTCGGCCCACCAACTCATTTTGTACCGGGCACCCCACAGCATCGGGGCAGCTGGCCTGGACCACCTGACATGAAAAAGAATGGCTCAGCATCCCAGCCCTAGAGCACCACGAACAGTTGCCAGGCTGCTGCAACCTTTCGAAAGGAAACCCCACTCCGAGAACTTCTGTCCTATGTTTAATAGTTGCTCTGAATTCATTTTACAGCTCGCAGGAATGTACAGACATTTACAGGCACACTGTACAGGAGGGTTCCATCATATATTAGTGCTTTTGCTATCTACATATCATACAGCCTTGCAAGGAGACCTTTCCCTGGACAATGCTTCCCGAGGGCTCTCTCCACAGTACCATGTGGGACGGGGCTTTCCGCTTTACTGGAACCGGGAGTGTGCATGGGAACTTTAATTCACTCAGTTGTATTTTAAATGCATCTAGTCCACGGCTTCTGAAATAGTTCGTAGGCTTTAATCATTGACAAAGGCCACGCCAACAATTCGAGGAAGACCAAGGGCACGCAAAGGAATCTAAGGCATAGGTTGCTTCTCTTTACTCAAAGCATTTCCCAGGTGTTTTAGGCATGTTTTGGTGTAATTGCCCCACTGCGCCAAGGGGTGGCAGCTGGAGATGTGGATTTCTTGCAGGATGGAAATTCTTGGAGGCGTGGTGAAAACGCAGGTAATCTGGCCTGCCCGCCTGTGTGGGGCAGCATAGCACAGCCTTACGCTGGTGAGTGTCTCTTGGGGGGTTTGTTCCTGGAAGCAGATGTGTTTGCAATTGAAGGAGGTTCCTTGTTGCTCTGGCCCATCTTGCTCTTCTGATAGGGCAGGCTTCAGTGGCAGCCACAACTCCCAGCCACCATGTCATCGTACTGTTTAAGAACAACATTCTCATCATCGTCGAAGTAGAGGAGATTGATGGAGAAAAGCTTGTCTGGGACGCAGCAGGGGGTGCTGACGCCCTGGCTCAGTTTGAGGGCATTGATGATGGACTGCACAGTGGCGTGATTTGTAGGTCTCATGTTCTCACCCAGGGGGAAGGGGCAGGACCCTTTACAGTGATATGCATTGTAGCTTCTCGGGGAGATGATCCATCCTGACCACCCGATTTCCTCAAAGTCCACAGAGAGGAGGTGTTTCTGGCATGGCAGGAACTGATCCACTGAGCGGGCATTTCGCACCCCGTTCACTTCTGCTGCCACTGGTTCAGGCGGGACGTCTGGCGTCTGAAGGCTTAAATCTGGGGGAGAGCAATGAGGTCAGAATAATGTCTTTACTGATCAGACAAACTTGAAGTGAGACTGAAAGCAAGGTAGCAAGATTGAACCTCCTTCCTGAAACTTTCCTGCAGGCTTTGCCCTCCCACTGCCAACCTCGCCAGCCTGATTCTCCTCTCACTCACACCGGTTTAAATCAGGAGTGACACCCCTGACGTCCATGGAGCGACAGTGGAGTAGACTTGTAGAGAAGAGACTCGGGTCCAAAGGGTTTGCGTCCAGAATGGAGCTGACATAGCATGAGAGAAAGGCCGATACATGCCTAGGAGTCTGCATCCATGTTCAAGCCGAGTTCTCTAAAGAGTTTGTTCGCTTCACCTTCCCTTCACTGCAGAAAGGAACTGCAAACCCTTCTTGCTTCAGTGTTTGCCACAGAGCTCAGGGAAGCTGGGAGCACAGGATTTGCTTTATCGGGTCAGAGCACTGGTCCACCCAGCCCCGTATGCTGGCTCTAACTGTGGGCAATACCTCCAGGCAGCCATCCCTGTAATACACCTGGCTAATTCCACAATGCTGTGTGAGAAGGAGGGTCTGAGCCTTTTGGAGACCAGCTGATACCCTGAGCCACAGACATTTAATTAGCCCATCTCTGCATAATTACAAGTGTTGTTATCCTACAGCAGGAAATTGCACTGCTTGATCACTGCCATAAGCTGGAGGAATGAGCATTTCTTTTCATTTGTTCTAAATTTGCAGCCACTAATTTAACTGTGACCCCCACACACACACACGTTCCTCTATCATGGGACAGCATACAAACAAGGGACTTTAATCATTATACTTTGTAGATAACTAGCCACTTTCGCCTGGGGCTCTCACGGTGCTTTTCAGTGGTAGGCCGGGAGTAACTGTCACGCCTGTGTCACAGAAGGGGAAGCTGCACAGGACAGAGAATTACAATCCAGTTCTGCTCTGACAGGTGACTTTACCCAAATGGCTCGGGGGATGGGGTGGGGGGAGTAGGGAGTCTGCCTCTGACTCCACCTTGAATCTCCTTAGACTACACATCAGATGATCTCGGCCTGGATCAGAGCTGCATGGGGTTCTCTCTAGCTCATGCATCTGCCCCCGTGAGGAGCAAAAGCAAGCACGGCTGGAACTTAGCTGGTGAAGCGTGAGGCCGGGTAGGGTGCAGCGCCCTCTCCCACAGCACGGGTTAGAGGAGTCCAAAGCAGTGACCCTTAGTCGAGTCAGCAGGGCCCAGACCCGCAGGGGTATTTAGGCACCTAGCTCCGCTGGATGGCCGTTAGACACTCGAATACCTTTCATTCCCTCATCAGCAAACCCCCTCAGTGCCCTTTCCCGCGGCGCGTGGGCGGGTTCGCCTGACCTGGGAGGCTGCTGACGGGCAAAACAGCTCCTCGTCTCCCATCATCAGTGAACAGAACCAGCATAGGCTTCTTGCTTTCATGGTGATCTCTTCCTGACGCAAATCGCACCATGCTGGGGTCCACCAGGGCAGCCCCCAAGCCACGGACAGTCACCAGCAGGCCTTGGTTACTGCTCTCCTCCTCCGTCCAGTCACGGACCTGCAAACCCAAACAATGGTCAGCACGGCACCAGCGCCTGTCAAGGGACAAGGCCCTGCACCCAGGAAGGGATGTGAGGAAGGGCAGGTGGTACGGGGGTTACCCATGCTTCTTCCAAACTGCTGAGGACGTGGCAGTCCTCAAATTGTGTCAGACCAGTCCAATCTCCCCAGCCTCTCCAGGGGAAGGGGCAATAAACGGATGCCATCCCCAGCCCTGCCTGGTGATGGCGAACAGAGAACAGCCGTGGGAGGGAGGCTTATCAGCCCCGCAATCCCCGTCCTGGGTTCAATCCTGCATGCAGCCGGGGGCACAGGCAGCACACGTAGCCCTCCCCTCGCCTGTGCTGAGGCCTGCAGTCAGGAGAGGAGATGAACTGCGCTTCCCTGAGAACAACTCCACTTTGGTCTGATCCCAGAGAAGCACCCCACAGAACGCTGGTCCTGCGGCGTGGCTCACCCTGGGCTATTTCTGGGCTGCTCGCCCATCCCGCTGTAAGAAAGAGCCACACGTGTGGTGGCCCTGGCAGCTCTAGTCGGGGCTCAGGGCCCCATTGTGCGAGGTGCTGCACGCACACACGCATCCTTGCACAAAGAGCTCCCAGACTAAGGCCCTGGCCCTGCCACTGGCAGCATGCAGGACACCCCGGCTTTCCATGGGCCTCTGCCTGGACACGGGTGAGCTGCACCTGGCAGTGGCAGGCCCGGGACCCAAGCAATCGACCGTGGAAAGTTAGTCCACTGTGCCTGTCACCACAGCATGTAAGCACGTTAGCCACTCAGGAAAGCAGGGCTCTGCCTGACCCCCTCAGGCATGCGGCTCGTGTTCTCCTCCCGTCCCTCCCACCTGGCTTTCACTGAGCGGTCACGGGCCTCTCATTGTGCTTGTCACAGTGTAATACTCTGGACTGGGCATCAGCTTTGGAAATATGGCCTGTGAAAAGCTCTGTGGGGCAGGGACTGTCTCTTCTTGTGTGTTTGTGCAGCCCCTAGCACAATGGGGCCCTGATCCCAACTGGGCCTTTTAGCAGCTACTGTAACATAAGCAAATGACAGGTAACCGTTTACATTAAGGCGTTTACATAACTTATGCTTTACACATGCTTAATACGTGTTTTAATAAACGGTTAATCTGGTTAGAGAGTCCAGCAAGCCAAATGGTTGCTTACAGCAAACTAACACCGACTGCTGTGCTTAAAAGCATCCACACCACATACAACTCGCATCTGCAACAGACGTACACTACCAACGCATCAGCCATTGACTCTTGATTTTAAATGGAACATTAATATAAAATGTGACCACAAAGATAACAGCAATGTGAAATAAAGAGATGTTAGCCCTAACCGCAGTCCTTGCAGTCCATCTTTGGCCCTGCCCAACTCTGCTCTGTAAGCAAATGGACACATTGCCTGTCAGATCCTTACAGAGGAAGACAAACATAAGACTGCCAAGTTGCCTTGATGCCTTTTTTCTCCCAATTAGCGCTTACATTATTAGTTAATATTTCTGGAAAATATCTTCTTATTGCATAATAAACATGGATCTATACAACTGTTTTGTGACCGCACATTTTTCATATTTTTCAGGGTTCATATTAAAAATATACGCACTGTGTATTCTCTGACTTCTCTGGCCCTTTCTCAGGCTGTGAAGCTTATAGCCAAGGCCCTACAGACATCTGCACTGTAACATCTGGAGTGTCTGTACCCACAGCTGTGTTACTGTGTTACTCAAAGTCAAATCTGCACTGATGCTTTAGCTGTGCTAGAGAAGCCTTATCAATATTGTGCAAAAGCAGTTCCGTAAATTAGTTGTAAACGTGGGTGGCCTGGCTAACACAGCCTCGGTGGAAACCCCCGCAAGTCACCTCTACCAATTCAAGAACCCAGGTTTGGGAAATGGCTGGTCTGTTGCCAAGCTGTGATTTAAAAAGATCCCGCTAGCTCAGCTGCAGTGGAGAATCTGGGCCAACAGACTCAGTCAATGAGCTGGGATCCCAGATCATTTTTTCAAATGTCTGCACAGAAAAGTCTTTGACAAGTATCCCCCCCTCAGCAGCTGCCCCTCTAGGCTGAAGCAGCTGGAGGCTGAGGTTTATAAGTGCGGGGAACACTGCCGTTTGCTGGCAGAAGGGACGGAGAGGTTTTGTACACATTTGAACTTAGACACTTACAGCTTGTGTGATGCCAAACACCTCCCAGCCGGAGCCCTGCAACGCGATTAGTCTGGCTGCCAGCAGCTTCTTCCCTTCACCAGAATCCAGTTTGTCCTTGTCCAGGACTTGATAGACACTCACCTGGGGGTAGGGAGCACAAGGCAGTTAGCACCAGGCACCACAGGAAGAGAAACGTCTCATTGAACTCATATATTTGAAAGGAGAAGAGATGGGGGAAAGGCAAGTTAGCCTAGTCACAAACCTCTGGAGTCTAAGGCCCGGTCTACACATAAAAATTGCACCGTTTTTTTAGAAAGTGATTTAGTTAAATTGGTGCAACTTATTGTGTGGACACTGACATTGATTTAAAAGTGGTTTATTTTGATTTAGCTTAAGTCAGTAACGATCCAACTTTGGTGAGGCCAGCACACAAATCAGGGGCCAAACCCTATTCTCAGTCAATGTACAGGAGTCACTCCAGATTTAAAGCAGTGTCCTGGAAAGCAGAGTACGGCCCTTGCACTTTCAAAGCAGAGATGTGTGCATTTCTCATCTCTCCTTACCTGGCAGAAGTGATGCCTCTTGTAGAAAGGTCCCTCGGCCACCTTACTCCGCAGTCTGAAGAGATGCAGTTCTGCTGTCAGAATCCTCTCGTTCTTAGCCACGCTCGATAGGACGAACAGGAAATGCATCTGATCGCTGTGAACTGGACCAAAGGGTCAGATTAGAAAGCTTGGTGACCTGTTCCAGTCTAAAGAGAAAGGAACATCACCTGGCACATTCTAAACATGCTGCTTTGATGCTGCACATGAGATGGGACGCTGCTTACTGAGGGCCTTCCCTGGACTGCTAGGGGCCAAAGAAGCTCCAAGGGCCCTGGAAAACTACACCCAAACTCTAGCAGACCTGACCATCAGAGCAACTCAGGCTGCCCAGAGTTCTTACTTTTATCCAAGAAGCTGCGGACGGTGTTTCCCTCCAGGATGTCAGGGTCTTTGGTGATGCCATCAGCCCATGCTACCGTGTTGTATAGGTCCACCATGTACTGGGGAGGCTGCTTGATATGGTGGGGAGAGCGCGGAGGGTCTTCCATGCCGAATACTTCCAAAAGCCTCTTCAGCGCCTCCGTTCTCAGGTCTTCTGGACCCTCCGGAAGGCCATTGGGGGCTCGGGGGTTGCAGCTTTGCCGTCTGGCAAGGAGCAGGAGCAACAGGATTCTCAGCATAGCTGTCCTCTCCCAGTCCCCTGCCTAACTCCCCCTCTCCCCAGCAGCACATTTATAACAGGGGGAGAGATGGAGCGAAGTCAAATATGCAAATAAGCCATCAGGAAGGGTAAAGAGAGCTAATTGCCACGCTAACAAGGTGCGAAACCGGGCTACTGAATGCCTTTCGGCAATTAGCCCAGTACACAAGACGTATGGAGCAGGAAGCCCACTTGTGTACTCTTCTTGTTTGAGAGCCGAATGAGGTCTCCAGGGAAGGGAGCAGGCAGGAAGGGACACCTGCACCGCTCGCTGTAGTAAACATCCACGTCCACTGTAGGGAGGCACTGGCTGGGTAGCGTTTGCTCTCCATAGGAGACTAACTGCCTTCTAATGATGGCATTAACCGGGCAAACAGGAGGCCAGAAATTGAACAGCTCTGAACAAAGAGCAGAGGAAAGGGTGGAACAGCCGCTGCCCCTCGTGCAGCAGAGGTAAGAGATGCCACCTGACACACAAGCAACCGCTGCCCAGAGGGGTGAGAGATCAAGACTAAGACATTTCCTAGCAGTGTCCAAGAAGCTACTTCAAACCATGCATAGCTTGAGGGGAAAGAAAGGAGAAAGACGCAGAGATAGCAGATACCTGGACTTCAGGAACAAGGGAGACCCCCAGACCAGGCACCTGCCGCCACTGCTGCTCTAAGCACTCTTGTGTCTAGACTTGTTCTGAGCAGGATCAGCCGTTCAGGTGGTTAAAACACTGGCAGCTTGGACCCATCGAGGCTAGAGCAAGGGACTGTAAGGGAAAACACAGCTCAGTACTGCAGACACAGCCCTATAGCGGATGGACAGAGGGGCGCAAACCCATTTCCCTGCTGTCAAAACATCTCCTGGGGATTGCGGCACTGAACAATCTCCTAACATGAACTCAGAGCTGGGTCCTTCTCCCTTGCTGAGAGGTAGGGGGGGTCTAGCGGATCAGGCAGTGCTGGGGGACGCAGAACAGCTGTGGTCTAGTCCCAGCTCTGTCACTGCCCTGGTGAGAAGTCACTTTCCCTCTGTTTCTTTTCCTCCCCTTTGTCTAGAGTGTTCATTTATAATGTATATTCCTTAGGGTGGCGATTGTGTGTCATGACATGTCTGGAGAGCGCCTACCATGGCAGGGCCTTGAGGTGCCCTGTAACACCAATTATAAATAAGAACAGCTTGTCAGGACAATTAAGATGATTGATTTGGTTTGCGGGATACGTTCTGGCATGCCAGGATGAAAAGCCAAGAAAGGCATGAGAACAACCCCGAGACTGTTCTCATGAGCATTTGGCCTTGACATGGGACCCTCCCAGCCAAACCTGCCACAATTCACAGCCGCTAACAGGGAGAATCCCATAGATCCAGGAGAAGCTGCCTCAGTGACACGTAGACAGAGAGGGACAGAACAGGCAGGGGACAGACATTTCTGATATGGGGGGGTGAGGGGAGAGGCTCAGCCATTCCTATTGGGGGGGGGTCTCAGCCATTCTTATCATGGGGTGTGTGGGGGGGTTCAGAAATTCCTGTTATGGATGTAGGGGCTGAGCCATTCCCGTCACAGGGGTGTTGGATTAGCTAGGCCATTCTTGTCACAGGTGCTGGGGAGGAGATGGTAAAAGCCAGTTACTTTCCTACAGCTAACAAGTGTTGTGAAGGGAAGGGGGCTGGAGGGAAGAAATGGTTCCTGTGCCCCACATACCTGTTGTCCTGCAGGGGGGGCAAGCACCAGGGGCAGAGACAAGCAGAGGTTTTGTTATCTGGTTCGTTAGGCTAACGGGCCACATTTCTGGATGACAAAGCAATTTTCAAGGGTGGAGTTTGGGTCACAAATTGCCCTGGCAGCAGATGACAAGATGCTGGATTGGAAGCGGAGGCTGATATTCCCAGGCACCAGGCGATTATTTCTAGTGATGGGGCAGTTACTGGTTTTGGGAGCAGTCTCTTTGGGTGAGACATGCCTGTTGGGGCTGCAAACAAATAGAAGGCAGGGCGCAGCTGAGATTTACATCATCAGAAAGCCCCAGCAAAGAACTACAATATGTTACCAGAAGAGGCCTAGTACTTGAAACGTAAAGTGTGATTAGACGTTGCTTCTGGAGCTACAGGGCAACTGCCATCTGGGAAGCAATGGTTAACACTGCACACACATTTCCAAGACAGCTTGCCTAAAATGCCCTTAACTCAAGTCAGATCTACACCAGGAAAGGGGATCGCTAAAATGCACAGCCCTCAGCGATAGTTAGGACACCAACCTAACCCCCAGTGTAGACAGTGCTAGGGCAATAGGAGAATTCTCCCCTCAACATAATTACTGCCTCTCGGGGAGGTGGTGTTCCAGTGCTGAGAGCAGAAGCCCCCGCGTTGGCATAGGAAGTGCCTTCACTGACGTGCTATAGCTGCACAGTGCGGCCTTGTCCTTAGAGGTGAGATCACTGAATTGCGAGCCCAAAACACACAAGCTCTAGGCTTTCCTTTTCCATGATTTACTGTTACATTAGTTCTTTGTACTCCACAGTCCAGGCCAGGCAACTGTCTCCTGTCCCTCACTTTACTCATAAGGTGAGAGAGAAAGTGCATAAAGACACCTAGAATCGTAGAATCATAGAATATTAGGGTTGGAAGGGACCTCAGGAGGTATCTAGTCCAACCACCTGCTCAAGAAGAACAGTGAAAGGCTTTAACATGAACGACTCTCATCCGCTAGTCGTAGTGATGAGCTCTTTCCTTCGACAAGATGGCAGCTCCTAGGGGTGCTGTTGTGTCTGCATGGCTCTCTCTGGAGCACTGGTATCAGGGATGAGCCAAGCTCCTTGAGACTCACAGCAATGTCTAACATTGTCTGCAAAGACCTGCTGTCCCAGCCATGGTGGAGTAAACCCACGCCAGGGTAGTGACAAAGGCCAGATCCTCAAAGTTATCTAGGCACCAAATCCCATAAAAATCTCCCCTCCCCCCATACGCCTGAAGAGAATGTTAGTATGAGAAAGAACAATAAAGCCCAGATTGACAAAGCCCAGGAAATTACAATGAAGGGGCTGCTTGTCTTCAGCACAGCACAGCCACGTAACCTTAACTCTGCCTCCATAGGGATGGCAGCAGAAGTGGGAACAGCTCAGTACCTTACCTCTCCCTCACAAACAATGTAATTTCCCTGTGCCAACACAACTCCACATCAGGAGGCCTATATAATTCATCCAGGCCAACAGGACCCTCAAAGTGGCCTGAGCAGCAGCAATGACTTCGGGGACATCTCACAATGGGGAGAGTTAAGGTTATATGGTTGTGCTGTGTGTGAAATAGCTCCTTAATGGTTTTTCTGATTTCCTGGTTTCCTAGTTTTTATATAAATCAATGGTGTGGCCTCATCTGTGTGCAATACTGGACACCCCAAGTCAAAGAGGATATACTATAGCTAGAGGAGATTCAGAGAAGAGCAACAAGTATGATCAAGAGGCAGGAAAAACTTTCACATGAAAAGGAACAGAAGAGATGGGGATTGTTACCGTAGAAGGGAGATAAATAAAAGTAGATATGATGAAAGTCTATAAAATAATTACTTGTCTAGAGAACATAGATCAGGAGTGTCTGCTATCCCTGTCTCATAACACAAGAACAAGGAGAAATTCAATGAAATTAATACATGGGAAATTTAGAACTTATAAAAGGAAATGCTTTTTCACACAAAGTGTGATTAACTGTGGAACTCATTGCCATAGGAAGTCACTGAGGCCAAGAACTTAACAAGATTCAAAAAAGCATTGGACATGTATATGGATATCAAGAATATCCAGAACTATCATAATTAATTAGAACAACAATTCTTGGAAGGGGTATGAAAGCTTGTGCTTCAGGTTTTAAGCCAATCTCTAACTTTTAGAGACCAAGATGAGACCTATGTATGGTGGGGGAAAGGCAGATTATTCCAAATCTGCTAACAGGGGTTTCTTACACCTTCCTTTGAAACATCTGGTGCTGACACCTGTCAGAGCCAGGAGACTGCACTAAATGGACCTCAGTTCTGCTAGAGTCTGGCAATCCTTAAGTTCCTGTGTTCCTTTTGTAAGTTTGCACTTTGTCTTTTCTTGTAACACTCGTGGCTGTGGGTCAGGGCTATGTGTGAGGCAGGGACCTTAATGGAGTATTTCTTGTTTTTTATAAGTCCAAGTCTGAGGTGACGAAGTCCCTTGCTCCGGAAGTAGAAGGTGGCCGTGTGAGTGGAAGGGCCTTAACCTTTTGTAAGTAACAGATAATAAAGGCAGCCATAATAAACCAAGGGAAACTTCTTCTGCCCAGGTCTGTGTCACCTATAACCAGGAATTACAGCTTGGCTGTAAACACACAAAGCAGAGATTTCAGCAATTGTCTTTGGACCAGGGCTGTAGCCAGAGTCCTAAAACAAATGGTGCGTCCCCCTGCTGTGTTAAAGGAAGCAGTGTCTTGCACCCATTAGTAACCTGCCACTATGAGTGGCACATCAGCACACAAACACAGAAGATAGGGGACAGGTGCAAAATGGGAACTGCCAGATAGCATCCCCCTCTTCCCAACACTGGGGCAAAGAAAGATGGTAATGGAGGAGAACCAAGCAGGAACGGTGGGCTAATGCATATTTTATCTGCATTGGTAAATTTTTGTGGCGGTTCTGAGGCTGACTTAGGTTAATAGTATGGGTGGGAAAGAACAAAAGGGGATTCAAAAGGCGAACATACATTGATACATTTGGCCAAAATTATCAGACCTGCGTGCCTAAAATTAGACTTCTGAATCTCTGTGAAGGAACCTAAATAAAAGTGGCCTGAGTTTCACAAGTCCCACTGAATTCAGTGTCTTCTGCAGCTTTGAAAATCTGGCCATTCTAACTTTAGGTAGCCACTTTGAAAAATGTGGAGCCTGGAGAAAAAGAATTCAAAACACAGATATTCAACAGGAGGGAGATGTTTGGGAGGCATTAATGCAAAAAGAGACCAAAGGATGATTATGGACAGCAAATTATATAGGACTTTCATATAATAGAAATGATCTGAGGCAGGACCAAGTAAACATAGACCAGCCTTATCCAGCCTGTTCTTAAAACCTCCAATGATGAGGATTCTCCAACCACTTCAGAAACCTATTTCAGAACTTAACTGCTCTTATAGTTAGAAAGCTTTTCCTAATATCTAATCTAAATTTCCCTTGCTGCAGAGTAAGTCTTTGTACTTCAGTGTACCAAGTCTGCCTTCAGTGGACATGGAGAACAATTGATCACCAGCTTCTTTATAACAGCACATAAGGTATTTGAAGACTTTTATCAGGTTCCCTCACAGTCTTCTTTTCTCAAGGCTAACCATGTCAAGTGTTTTAACTTTTCGCACATATCAGGTTTTCTAAACATTCTATCATTTTTGTTGCTCTCCTCTGGACTCTCTTCAGTTTGTCCAATCTTTCTTAACGCATGGTGCCCAAAACTTGACATAGCACTCCAGATGAGCACTCAGTTCTTCACCGTGGGATAGGGAAAAACCTCTGTATGCAGCAGCAGCACCACACAAAATTCAAATATTTCCAAGGCTCCAGGGGTATGTGGTGCATTTTGGTTCATGATTAAGGCCTCACACCTGCAAGCAGTAACCTTACATCCATGCGCAATTCACTGACTTCAGTGGAACTGCTCATATATGTAAAGTGCATGCATAAGTGTTTGCAGAATCGTGTCTTTAACTTGTATTCTTATTTATTATGTGTGTTGTAGTAGCACCTAAGGCAACAATCAAGGACCAGGACCCGACTGTGCTTGGTACTGAACACACAAAATGAAAAGAGAGTCTCAGCCCCAAACAATTTAAAATACGACTATATCTACCTAAATAGCAAAGGCCCAGGGAACCAAACAATGAAAGGAGCTGCAGGGGATCAAGAGAGACTGTCAAATTAGAGAAACTTCCATTTTCAATGGAAATTTCAGTCTGTTTCAGAATACGGGGAAGAAGTAACCCTAATTCTTAATTTGCCTGAATTAATTTTCTCACCCCGTGTTATATACTAAGAATATTAAAGCAGTTGTCTATTATACCATCAAGCATATATGCATACGTGACAGCTCGGAAATATTGCAAAAATATTTGGCAAATATTCATTCAAATTTTTAATTGAGTTTATTTCTGCTATGTTTGTTTCTGGAACACTGGAATATTCACAGAAAGCAAATTTAAAATTCCCTTTCCAGGAATACTCAGATATGCTCTATTATAACAGTAACTATGGAGGATGATAAACAGCATCTACTAAAATTAAAGGTTTTTTAAAAACCAGGTAATTGCACATGAGTTCCAGAGGAGTTGGTTGAGAAGCTCTCTGGTCAGTTGATGTTTTTAAAGGGTTAGAAACATGCCTTATTCTGATGGACTCAAGGAGCTCAATTTACTTAGCTTAACAAACAGAAAGTTAAGGGGTGACTTGATTACAATCTATAATTACCTATACGTGGAAAAAGTATCTGATAATGATCTATTCAGTCTAGTAAAGAAAGGTATAACACGATCCAATGGCTGGAAGTTGAAGCTGGACAAATTCAAATCGGAAATATGGCATATATTTTTAAGAGTGAGGATAATTAATAATCGGAACAATTTACCAAGACTCATGGTGGATTCTCCATCAGTGGAAATTTTTAAAACAATATTAGATGCTTTGAGGAAAGATCTGCTCTAGGAATTACGTTAGGGAAATTCTCTGGTCTGTGTTATACAGGAGGTCAGACTAGATGATCATAATGGTCCCTTCTGGTTTTGGAATCTATGAATCTTTGATGTTAACGCTGAATAACTTGAAAAACCGAGAAAATTGCAGAGGACTAGACAAAAGCCAATGTTCTGCCAATATTTAGAATGATAAATACGATGAGTGTTTATAGGCCAGTAGGTCTGACGTGAATCCTGGAAATATTAATTGAAAGGCTGATGTGGAACAAAAATATAATTAATGCCAATCAACATGGTTTCCTGGAAAATAGGCTTTGTCAAACAAGCTTGTTATTCTCTGGTAAGATCACGTGTGTGATTGATAAAAGTAACTACGTTGCTGTAATATACTTGGATTTTGACTTAGTGCCGCACGACATTCCAACTGAAAAATTATCACTGAACTCAGATTGCTGAAAAACAGATAGCTCTCAAAGCATAATTGTTAAATGGGGAACTATCAATGAGTTGGGACAACTCAGGGCTTGGTTCTCTCTCAATACTATTCAGTATTTTTATTGATGACTTGAAAGAAAATATAAAATCATTTCGGGTAAAGTTTGCTGATGACACAAATGTGGGGTGGTAAATAATTATGAGGACAAGTCACTGAGATGGAGCAATTGGGATATCTTAGTAAACTGGGCACAGTTTTTTAATACAGCCAAATGCAAATTCATACATTTAGGAACAAAGAAAGACGTCATTCTTATAGAATGGTGCACTGTAGTCTGGAAAGCAGTGACTCTGCCAAGGTGAGCAGTGGTGGCAAAAAACCTAGCTGGCTTCGAGACTGAGCTTGATAAATTTATGGAGGGGCTGGTATGAGGGGACAGACTAATTTGGCAATTGTCTGATCTTTGGCTACTGGCAGTAAATATGCCCAACGGCCTGTGAAGGGACGTTAGATGGGTGGGTTCTGAGTTACTACAGAGAATTCTTTCCTGGGTGTCTGACTGGTGAGTCTTGCCCACATGCCCAGGGTTTAGCTGATTGTCATATTTGGGGTCAGGAAGGAATTTTCCCTCAGGGCAGATTGGCAGAGGCCTTGGAAGTTTTTCACCTTCCTCTGCAGTATGGGACACGGGCCACTTGTTGGTGAATTCTCTGTAGCTTGAAGTCTTTAAACCCATGACCTGAGGACTGCAGTAAGTCAGTCACAGGTGAGAGGACTATTACAGGAGTGGGTGGGCTAGATTCTGTGGCTTGCGTTGTGCAGGAGGTCAGACTAGATGGTCATGATGGTCCCTTCTGACCTTAAAGTCTATGACACTCTGAAAAGGACTGAGGTTAGGGGTCATGGTGGAAACCAACTGAACATGAGCTTCCAAAGTGCTATTGTGGCAATAAGGGTTGAAATGATTCTTGGGTGTGAAAACAGGACTAACGGGAGTGATATTACATCTGCATAGAGCATTTATGAGATTACTACTAGAATACTGTTTACTACTAGAATACAGTTTTGGTGTCCATACTGTAAAAGGGTTTGTAAACATTGGAAGAAGTTCAGAGATGTGCTACAAAAACAATTAAAGGTCTGGAAAACCTGTCCTGCAGTGAGATACTAAAGGCACTCCATTTTTTTAATCTTTTGAAGATTAAGAGCATGTCTGATGATCATCTACACAGGGAGAAGTTATCTAATACCAGTTATGTTTGAAAGGGTTCTTTGATCTAGCAGAAAAGGCTTAACAACATCCAATGGCTGGAAGGTGAAGCTCGACAAATTCAAATGGAAATAAGATGAAACCTTTTAACATTACCAAAAGAAAAGGTAAATTTATCACCACCTGGAGTCTCTAAAGTGAGACTGGATGTCTATTTCTAGTCTCTGGGCCTGACAGTGTCAGCTGCACACTAGGGAGTTCTCTCCCCTGCAAGACTTTGTGGGTGACGGTCTGTGTTATGTAGGATGTCAGACTAGATGATCAGAACAGTTCCTTCTGGCCTTAAAACCTAAGAGCAGGGTGGCTGGGGGAGGTACAGCTTCAGTGAACTGCCCAGGCAGCCTCTGACAGCTGGGCTCTTATGCTGCTTCAATCATAACTGAAAAGCTGCTCTGCTCTCATCACAGACGCTGCACTTTAGCTTGAGGGAGAAAGTGATCGAAGGGTTAAACTGATGGGAGAACACTGGACTGTTCTCAACCAGCTGGAGTCAGCCAGCAACCTCTTTGCTGAAGGAAGCTCCACTCCATCCCCACTTTGCTTTGACATCCAGCTGCCACGTTGTGCAGCTCCTTAAACCTTCACTCATCCCACCCCTGGAAATGGCTAAGCAGCAGCAGGCAGCCTCTTCTTCTCCTCTTTTTACAGCCCCAGGATGGGCTGCTCTCCCTGACGCTCTCACAGGGCTGGCAGGGGCACCATGGGTCTCCACGCACCTGTCCTTTTCCCCGCATCACAGACTAAACTGACTGACCTGAAATTAGAGTCTCCCATGGCCAGGCAGTTTATGGGGTGCCTGGCCCATCTGAGCCCCCCGTACAGAGGATTAAAGTTTAATGGGACTAGGATAATGTTGAAGTCTCCTTGGGAAATCCATGTCTATAATTTGTTCTGATCCCATGTAACAAGGATGAGAGGGCTCCTAATTATCCAGAATACACTGGGAGCTAATTACAAGCAATTTGAGTCGCTTATAGTTAAGTGGCAGAGTGAAACTATTCAGATTCCCACTGACAGGCCAGGGCTGTTTGTCGTACAGAAATGTAGGTCTGGGACTGCTTAGAACGTACACACCAGGAAAGGGAAATGTCCTGATGGGCCTCTACTCCCACACATTTCCCCTGCCTCGCGTTCCCCTACTCCAGCTGTCTCCCCACTTCCTGCTCTCTTTGCATTCCCCTTGCCCTGCTCCCTCCCCCCAATCCTCCTTCCTCTGCCTTCCCAACTCCTGTGTGTGTTATGGGACATTATCCATGCTGTCTCACTTCAAGCATGTTTTGTATGTTTGTAAAAACGAAAGGATGACAAAGATGCCGGATCCTGGGGAAAGCCCTGGGAAGGCCCCCTCGCTGCGCAGCTGAATTGTCTCTCTGCTATAATGCCTTTTGCCGGTTTGTCACAGGACATGCAGGCAGGTGTATTTGGCCCGCAATGAAACATACGTAACGTGTGGGGGAAGAACTTGGAGGCACATAAAAGCCCATCTGAAGCCTTTTTGGGCTCTGGCTCTTACAAGGCCATATTCGGGTTTTGAATACACATAGGCTCCCACTCAAGTCCTCAGGAGCTGCAAATGTTCCCCGGAGACAGACTATGGCCCCCAGCGTTTATTCAAAAGCTGCAAAACATTCTGGAGGTAATTAATTTCCACACAGCCACTGTTTAAAACACCTTTAATTTATAAAATAGCCTTCTCTCATTTACATATGGTACAGACAGTCTGGCAGGGGGCGGGCAAGGCAGGAGGGGGTGCCACTTGCATTCTCCCCTCCCTGCACCCTTCGTGGAAGTTCCAATCCCCTGCCTCCCCCCATGTCTCTAATTCCCACATTTACACTGCTGGATGGCGAGGACGGTGCGGATGTGCTCGCTGCGGCTCTTGAACGTGTGTGTGGTGTAGTGGTGAGGGACACAGAGGCTGGAGGCACCTTCTGCCCAAACCAGGCATTTCTCTCCGTTTTGCGAATCCCTGCCATTAAAAAACAAAAGTGTTGAGTCCCCAGCGGACCGGCAGATACAGCGCTCTCGGTCTGTCCCACATCTCGGTTCATAGCTCGCACCCCATCTATGTCACAAGGCTGGGCTCACAGCTCCTGGCTGGTCTCTGAAGCAAGGCTGGATTCACAATTATTACTTGTACTGCGGAAGTATCTAATAATAATGACGCTCAGCTCTCATACAGAGCTTTTCATTAGTGGATCTCACAGCCATTTACAAGGGAAGTATCATCGCCCCATGTTTTACAGATGGGGAAACTGAGGCACAGACTTGAGTGGCCTAAGGTCACTCAGCAGGAGTCGAACTAAGTCTTCTGAGTCCCAGTCTAGTGCTCTACCCACTAGGCCAAACTGTCTCTCTGTGCCTAGGAGCCCCAGTCATGGACCAGGAGCCCCGCGTGCTATGTGCTGAGCAAACACAGGACAGACAGTTCCTACCCCAAAGAGCTCAGAGTATTCCCTGTGTAAAGGGACTCCACAAAGGGCACAAAGCAGCAATATCAGAGCCGAGAAACTATTTTAAACACCCAGAGAACGCGTTAGCAACCAGCACCAAATACACGAGGCAGTGGTTTGGCTACTCTCTACGCAGAAGTGGAAGGATGGGCTTGGGGCATCTGGCAATTTAGATTCTCTTTCATGCTGTCACAGGCTTCTGGGTTGAGCTATTTCATCTTTCCATGCCTGTTTCCCCATCTATAAAATGGGGATTATTTCTTATTGCCGATTATTTGTTTCCATTTGTGCCTGGGAGCTCTACAGCCACACTACAAAACTGAAGCAACCTGTAACCAAATAGGTGCCAACAGCAGTGAAAGACAGCTGTTCTCATCCCACACAAGTTCTGACCACCCCAACCTCCAAACAAGCAACACCCCAACACTCTGTCATTTCCCAAGCTGCCCACACCCACCCAGACAAAGCCTGAACAACAGGTGAGTTTGCAGCATGTCAAGAAGATGATCAGATCCAGGCTCTGGTACACAAAGGAAGAAAGTGAATTTGAAAATCAAAGGCTGTCACCAAGAAACCCTGTTACCAGCCCTCTCTCATTTCAACCAGCTGTAGATTTGCAATTCCTGCAGAGGGACATCTATGGAGAGCAATGAAAGAGAGAAAGATTCCATTGGGATGGCACATCCCCATTCCATGATTTCTATGGGCAGGGAAGACAATTTGGACCACAGATAAAAGGACCATCTTTCCATCATGGCCAGAGTGTCTGCAGTAAGATCCTCACTAGCTTTGGTGTTCAAGAAGAAGGATGTTGTCAAATTGGAGAGGGTTCAGAGAAGAGCCATAAGAATGATTAAAGGATTAGAAAACATGCCTGATAGTGTTAGATTCAAGGAGAAAGGTGGAACATGATCCAATGGCTGGAAACTAAAGCTAGACAAATTCAGACTGAAAATAAGGTGTACATTTTGAATGGTGACCACTGGAACAAATTTAAAAATGGTCAGTGATGGAGAATCCACCATGACCCTTGATAATCAAAATTGGATGTTTTTCTAAAAGATCTGCTCTAGGAGTTATTGTGGGGCAGGTCTCTGGCCTGTGCTATGCAGGAGGTCAGACTAGATGATCACAAAGCTTCTTTCTGGCTTTAGAATCTATGAAATACGTGTGCATCTGGCTGTCTGATAGAACAAGAAAGCTTGCAAGTTCTTTGTCCAGGTTCTTAGCGTGCACCCACTGCTGGAGAGACTGTGTCCAAGTTATAAAACTCCCTTCAGAGTCTATGCTTGATTCCCTTGGCTCAAGTCTGAGGGCCAGCTTGACACAACTAGAAATGTCAGTGTGGGATGTGAATTTGTGAAAGGTAAGGGAACTCAATGCAAACGGTGCAGTTACCCTACCAAACTCAGACACTGGAACCCAATAAACAGTGATAATACAAGACTAACTGGCAACTGACTGAAAATGACAGACTCCTTGGAAGCAGCTTGGGCACTGACTTTACATGCAATTGCAACAGGTCAATAGAGATACATGGATGTACGTTTGGGCAGAATTTGTCCTTCATTCTGTAGGAAATCTGCATTTTTAGAGGACTTTAGCTAACCCTGGGCAGAATTTGTCCTTCATTCTGTAGGAAATCTGCATTTTTAGAGGACTTTAGCTAACCCTACCGTAAGGGGAAAGGCTGTGTGTGAACAGCTGTGCTTACCTAAGCAGGCAATGACTCCCTGAGGTGCAGCTCCCCAAGCACCGACCCACATCAATTTCCTGAAAAGATTTGCAAAACAAAGACATGAAAATCACTTGCAAGGCCCTGCTGATAAATGCCCAAAGGGACACAGCATTCCAGCTACTTAGCAGTAAGTCATGCTTGTGAGCAGTGCGGTGTCCTAATGCTGTCTACATTGCAACTGGTTATTTTAACCCATTTTTAACTGGTGAATTGCCCTGACTCTCTGGTAAAGGATACGGCTCTCATTGTGTCAGCAGTACATAAAGATAAAGTCACGGTAAATACGTCACCAAGAAAATAAAATGTATTGCTTTAGAACTTCACTTGGGATTGTAGATTAGTCCATGGCAGTGAAATAAGGCCTGGTCAATACACAGATTTTGTACTGGTATAACTATTTCAGGTAGATGTGTGACTTTGTAATGAAAAAACTATACCAGTACAACCCCTAGTTTGGGTGCAGTTGCACTAGTATAAAGTTGCTTGTACGCATATAACTTACTGCCCTTACTGTATAGGTATAGCCATACTGGTAGGGTGCACCCTTAGGTCAGTTTAACTTGCATTCACACGAGGGTGGGGATTGTCCCACTTCTACTTTAAGTGGAACAACTTTTGTGTTTGGACAAATCCTACGATTCTTTTAGAGCCACAGGCAAAGACTAACCTTCAGTCGCTCCTCTCTGTCCCCAGCAGAGTTGTGTACAATTTCATAATAGTATTCCACATAGGAAACTCGATAGCAGGTTTCCTTCATTTCACAGTGTTCCAGAGTTTGAACTACGTCAACGCCATTTGGGCTTTTGAGCAGAACACAGTCAAACTTTGTAGGTGCACAGAAGAGTCCATCTGAAAGAGACCGAGAGTAATTTAACACAGTGATCAGTCCTGAGGCCACTGCATGTGCAGCACTGCTTCTGGGCATCTTCTGGGGGATCAGGCCTAAATCTAAGTCTTCTGGGAGTCCGGCGGGGTCAGGCCAAAATCCTGTAACACACAACGTGGAATGTGCACACTTTCTATGCTAGGAGCTGGTCCCGCCGCTAGCAAGCCCTGGCCACGTTTCTTTTTGCCAACTCAGAGCCACCGTTTAGATTTTATGTTGCTCTCTTGGTGATTTCATTGTTAGATGCAGACATCATGCACCCAACAGACATGCTTTCCTTCTCCAAGGGACAAATCCCAAATCCAGTCTCCGAAATAGTGGGAGTTATGTCTGAGGAAGAGCTGCAAGCTTAGACCCGAACAGTTAAAAAAAACTTTTTTGGATTTGATAGCTCATCTCCTTGTGCCCCGTGCTTGAGCTGAGCAGACATCACTCTGGTCTGATACCTGCTCCACACTTTCACTTTGGATCTTGGTGGATACAGTATTGGACACTTCCTGCCCTTCCATAACTTTGCACTATTATTTTCACTCGCGTCTGAGAGGCACTGGCTTGTTGAGGTGAGGAACATTCTCTGATGTTCCTCCTTTGTGGAGCATTGCGGTTTATGAGCTGTATCTTATTTTCATGCTGTGTTTCTGGTAACAGCCAAAGGTTAATATCTATTCCAGGCAGTTGGTGAAGGGCTCAATATATAAATCTCTGGAAACTGACAAAGGACATGCATTATTTGTGTGAGGACCATTAAGGGCTTTCAAGAGGGCTCAATATCCAGTGGGCTCTGACATGGATATCAAATCCTTCCATCAGCATTCTGGATCTGTGCTTCTCGGCAGATCCTGTGGACCCACTTCTTAAGCTACAGCTTCTCCCATGGGCACCTAGCCACCCAGCCTCCCAATCCTGATCTGATCCCTTCCTGGAGGCAAGTAAAGGGCCAGACAATGGTTAACCCCAGTAAACTGAGGAGGGGGAGGTGGCTCACGGAGTCATCTCCCGCTTGTGTCAGCCACAGTCCGAGTGCAGCCACTGCATGAGCTTCGAGCTGCCTGCAGTGCCAGACAACCGACGGGATGGGCTCAGAGTGGGGCCATGGGCCACACCAGCCTGCAGAACTGATGCAGGGGGAATGCATACTGAACCCCATTAAAAGGCATGCCAGCCCCCTCTCTGGTTTTCCAAGGGATTCCAGTATTGTAATCGTCCCCCCAACCAAACAAGAGCTGTGGTTTCAAAGCCACGACATAGCCCATAGTGCTGGGTTATGCAAAAAGGCAATATATTAAAGAGGCCACAATGGCCTAAGTAACCACCCTAAGAAGCCAAGATATAATTAACTTATTCATGGGGCCAGCCACTTGGCTACCCCTCCCCCTTTGTCTTGGTGCTATGGGTGGGCACTTTGCTTGTAAGGGTGCTGAATCTCCCCTTGTTTCTCTAATCTCTCCTTGTTTGGGTACTGCCTTTCTATGTGTCTTGTACTCGGCCAGTTCTGGTGTCTGAAAAACTGATCACGGCTGAATTTACCCCAAAGACAGACACAGAGCAGCTATAAGGAGAGGAGAAAA
Organism: Mesoclemmys tuberculata; assembly: GCA_007922155.1. NCBI lineage: Eukaryota > Metazoa > Chordata > Testudines > Chelidae > Mesoclemmys > Mesoclemmys tuberculata. Next base: position 2,206,787 of record ML675700.1, read on the forward strand.
GGGGGTAATTGTTTCTATTTAGTTGGTCAAAACTACAAAATAAGCAAATCAAAGGCCAGGTGACTCCTGAGTCCTGGAGCAGGCTAGAGCCAGCAGAAAGCATCATGACTGACAGGAGACCAACAGATGCTTCATTATTATGACAGAAGCAGCTTTGCAGTGGTCTGCAGAAAACAGCACGAAAACCATTTTCCCAGAGGGAGGTTAAATTCAACCATGGTCCAGTTTGCAGATGATGTCAGCACTGGATGGGGAGCAATCAACCAGGACAGAACTAAACTGCAAAATGTCCTGAAGAGATTAGCACAGGCGGCTGAGACTAAGGTGAGATTCAGCACGAATAGCAGGAAGCCTTAGGTACAAGGAATGGAAATAAAATGCAGAGACTCAAGGTGCCAGGTCCAGGCCTCACACACTGATTTCCTCATCCTGAGTGTGGCTTCTGCATGCTACTGGGATATGAAATAACCTTCATGAGCAACATTATTCTATGCATTCTTCAAGCAAACTACAATTTTTTTCAAACGACTGGAAGGGCACAGACACAGCCTGTCCCATATGGCTCTTTGTTAATGCATTGGTTGAGTATACGGACAGATGTTCTTCCCTAACCTTCTCAGCCCCCCTCTCCTCTGTGAGATAAGTAAATAAGGATGGAGAGCCCCGTTTTAGCGATGGAGGAAGGTGACAAGGTGGCTTGCTCAAAGTCATACAGCAAATACAAATCAGACCCAGGAGTCACACACTGGTTTTCTGGCTTGCAGGGTGAGCGGCCCCCTCTTCAAGCAAGTCATTCAGTCTTTCTGACTGGTTCCCCAGCTGTTAAAGGGGTGTGAGACGACTTTGTGCTTTCCCAGCTGTGCATCTCCAGGCACTTGACTAAACAGGAAAGGTGTCATTGGCCTAATGTTCTAAACTGACCAGTGATTTCAGGTGTCCAGCAACAGATGCCTGGAAGGGCCAGACTTCCAGCTGGTGGGTGCTCAGCACTGTCTGAGAACAGGGCTCCCTCCAGGTGTCTGTCTGACCATCTCAAATCACTGGTTACTTCTGAAAACTGAGAACTATTGGGTGGGATTTTCAAATCTGCCTCTAGGATTCCAAGGTCTAATTCTTCCAGTGGGAACCGGGGGTCTACATCCTTTGTGCAGCTCTGAAAATCTCAGCCCAGCCATTATTTTCATTTTACAGAAGGGAAGCAATTTGAGCTGACATGGGAAGTCAGGGGTACAGCCAGGAACAGAACCAGATCTCCCGAGTCCCACCCATGGGTTTTAACCACTAAATCAGCCGTCTTCACATACCGCACTGCGTCCTGTGTGGGAACAAAAGATATTTGAGTACAGAGACTTTGCTGCACCCAGCCTCCTGCACCCCATTTTCCAACCACATATGGAAAATCCCGAGGGAAAGAAAAGCCTCCACTCAGGTGGGAGACAGCAGGCCTAATTTTTCCATCCCTTACACCTGTGCAATTTGCATGTACAGTACTTCCACTCACTTTAGTTCTGCATTATTGAGTTCTTGGCTAGTGATGAACTCCTGCCAGATCACACGCATGCTGTATTGCTGAAGACGCTCAGGCTCACTATGCATGCCCTCTGCATTCGAACAGTCAGAGCAGCACACGTTTCACACTCAGATGTCCCTGTGTTTCTTGTTATCAATTCCATTGGGTTGGCCTGAATTTGTTAAGGTATTTAGGCATCGCTGCACTCATTGAAATGCCTAACTGATTTAGGAGCCTAAGTAAACCTAAAGGAATTTAGGGGCCTAAGGAATTCAAACTAAGGGATTTAGGGTTCAGGAGCCTATGGGATTTAGGCACATATGAACCTAAATCCCATTGACAGTTAATAGGATTTAGACTCCTAAGTGCCTAAATCACTTTTCAAAATGAGATTTAGGCTCCTAAATTAGCTAGGTAGTATAAGGCTGAGCACAGAAACGCCAACGCACCTTTCCAAATCTGGACCTTTCTCTTCCCAATCTCTCGATTTATTTCTGTGCTGCTACTGTCTGCACATCCCGCACTTGAAAAGTGGGTCTCTGTCCCCCTCTACTGGCTGGCCCACATACAAGATTTATTAGTAGAGCTGCCTGAACACCTTCTGATGGAAGAGTTTTCCCCGAGAAAATGCTCATTTGACAAAACCTGAAAGGTTTCGCACGATTCAATCCATTTTCAACAGGAGTTATAAGAATTTGTTTAGACTGCCATTCTGACTTGTATCCTATATTATGTTGTAAGTTATAAAACAACAGAAAAGGCAAAATGATAACACTGAAATGAAACTTTTCAGCCTCACTGGAATGAAATGTTTTGAGAAAATTGTCTGATGTGTCTAAAACAAACTATTTCAGGATTTTGGTTTCATGGTAAATTTTGAAAATTCAACTTTTCATTCCAAGTGAGAACGAAAGGAAATTTTGAAATGTTGGGATTTCCTGCAGAATGGAAATTCTGTTGCTGAATAGCTCTGTTTATGTGTCTGCTACCGCTCACAGTTGCTGGACTGGATTGTTTAAATCCAGCAACTGAAACTCAAGCTCTTTGCAGTACTGCAGGATCCAAGTTCAAACCTGGATGTCACTCCAGGTAGAGTATGATGTAAACTGCACCCCTTTTATTTCAATGTGATGTTAACTCTGAAACATAAACAACCATTCCACTGCTGATTATTCTAGCAGGACCATCCATCTACTGTGCTTATCCCACAATCCCAAACCAACCCCAGTCCCTTCTCAGGTATCACGAACCACATCAGTCATAATAGACTCATAGACTCATAGGTCAGAAGGGACCAATATGATCATCTAGTCTGACCTCCCGCACAAGGCAGGCCACAAAACCCTACCCTATCTTCCTTGCAGCTGCCTCCTTGAACCCTCCCCATCTGCAAGCTTCCACAAAGCAAGTTCTGCATTCTGAATCTGAACCCTTCCCATGCTGTCAAACATCACTTGGGGCACAAAGTCCCTTAATTCTGGAATAACTGTGCTCACAAGGCATGCTAATTATTCCAGAATAAAGGTGCCTCCACAGTGAGCTCTTCCAGAGCAGTTTATTCCACAATAGTTCTTCTGCTCAATTTCCCCCCGTAGACAAGCCTCCAGGATTGTGTAACTCTCTTCTGCAGCTGCGTTCTAAAGTGAGGGTTTCCAAGATCTTTTCCACAGTAACCCTCACTCTCATATACTTACATCTGATGGTTGTTCCATTTAGTGTATATTCCCCAGACAGGTTCCTAGCTACCATCCCCATTATTTGATATTGGTGGCCAGTTAAATGCATTAGCCACCTCTGCCCAGTCCTTTGCAGGCTGGGTACACTGTTCACTCAGCCCCCACCTTCAATATTATCTGCAAACTCAGGACCACACTTGTGCACTCGCCTGGTGGGCGGCCCCTCTGACAGTTCAGAGCAGAAGTTTAGAACTCCGGTGCTGCTGGCACGCCATGTGAATTATCTTCAGATGACAGGCGCACAGAATAATTAGTTCCTCACAACAACCCACAAAGGCAGAGAATTATTATCGAACCCATTTTACAGAAGAGCGCATTCAGGCACAGAGAGCTCAAGTGGTCACTACAGATCAGCAGCACAGGTGGGACTAGAACCCAGAAATCCTCAGCATCCTACCCGCTACCTAATCCCTACATCCTGCTGTCTCACTGCAAGGTGTTTTGCTGTGACTTACTTCATTAGACATCCAGAAACTATGAACTACACTCCTGTTCAACCAAGAGGCAGACATGGCTTTAAGTAGCATAAGGGAGTTCTTTACATTTCACCTGGCTTTCTCAGGTTGCAATAGTAGCATCTGAGGTGCCGATCCCAACTCTGAGATATGATGAGGAGTAACTCCTTCCCGTGCTGGCCTCCTCAGCTCATCTATTCCTCTTGCCCCATGAGATAAGTAGGGAAGAGCGGCCTCCTGTTTTTTCATACCTCTTGCATGTGATGGCTGGGAGCACTTTCCAACATCCACAGTGAACTCCAAGGGGGTGTCTGGAAAGAACGTTTTCAGGGATGGCAGTCGGAGACACTCCTCTGGGCTCGTGTTACATTGGCAGGCCTCAATCACTTCCACTTCCTGAACCCCTTCAAACAGCAGCACTCGCTCCACATGAACTCTGGTGGGCTCACAATGGGAATCCAAGGGGCAGGAACGTTCTGCTCCAGTCGACAGAGGCAACACCATCTGTCTATCCTGCACTTGCACAGAACAGTCACAAGGTAACAGGGGGGAGGAAACAAAGAGGATCCAGGGCATTGTAGATTAGTCATCCTAACTTCAATACTTGGAAAGATACTGGAACAAATTATTAAACAATCAATAGGTAAGTACCTAGAGGATAATAGGGATATCAAGAACACGTCAAGCGAAACCAACCTAATTTTCCTCTTTGGCAGATAGCAGTCTAGCAGATAGAGGGGAAGTTGTAGACATGATATATCTTGACTTTAGTAAGGCTTTTGACACACTCCCCCATGACATTCTCATAAGCAAACTAGGGAAATGTGGCCTAGTTTAAATTACTATATGCAAAACTGATTAAAAACATATTCAAAGAGTAGTTATCAGTGGTTCACTGTCCAACTGGAGACACATATTTAGTAGGGTCCTGCAGGGTTCTGTCCTAGTTTCAGTATTATTAAATATTTTCATTAATGACTTATAAAGTGGAGTGGAGAATATGCTTATAAAATTTGCAAATGACACCAACCTGGGAAGAGCTGCAAGCACTTTGGAGGACAAAATTAGAATTCAAAACAATCGTGAAAAATTGGAGAATTGGTCTAAAATCAACAAGATGAAATACAATAAAGACAAGTGCAAAGTACTACACTTAGGAAGGAAAATCCAAATGCATAACGATAAAATGAATAACTGAAAAGGATCTGGAGGTATAGTGGATCACAAGTTGAATAGGAGTCAACACTGGAATGCAGTTGCAAAACAATCTAATATTCTGGAGTGAATTAATAGGAGTGTCATAGGTGAGACATGGGAGGTAACTGTTCCATTCCACTGGGCACTGGAGGTGAGACTTCAGCTGGAGTCCTGGGCCCAGTTCTGGGTGCCATGTTTTAAGACAGATGTGGGCAAACTGGAGAAAGTTCAGAGGAAAGCAACAAAAATGACTCAAGATTTAGAAAACCTGACTATGAGGAAAAGTTGAAAAAACTGGGTGATTGTTTTCCATGTTCACTGAAGGTAGGACAAGAAGCAATGGGCTTAAACTGCAGCAAAGGAGATTTAGGTTCAATATCAGGAAAATCTTTCTCACTAGAAGGACAGTTAAGTTCTGGAATAGGCTTTTAAGGGAGGTTGCTGAATTCCCATCATTGGAGGTTTTTAAGAATAGGCTAGACAAACCCTGTCAGGGGTGGTTTAGGTTTACTTGGTCCTGCCTCAGCGCGGGCGGCTGGACTAGGTGACCTCTTCACGGTCCCTTCCAGCCCTACATTTGTATGATTCTATATTAACCCTTCAGATTAGGTCATGGGAGAAACACTTCCAGACATGGCTCCATTACAAACCCCTTTTTAAACTCTAGATAGCTTGGATTGTAGAGTATTCCCGTGTCTGAATGTGTCCTTGTGATGGTGGCCTTTGAAATTGCATTAATAATAAGCCCCTTTTTTTCCAACCAATTCTTTGTAACGAATGGTAGGCGTGGTCTACATGCATTGTTTGTATACCTATGTTGATTACAGCTGTGATGTTTTTACCAATATAGTGATACTGTAGCGTGGACACTGTTATCTCGGCATAAAGGAGCCTTATCCCAGAATAGTTTACTGCCCCTTCCTATACAGCAGTGGTTTTCAATCAGTGGCCAATGGACCTGAAGACTATGTCTAAGGGATCCGCAAAAGGTTGTTGTTACCATAGAACAATGTTTTCCAACAAGTGTCCGCAGACCCCTGTGGGTCCACAAACTGCCTAGGATTTTCAAGGGGGTCAGCACCTCTATTCAAATAATTTTTAGGGGTTTGCAAAGGAAAAAAGGTTGAAAACCAGTGGTCCACAGGAATAACTATCCTGGCATAGAGCACGTTTATACCAGGATAACAGTGTGCACTCTGTTTTATTTATGCCGATATAGTTAAAGCACTGAAACTTTTGTGTTTAGACAAGTCCTATACAGCATAGGCTCTTGCTAGTTTATTAATTAGGGTTCCTTGTCTTGGCTGAAGTGTCACAGGGTATTTTACACAAAAGGAAGGAAAGTATCCTAGCTAAGGGTCTGCTGTGAGAGCAGTGATGGCCAAGTGGAGAAAGGTTAGCTACAGCAGGCTAAGGCCCCAACAAATAACCTGATTCTGTGGCTACCAATTTTACTGACCAAGACAGGGAAATGCAGCCAGTCTCTTCCCACATGTGCAAACTGACAAAATTAGGAAAGAAGCTTTTTAATTGCTGGGACCTAGTGTAGAGCAGATGAGGCCTAAGGTACTGGCATGATTGCTAGGTTGCAGGGGTGAAGGAGATATTAAGTGAGCCCAAACACCATCCAGTCAAGATGTTATAATGTATAAAATATTGCAGAATCATAGGACAGGAAGGCACCTCCATAGGTCACGTAGCCCAGTCCCCTTTGTCTAATCTGCATATCTTCATATACAACTGAGTTCTGGCTATTTGTCTCCCAGCAGGTGTCTGACAGCCCAGGAGAGTTCGTTTCCTGTCCTGTAACTCAGTTCCCTCACTTGTTTGTAGGCTGGCAGGACAATATGTGAGATGAACGGTTAGTGTATTTCAGGAGCAAATGACTTTAATATGCTCATAAATCTATTTAGGAGCAGATCGAAAATCATAATGCATGACCTACTTCTGGGCGTAGCTGCTCCCAATGTGGGGACAGCAAAACACAGAGAGGTCCATTTCTCACCTTTTTAGTTCTGAGGAAGTCCAGCATGGAGGAATGTTTTGAGAGCCCTGGAAATCCAGGCTGATAAGAATTTATTCTTTGGGATAAACAGTGGGACCTACACATCCCAACATCCAGACTTACAGGGCTGCCGGAAATGTCTGTGAACAGAGGAAAGATGAAGTCAAAATCCTTACAGAATGCTGAAATTATTACTATTTATTATTTGCACTGTGCTAGTGCCTAGGAGACCAAGGCATGGACCAAGACCAGATTGTGCTAGGCACTGTACAAACACAGAACAAAAAGATGGTTCCTACCTCAACTGAGAAACTGACAAGAAAACCTTGCAGCAAAAAGGGTGCCTAAATCTGCTAAGAATAGCCATGCACACAAATCCACAAATTGAATGTGGTAATTTATTTTGACTGTAGTTCATGACGACATACTTCAGAGTACACTAGTAAATTCGCTCTAGCATATTTTATAAAAGCAATAAGGTCTCAGTAATAGGAAATCACACGACAACTCTCTGCCCTCTAGTTTTTAAAGGGAAATGGGGGGGAAAGCCACCTGCATTTTGGTGAGAATCAGTAAGCCTGCAAATTAGCAAAAGGAGAATGTGAGAATTTCTATTGTAGCTTAGTTGCTGACCTTATGTCTGCTCAGACAACATGTTTTATTTAACCAAGATAGCATGAGTGTCTGGGTAAACTCTCTAATTCATGGGCAAATAGAGCATTCAAGCTGGACCTCACACCACCTAAGGGAGTCTCACACACTCAAGTTGGGCATTTCTTGTCTGTGAAACATCAATGATTATCAGCTAATAACTGTTTCCCCTAAAAATACTTCAGAAAATTGGCTAGTTCTCTCCACACTTCATCTATATTTAGAGTTGCTTCAGTTTCACTTTATATTGGTTTAAAAATAAATTTTAATTAAATCTGTGCAAACATCAGTGTGGACATTTTTACTTCAGTTTAGATTAAATCTGTACCCAGTTGATTTAGGCTGAACCACAACAAGTCTGCTTTTAACCAAAATAAGTGTTCACATAGGAGTTTGCAGCAGTTTAAAATGACAATTAATTAAACCATTGCAATTTTCTCCTGTAGGCAAGGCCATAGTGTGGACACTCTTATTTCAGTTTAAACCAGGTTTATATCCATTCAGTTCAATATGGTAAGGAATCTACTTAAACTGAACTGATATACTCCATGTTTAAGTTGAATTAAGAGCATCCACACTGTGTTTTGCATCACTTTAATTCAGTTGGTTTAAAATCACACCTTTAGGCCATGTCTACACTAGAGAGTTTACAGCAGCCTGTGCTGCTATAAGAATGCTTGTGTAGCTGTATTATGTTGATGGGAGAGAGCTCTACCAATGGCATAATAAAACACCTAAACGAGCAGTGAGGCTATGTCAGTGGGAGAGCATCTCCCACCAAGATATAAGCGTTTGTGTGGACAGCACTGCCAGCAAAATGTATATCGTTGGCCGGGAGGGGAGGGAGGGGAGGAGAACGCTGTGTTTTCACACCCTGAGTGACAAAACTTTTGCCGGCATAAGTGCTAGTGTAGACAAGGCCTAGGATCACTTGTGTAGCCGCCTCTATCCCAAAGAGAGAGAGCTCTCCCGTCAGCATAATAAAACCTCATGACCAGCAGGAGCTATGTTGGTGGAAGAAGCTCTCCCACCAACATAGCACTGTCCACACCAGCATTTCTGTCAGTGTAACTTATGTTGACCAGGGATGTGCTTTTTCACACCCCTGAGCAACATGGATTATACCAACAAACGTGGTAGTGGAGACATGGCCTTAGTCAAACTGGTGTGACTTTGTATACAGACAAGGCCTCACTACAGAAAGCCCGGCACTACTTCTAAATGAGTTGCTAATATGAACATACTCTTAAGAACAAGCGTGACAGCATGATGAGACCATTAAAATGACTGAGGCTCTCGGAGGCAGTTTGCACAGCATCCATAAACATGAGGGCTAGATAAAAGCAGCATGCTCAGGAGAGCAAAAGGGAGCAGGCAAGGACTAGCTTCAGAGCTGTCTAGATGAACTGCAGCAGGCCATACTCTGCTTTTTGTTCCTACACTTCCCTGTGATGGAAAACTGTGGAGGGGTTTGGAAACTACCATCTCCCCTCCTTCCCTGCCTGGCAATAATGGTAGGAGAACTTCAGATAAAGTGCCTGCTTGCCATGGCTCCAAACTCCAAGCCGCAGTAGAAAGTTTGTCTCAACTTCGATGTGATGCTATTATGCACTTAGAAAGCACATTCACCTGACGGCCTCAAGCACTGAAGAATTAATTCTCATAGCCCTCCCTGTGGTAGAGATGATCATTCTTACTTCATGTCCTGGGAAACCGAGGCACATAAGGACTAAATTATTTGCCCAATGTCCCATTGGCACATGTGACAAATATCATATGGCAAAGGTGGGAAAAACATTCAAGGTTTCTAGTCCTGTTCTTTAACCACTAAATGATAAAATGTACAGTCAAAATTACATAGATGGTTTAGGAAGCCTCCAGAACTGTATTCTGCTGGCTGCAGAAGGAATCAAGACTATAAGGAATTTTCAAAAGCTGCAGCCATTTTCCTAATGAATACAGTAAACTGAGATATTTCCTAATTTGCATGCACTGTAAAATAAAGCTGCTTTGCCGTCTCTCTCACCAGCAGAGGTTGGTCCAATAAAAGATGTTGTTTCACCCACCTTGTCTCTCTGATAACCTGGGATGGACATGGCTACAACTACACAGCACTCCTAAGATCAACGCTGGGAATCAAGTCCTTCCAGAACATTGCACCCTTGAACTAATGTAAATTCAAAAGGAGGCAAACATTTGCCTTGAGACAAAGTTTAATACATATGGTACAGAAAATAAAGGCTATTTTGTTCAGTAGAATGTATTGACCAATTAACCAATCTTCCCACTAATTAATGTTTTGTAAAATAGGCTCTGGTAGCTGGTTATGCAAGTGAACAGTGCCATGAACCTTTCAGGGATCTTGCTAGGTGTGCAGCATTGCAAAGCTTGATTAGGCAGCATCCCTGGGGTGTCGCCATTACGTTTACCTGACTTCGGACTGTAGCTCTTTGGGGATAAAGCAACAGCAAAGTCCTGTGAGCATCCAGAAAATGGCCAGAGGGATGCTATGAGGGAACATGAGTGGGAATGAGGCTTCTTCTCAAAGCCTAAAGGAGAAGGGTCACTCACCATGCCCAATATAGATGGAATGGCTCTGCCTCCTGCAGCAGCCCCTCTCTGCAAACAAGTTCCTTCCTTCCCGCTGGCTGCTGCTGACTCCTGCACCTGCACTCACAAAACAAAGCTCCTAAAATCACCAGCTTGCAACTTGAGCTGCCTGCCTTCCTTAGCCAGGAGGGGAGGTCATTTGAGCTCAAGGAAGACACACAGCCCTCATTTCTTTGCATTATGATTTTGGTTTAAGGAATTAGGAGGATCAGAACAGTTAAAAATGGAGATGAGCCATTAGATCTCCAAGACCATTCAACTGCCAGGATGGGCTGTATACACTGTCACTAATTAGCATTAATTAAGTCCTTGATTCAACCATTTCTCCTCTCGCCTTACTCAGAGTGGCAGAACCAAGCCCCAGTTAATTTGTGGCTGTCTGACAGTAACCTCAGCACTGTATAGAGAGGAAGCAGACAAGAACAGAGGATCCAGTTCCCCAATAAAGGATGCTCTGGCTATTAAAATAATTTTGCACTTGATCTTAGCACCTCCTCTGCTCATTCACAAGTCCTTTACTCCTTAAAATCAGCACTCAGAGCGCTAACAGCCATAGCAGGAAAAGAGAAATGAGACTTACTGATAAAGCTGGGAATACAGAAGAGGCCGTTGAGAAACACCGTAGCCAATGAAAGATCCCTCATAGCTGCACCCTTGAAGACACTGAACTGTCTCCAGTATTCCTATCTCAGATATTTATACTAAAGTCCCTTAGCAGGGGAGAAGGCGCTTGCCACAGAGACAAATGGGTCTGTATATTGCTGACATATGTTGCCAAGATTGTGATCTGAATAAACACCAAAGCAGCCTGAGCAGTAATGGAATCTCAGCACCAACTTGTCTAGGGAAGGGGGTTCCAGCCAAACTTCAAAGACTTGCTTGGAAACAGCAGGTTTTTCACCCCAGGATGGGGGATTTCTCCCTCGGGGGCGTCTTTGTTCTCACCACCACTTTCAACCTAATTAAGCTCTCAGTAGCTTGGAGTCATTTTTAAGATGTCTCATTTAAAAGGGATTCAAGTCCTTCAGCCTCATTCATTGCATTCAATGGCCTTTTATCTGGAGATAACCTTCTTTTGTCACTTTTCAACACCAGACTTTAGACTAACCCCAGCTGTATGGTAAACAAATGCACCATGCAGGGCTCAGTCATAGATCTGCAGAGCATTCCCTATGGAGCACAGCTGAGACAGCCATCTGGGCCTCCCTTTCTGTCTTTCTTGTTGTTTATCAAGGCTGAACCCTTCAGTCTCTTTCTTTCATGCTCAGTAAAAACAAGCAAGTAGCAGGAAAGTTCCTCCTTCCCCTGAGCTATGGAGGAGCAGAAGCAGCATGGACCCTCCCTGTCTGCAGGGAGGAAAGCTCTCCAACCTGTGCGTTGGTTTCTGGGGCTGCAATGTAACTCCCTGAAGAGCACACACAGGCCTTGCCTGGACTAGGAAAACACATCCTTCTTTCAATGGAGGTAAAGCTCGTTCAGCTGAGTCACCAGCTGAAAAAAAAACACTTTTCTTTCTGGTCTGAAAGAGGCCACAGGCTAAGCTGGCTGGGTCCCACTTTATTATGCAGTTAAGCAATGTCATGGCTATAGGAAACTGGGCTGTATCTGTAAAAGGTTGCTAGAGCAAGAAAGTGTGGCAGGACAGCATGCACTGCAGTGAGGGGAAGGTTGCAGAGCAGAGGGCGCTAAGCAGAGAGGGCAGAGTATTGGGCACAGAGAAGAAAGAGGGTGCAGCTCTTAGCACAGGCCATAGGGTACAGACCAGGGCGAAGGTGGCACCAAGTTAGGGCCCTAAATGGGGCCAGGGGGGTACAGAGCCGGCCGTGCACAATGAAGCCACTTGTTCTTTTTTTACCTTCTGTCTTCTACCAACTTGGAAAACGAAATGACCATCCCTGCTCTGAGTCCTTGAACACATGGAGTGCCTCCTACCAGCTGAAGCAAATCACCACAAAGGTGTTAGAAACTTCATAATGTAACATGGAAAATGCTCCTGTGCGTCTCTGTGCTCTGGCTCTGTGACTGAGGAGAAGGAACTGAACCCTGCAATGGGTCAGAGGGTTTACCAGCCTTACACCGGAGGGCTGGGATGAAGATAGGCCAGAGACTCCCTTGTTAGCCAGGTGATTGATTAGATGGGACCCTAATGTCTGCTTTTCCTGGGCACAGTCACTTACAACTGGGTTCTGGAGATCTCCTCAGGGTATGTGTTGATTGCAGCCTCCTTATTCTGTAAGAAAGGGCAAGAATGATAGCTGGTCATTGTGGGTGAACTCTAACAGTCTCGACT
>ML675700.1:2219640-2232646 GCA_007922155.1 Mesoclemmys tuberculata
TATTGCGGGGTCACGGCATTAGAAAGGTTGAGAACCACTGCTCTAAACAGTCCCTTGATAAGTAACAGCCCCCTTGTGGAACAGTGCTGGGCACAAGTCTGAATTCCATCAGCAGTGCCTGGGGTGCATTTTTTTCTTTGGCCTGTACATCATCTTACCACCCTCAGCTACAGCGAGGAGCTCACCATGACGCGCTCTGCTTACGGTGGCCCAAGCACCTCTGCTATTATAACTCCAGCTTTCCGTCACTCTGCACTTTCTAAAACGTTCACCTCCCAAACTGAAATTTTCCAACCTTGGAAGGTTGAAAAGCCTGAAGGTGAATTTCATATTTGGGCATCAGAGCAAAACCAGTTTTGTCACCCATTTCTGACAGGAAGCAGAGGGGAAGTAATGCCCCTTCACCAAGATGTACTAATAATTGGAACAACCTAGAGCCAAAAGGGCTGACTTTGGCAGAGAGGTAGTCCTCGCCGAGGAGCAGTGCCTGTCCTTTCTCTGAAGGAAACTGGTCTGGATTTGATAGTTATTACTATTATTTGTATTGTCATAGCGTCTACGAGCCCCAGTCATGGACCAAGCCAATGTACCCTGGGAGGGTTTGAGGTTTTTGTTGCCTTCCTCTAAAGCATCAGGGGCGGCCATGGCTGGAGATGGGACAGTGGGTAGGGAGGGCCAGGGCTGTGAGGTGGCACTGAGCGTTCTTTTACTCAGGTGGTTGGCTGGCGGTTCTTGCTCCTATCAGGGTCTAACTGATTGCTCGGTGTGGGGCTGGGAAGGAATTTTTCCCCAAGTCAGTGGCAGTGACCTTGCGGGATTTCACTTTCCTCCACGGCATGGGGTGGTGGGTCACTTCCCACTTGATTATCCGCCTATATATAATTTAATAGTTTCCCTGCCATTGCAGGGTCCTCAACACTGGTGCACCTCAGTCACTCCTCTTCTCTGCCTGTGCCACGTCACATTCTAGTCTCCTGTGGGCTCTAATGGTTTGGTCTCATTTTGGTTAGTGGGGTTAGCATGTGGGTGCTGGGTAGGGTTGGTGGCCTATATATACAGGATGTTAGACTAAATGACTGGGGGGGGGTCTCTTCCGGCCTTAAACTCTAGGACTTTATGAGACCCTCCCCCCTTGTGCTAGGTGCTGCACAAACACAGAACAAAAAGATAGTCCCTGCCCCAAAGAGCTAGAGTTGCCCATATTTGAAAATTAGGCTCTAAGCATTTACAGTAACCGTTTTCATGAAGTTCCTAAGCATCACTAAGGGCAGTTGCACGCTGCATCTGTTCACAGATAACTTAGTTATACACTACAGCCTCCATTTGCAAAGGTGTCCACCGATTTTGGATGCCTCCATTTTTGGGTAGCCACAAAGGGCTCAGTTTTGCCCTCAGTGACGTTAGCAGACACCGCAAAGACCTAGTTTTAGACTAAGGCGTTGTATCCAACAGTGCTGAGCATCCGCAGACTCCATGGACTTCAGCTACAGGTGCTTAAATCCCCTAAAAATATCAGACCCTGGGTGTCTGAAGCTGGATATCCAAAAATGGAGGGCTCGAAAACTAGTTCTGAAAGTGCAGGACTAAACTGAATCCCCTCGTCCTATAAATTACTCCAAAATGGTTCTGGGAAACACAGGATCTGTTAAAATGGGCCCTCTGACACATGCAGTCTACTGCTGCATTCCCACCAAAATGGCCTCAGTCCCTGTGTGAATGAGCACTGGGTTGGGAGCCAGATCTTGAGATACTGTGTCATTTCTTCCACTGAAAGGCCTTAATCCTCTTTGTATCACATCCCTTTTTTAGCAAAGCCTCATAGTGCTAACCTAAGAAAGTAGGCAAATATTATTCCCACTATAGATTATGAAGCTAAAATAGAGATAGGTTAAGCAAGTCATGTGAGAGCACAGAAAGCTTGGAACAAAGCTAGAACAGAACCCAGATTTCTGAAATTAGACACCCATCTTATCCGCCATCCTGGAGAAAGATTCAAATCTATATGCTTAGTCATACTGCCTGTAAAACAGGCTTAGCCCTGCCCAGCCACCTTTATGTGCTTTACATAACAGAGGTAAAAAGTTCTATGTACATTCAGATTATTATTAAGCCTATTCTACAGATAGAAAAACAGACAAAGGTTGAAAGATCTGCAGGGACTGCATATGAATTAGGATTCAGGACTGGGTTTTCTGCAGCCAAAGACATTTTCAACAGGTGTTAACTCAGATATATTTGAACACATGCATTAGTTGGTCTTCATTGCCTGGACACTGGAGACTCCTTGGGCCAAACTGACCAAATGGAAGTTGGAGTTAGTGAGTCCTGTCCCCATGGACACAAACAGTGGGATCAGTGACGGCAGGTATAGAGTAACTTGCACTGATTTAGCAATCAAGACAAATGTAAAAAAAATGCAATTTATGTACTAAGGATTCAATTTTGCCATCACTTTCAAGTGCTTCAATCAGTGAATTGCACACCTTTAAATGGGAGAATTCAACCCCAAGCGTTAACACCCATGTTCCTGGGGGCAGAATTGGGCAGAAGTCGACTTGTTAAAACCACCCCTTCAAGTGGCACAGCGCAGTGAAGACACTGCGCACAATGGAAGTTAAGAAGTTGACGGACATTACATAAGCTACTCTGCTTAGCTTGAGTAACTCCCGTTGACTGTCGCCCAATTTTAAGGTAAGTGTAAACCAGGGCTCTGACTTTGTCTTACACCCAGACCACCCTCACCATTCCCATGGCTTCCTTGCACTTGGTTACAATAGGACTGAACTGGTTCCTCCACAGTACCAAATACATGTAAGTTACCCTCGTTTTGCACAGCGTTTGATGGCAAATCAATGCAAGTTACACAGCTATTACTCTCCTTTGCTTTATGGTCAGCTTGCAAGCCCTGTATAACTCATTTTTTATTCAATATGCACTTTGCCTCTCAGGCAATAGAAAGCTCTTTACTTATTTTTAAGAAGTCAGATATTCACTGGACACAAGAAGCCAAATTACTAGTTGTAACTGCACTAAAGTGAAGGGAATTACTATAATCGTCTGGTTATTGCACAGTCTTGCTCAGACTGTTCGAGTTTGTGGTCCCACATTAGATTAAACTGATACTTAAACACAATAGTGGTGTGCCAAAAAAGCAGCATTAAGGTCACTTGGGTGCCCTAACTCTGCATTTCTGTATCTTAAGGTTAAAGTTAAAACAAATCCAAACATGTTAATTGTGAATTTCCTGAGTTTAACATGCTTAGTGTGGGGATAATGACATCTTAGTAATGTACCTTACCCTAAGTTACTGATACATTCTCTCAAAGCTAACTCCATCTGAATGTGGTTTGTGTCAGGGAATTTCCTTTTAATTAAAAATGTCACATGAATACTGAACAATGATTTGAAGATACATTGCATTTTTAAAATTTCAACTTTCATAGCCAAATTCACCAGTGGGTTCGCCCCCACCGTGGAGCAGCTCAAAGCACCTGAAGCATAAAGGTCAGTTAGCTGGGTTTACAGCTGCTGTTTTGCCAAAACAGGCAGAGTGTACACCCCACTTTTGCCCTCCCTATTGTCCTTCAGATCCCCCCTCCCTCCTCTGTTCCCTGTTGAGCAGATTGTACCTGATTCTATCAGTAGATTTTGGAATAAAATATATAGGATTAATGATGTTATTTTGCCATTATTTTTCATAACAGATTATGTCAGCTGAAGCTGGTACCGAAAATCTTTTTCTTAACACTAACTCCCAAGATTGATCCTTTTTTCTCCCACTGTTCTCAGTGGGACTGAGGTCACAGGCTACTCTCAGGTAAGAGGTCCTTTTCAAAATGGCCAGTGCTTCCCATTGTTCCCAGCAAGAGTGAAGCCATCCCTCAGGGAAGAGGTTGGCCACCTATGCTCCCAGCAAGCTGAGGGAAAATCTCTGAGGAGCAGCTGAATAGAGACAACAGTCATGTTTGCTCCTCAGTCCCACTGAGGATGAGAGGTGGCAGCCATTTTGTAAGTGCAATTCTTCACTGAATTCTCTGCATAAAGTATTTGTCAGCCTCAGCTGCAGGAGAAATTTTTGGTTTTGAGGAGTGACAGGGAAAAATGGCTACTAATACTAAAGAATTCTTCGTCTGCCACAAATGGACAAGATTAGTGAGTTTTAGCTACATGGGAAGTCTGAGACATCTATTTCATTTCTTAAAAACATTAGAAGGGAAAAAGGTCTGACAGATTCCAGATTTCTTAAAAGACCCATTTTAAATTAATTAATTAAAATTAAATTAAATTAAAATTTTAATTTCTGTACTAATCAATGGATTTACTTCTAAATTCTCAGAAAGCTAATTCTGTGCTCAAAGAAAAAGTGCTGTAATTTAGGGAAGGATAATGCTCTGTTTTCCATACATAACAGACGCTGAAGCCCTGCTTTAAGTGCCAAATTCAACTCAACTTCAACTATGGATCTGCAGCAACACTGACTAGTTGAACTGACATGCCAAGTTACATTATGCAGCCCATCATGAGGCCAACATTTCCTATAATGTAAGCATGAATGTGTGCACCTCCCCTTCTGTCCC
Organism: Mesoclemmys tuberculata; assembly: GCA_007922155.1. NCBI lineage: Eukaryota > Metazoa > Chordata > Testudines > Chelidae > Mesoclemmys > Mesoclemmys tuberculata. Next base: position 2,224,218 of record ML675700.1, read on the forward strand.
TTCACATACACACATTGAGGAGAAACCATTACACCCACTGATCAGGAAACATTTAATTCTATTTGGCCAAGAGAGTAACATATACAAAAAGAAATACATTTCCATAAAAAAGCAACTAACATGGACTTCAGAGACAGGATCGCTCCTGCATCACTGCTTTTTATGACCACAGAGTTCTAGAGTAGGTGCTACTGCAGCTTGGCTATTCCGAGCTATTGCTGTGTTACACAGTGAAAGTCTGAGACTGGTTCTGAAATGTGAGCTGGAGGTCGTATCACATACAAAAATGTATGAAAAATATGTATTTTAAATAAAGAACTGTCATAACTGAAGCTTTTTACAAAACATTCTGGTTGAGATTTCCAAAGCAGTCTAGGGACCAGACATCTTCCACTAAAGTTTTTCTAGATTAATTTGAAAATCTCATGCCAAGTGTCTTCCAAGGGTCACCCCGCCCTGCAGACTTCTTTCTTCAAGTAACTGCTTTCCTGGTCAGATCAGTCCAGAGTTCCTAGAAATTCAAAAGGAAAATCACTACGGGGTAAAAGACAGAACAGACACACATGAACAAACAGTGGAAACTAATTTGCAAGCTGCCAAGGGAAGATGTTGTAACTTATCAAAGCACAGCCAGATCACAAAATACTTAGAACAAATCTCTCTGAAAGGTATTTCATTGCTGATGTTCCACTTCACTTTTCAATTCAGTGTTTTGAATGCTGAATTTCAAATGTTAACAAGACTAGTAGGACATTTGTAGTTGGGCTATTACTAAACTGAAATCAAAACAGAACAATCGGCAAATGATTGATTTTAATGTTCTCTCTTTGTCTATATGGAGACAATATAAGCAAAATATTAAAACAAAATTAAACCAACCAGAAACTCACCTTCCAGAAAAGCAAACTCATCAATAGCTTCAATGGCATTATCTGTAAAACAAAGTGAATTGAAAACAACTGGGACAGATAAACAAATACAAGTGCAGAGATATTTTTAACATGAACATTTGATTTTACGTTACCTTTTAAAAATAGTTTATTCATTTTGGAGGTTACAGGAGAAATATTTTAGAGTCTGATATTTGACAGAAGAGAACATTTTTTTTTTCATTTCTAGGAACAAGATGATAATGTTTTAAATCTGCACCCATGTGTCCCAAAAGACATGGAATCAGCTGGAAAGATCCTTTATTCTAAGAGTGTTATTGACAAAGGTTAGCATAACAAAAATGGTCTTCCTACCCAAGTCTTTCCTTTGCAGAGTTTTCCTTTTTCCTTGCTGAGCATATACATAAGCATCTTTAGCTATGGTTTCAACAAACAACTCCTGCAGGATGGAAGAAACAGCTTGTTACAACAAGGCAAAGGTGTGACTGCAATCTGCTGTTAGGAGCAGAAAGGAAAGTTGAGCTCTGAAAGATTTAAAAAACAAATTACACCATCCCCCACTTTAGAGGCTCCCCTTCCTCTGATCAGCTTGAAGAGTTTAATTAACTCTTTAAACTAGACAATTACCACAGATCAGGGACAGGTGCTATGAGGGGAGGGGACTTAGTTTAGACATCCCTGTGTATATCTGGAGGTGAGGGAAGGGAGTGTGAATCCTGTTTTTCTTCTCTCTCAAAACATCAAATGTGAACATGCAACATACTTTTCTGATTCTGTGAACCAGTTATCCACTCTCATAGTTAACACTCCTACCCCAAGACCTGAAACATGCAGTGAGATTTCTTTGCCAAACTCCAGTCTTGGCTCCCAAGTATCACCACCACTCTAGATCACAGCAAATCATGTCAAAACATGCCTTTCCCCTTAAGGAGGGGGCCAATTTTCAGAAAGGAGAACTCCATCCAGGGCTAATTATGACATTTGATGATTTGCGTTTAGCAGGTTTCTACACTATCCAAAGTATTTGTCAGGGATGCCAGCTACCAACTACCCATCACTGCACCTTGTGAGTGCCAATTGTATCTGCACTACATTTGATGGACCCTGTGGAATTACCTACCTATAACTACATCCACCTATCACCAAAAGAACTTCTTAGTTGCAGTAAATAAATAAATCTTGTACTGTGCCCTGAAGCGCTCAGGCTCTGACTGATCAGGAGAGGGAATAAGTTCCAGAACAGGGCACAATCCACGGCCCAGACACCAGACTCCCAAGAGGACAACTAGAACTGAGAGCAGGAGTAGCTCAGCTGATCTCATTAGGGCACAGAGACAGACAATCTTTCTAGTAACTATATGACAGGGCATTTACAGCTTATGGATCATAACACTTGGAACTGCAACCAGAAGCAAGCTGGAATCCAGTGCAGAGCACTGTCAGCCTGATGCACTAAGGAAGTAGGTTGTCACATTCTGCACTAGATAAAGCTCCCAAGCGCTCTTCTTGGATAGCCGTAGGAACGTTATAGTAATTCTGCATGCAAGTGACAAAGGACTTCTGCAGCAAAGTCTGCAACCTCTTGAACAGCACTTATAGCCATGACTATTATCGCAAAATACGAGAGCCTGGGGTTGTGAAATTATTTGACAAATGGCAGAGGAGCACCTGTAATAAAGGGAGCAAACAGCCTCCTACCAACTCTCCACACTTCCTCTTGTCCAACATTCTCCAGTTTGGGCTCGGCCTTACCAACCTCATGATCATCCAGGTCCCTATCTTGTCCAAACAAGGCAATGCAGAGATAGCAAAACCTGTCATGGCAAGATATGCAGCATTTTGGGCTTCTACAATTTCCCTTAGTGGTTTCACACACATTGATCAGAAAGACTGTTCTGCTCTAAAAAGCGTGAGACTAGATTGTAACTGACAAGGCAAATAATAGCAAGTGGTGATTTTCTGATCAAGATTATAACCACTGTTTGTTTAAGAAGAGCTTATATCTTGCTCTCTTAAAAGAGGAAACCACTATACCTTTCAATAGTAGGTTGATCAGCTCCCTGCTGGCTGGCAAGAGTCCATCTGACAGGTTGTCACATACAGCCCTTGTTTATGGAGCTTGGTAAGCAAGACAGGTGATACTCAGCTAAAGAAGACAGAGCATTTTCTTCCTCCTGCTTTAATACTGCAAGGGTGAAACCTGTCAAATCTCCCTCAGTCTCTCTGAGCCAATCTGCTAATGGAAACTTCTCAAGCCCTTAAATGATTGCACCTTTATGGGTTACTCCTGGGGGAATTCTGTGCCACGGTGTGCACACAGAATTAATGTCCCCTGATTTCTTTGCTTTTCCACAGAAAAATGACTTTCTTATGGGGAAGCAAAGGGAAGCTGCAAGGCAGTCACACGCCCCTCCCCAGCAGCACAGATGCATCATTTCCAGCACCTGGAGCAGCCAAAGGAGAGATAAATCAAGACAGGGGGTAGGGGCCAGGCTAGGGATGCCCTAGCTGGTGGCTCAAACCCTGCACTGGGTTCTGCTGCTAGTCCTGGCTGGGCTGAGGAAGGATGGGACTTTCCATCTTCCCACGCAAGGAGCAGCCAGGGCTGGGTCAGACCCACCCTCAGAAACCTCCCGAGAGCAGGAAGCTCTGCACCCACCTCCCTGCTTTCTGCCCCATCACTCCTCAGCCATTGAGGGGTCACTGTATGAGGAGCTACTACCCTGTCCATCTGGACCCCTCTCCATACACAGACCCCCTCTGCTGAGCCTGACCCCTCACACCAAGAACCCCGCACCGACCCTCTCCACCTGCACCCAGAGCACCCCTGCACCTAGATCCCCCACTGAGCCCCCCCCAAACCACTTTCACTGAGCCTCTTCCCCCCCTGCATCCAGACCCCAACCGAACCACTCCCTCATGCATCTGGACCTCCACCCAGACCACCCCCGCTGAGTATCCCACACCCAAACCCCACCCCACTGAACCCCAACCAGCCGGATCCCCCATCCCACCAAGCCCCACTCCGCCAGCATTTGGTCTCCCCCATACCCAGACCACCTCTTTGAGCCCCACCCCTGACACTCAGACCCCCCCCCCAACTGAGCCCCAGCCACCTTCACCTGGACCCCTCTGCAGAGTCCCATTTCCTCTGCACTTAGAACCCCGCAACAAGCCCCTGTGCATCTAGGTCCCCCTGCACCTGGACCACCCCCTCTGAGGTGCCCACACAGAATCCTCTCATCCCATACCTGGATTCCCCCCACACTGAGCCCCTTCTAAATCCTGCCTGACTGAGCCTGCTTATCCCACACCTGGGTCAGGGGCCAGGGCTGAGTGTGCATGCAAAACTGTGCCTCTCACTCACTATCTTGGGGTGCCTGGCATGGAGGGGCAGGGCCCCAGGGTGTTTCTGGGGCAAGTCCAGCCCCTGCACTGTATCAGGGTTGGGTGCAGCCTCACTACCATGTTTGTAATCTGGGGGGGACACAGGGGAGTGGCTGCAGGGCAGTCTCCTTCGTCCACACAGCCAGTGGCCTGTGCTCCCCACTGCTATGCTGGGGCCTCCACTTTTATTTATTGACAAATAAAATGTGCAGAATTTTGCAATATTGCATGCAGAATTTTTATTTCTTTGGTGCAGAATTCCTTCAGGAGTAATGGGTACAAGTAAAGAGATTTTTATTCTCTTCTGCCATGGAATGTAGAATCTTTATATGCTACAGTCAGTTAAATTCAGAGCAAGCTGATCACCACTGGCCTTCAAGTCAACTTCTCTGCCCTAAGCCACAGTAACCTGCAATGACAATCCAGGAAGGGGGAAAAGCACAGGCTACTGTGTCAGCCAGAAAGAATCAGTGACATTGACAAAATGAAGAAAGCTAATGGACAAGATGAATTCAACGGGAGAATGACAGAGGTTAACCGTGGAAGAGAGCTGGAAGGGCCCTAAGAGACCATAATAAAGCTACACAAATCTCAGCACCGATCTACATGAAAAAAATCTCACAACCAACATGGAAAAGGGACTGTCTATTGAATGAAAGGGAGAGAAGCACTGAAGCCAGATTGTACAGCCAAAAATCACTGCAGAAGGGCTCCTGCTCTTCAATGGGAGCAAGTGACAGAATGAAACATTCTAACGCCACACAGGGCAATTCACAAACATGCTCATTTTGGAGATGGTATAGAGCCACTCCGCCTGAGCAGAATTGCTCTTGGCATTCTCCAGGCCAGAGTGCACACTGCACTGTTCTATGGGATGGTGCAATATGCTTCCCTTCTCTGTGTCCAGAGAGCTCTCATGGCAGCTGCAGAAGAGGTACTGAGTCATGCCCTGCCAACTGCCCATCACCTTTGAGTTAAATTGCCTCCTAGGGGATGCTAAGAAGGAAGTTATCTTAGCTTTTGCCTACATTTCCAAACTGGTCTCTTTCTGCTCTGCTCCCACTCCAGAACTGCCAGGCACAATGCCTAACTATGTCTCTGACAAATGCCTCCCGCCTTTAATGCTCACCAATGCAGAGAACAACCCTATTCCAGTCTATCGAGCTATGGTTCTCCTGCCATTCAAATCCCTCCTACCTGCTCACTTATTTCACAACGCTCAAGAAAGAAGTCAACATTAACACTTTAAAATCCAATGCATCCTATCTTCTCTGTCTCTTGTTTAAACAATAATCTCCCCAGAGCAGAGACTGTCTGAGCTCTGTGTTCTATAAAGTTGCGAGCACACACTCAGTAGTTAAATAAGCAAGCCATAAACTACAGACACAGGCCTCAAATCAGATTAACAAACACCACAAGTCAGCATCTAGGGTACTAAAACTCCCTTCCCTTACTTCTTGTATGACAGCCTCCCTACTGGATGATGCATAAAGTTAACTTCAAACCGTACACTGCTTCAATCGGCTCAGAGTCATGCTCCTCTAAAACCAATATCACAGTTAATATAAGGCAAACAGTGACAGGGAAGAGTAAGGATATTTTCAGTTTTGCTTTGCCATAAAAACAAGAAGCATGGACACAGCCCATGTTGTAGCACCATTCAAACTCTAGGAGGCTGTTGTGGGGTAGAGGCAAGAGATTTTTTTTAAAAAGAGTCTAACTTTATTCTGCAACCACAGTTTATTTCAGTTTCAAATTATATATGCAAAGTTCTTCCAGGGGACACGTTTCCTGAAATGCACCTGGGTGTAACTGGCTCATGCTCAAACCTTTGACTAATCAACCACCTCTTGACTACTCATGAGTTTCAGAATAGTCTGGCATCCTGTCTTGTGTATGCTGTGGAAAGAACTGTGCTAATTCACATGAATAACTGGATGGCTTGCTGTGACTGATTTTGCAAATTAATACCACAGCTCAATCTCCATTGAAAAAGCAAAGATTCTGTGCCTCGAAGTGTATTTCTCACCACTTATTCTGAGAGTTTGTTTCCATACTTTGGCATATGCTAATAAGCGTTCCATAATGTTCTATAAACGCAAAAAAGGTTCAATAATAAGAGATCTCACTACTGCCTTATATGTAAGTCATACATGGAAGTGACCATTTTACAATGTGAATTATAATGTGCAGATTAACACCACCACCACCTAACTTTTATCTAGCACTTTGTCAGTATACCTCTAAGCTCAGTGTCATTACCCCCACTTTACAGATGGAGAAACTGAGGCACAGAGCAGTGAAGTGACTTGCTCAAGATCATTCAGCAGGCAAGTGGTGGAGCCAGAGTTCAGTGGTCTGTCCATCGGGCCATACATTGAGATTATGATGGCCAGGCTGTTTGTTGCCTGTACATGAAAGGAAGCAATAATCTGAAATGGACAAGGATCTGGGGATTACAGTGGGTCAAAAATTGAATACGAGCCAGGTTGTGATGCTATGCTGATGACTTGACAAGCTCTTAAAATCCCTTCCAGCCCTACATTTCTATAATTCTAAGTTCTTCCACCTTTGAAGCACAGAGCACGTCAGCCACCAAAGAGCTCACCCGTTTCACACCAGGGCTGGAACAGGTTTTGCCTAAGTGACAACACCTATTGCTGGTGACCGGCACAACCGACCTGATGCCACATACAATATAAATAGGCAGGTAGCCAAGGGCAGCAGCCATCAGCACAGTTTCACTGAGGACAGTTAAAAGCTGTCGGGTGCAGACAGTGAGGAGAGGGAGGAGAGCAAAGCGACAAACAGAAGAAAGGGGGAAGAGAGTCAGAGTGCAATGCAGGAGGACAAGCAAAGTTCAGAAATGGCAGGATGGACCCACAGCTCCCCATGGGCACCCCACCCCCACCCAGGGGCACCCTGATTCCCCCAGGGGCACCCATCGGTGTTCTCCCCAGGGGCACCCCCACCCATGGGCGCTCACCCCACCCCCACTCATGGGTGCTCTCCCCAGGAGCACCCATGGACACTCTCCCCAGGGGCACCCCCTAATTCCCCAGGGACACCCCACCCATGGGCGCTCTCCCGCTGGGCGCCCTCCCTCCCTCAGGGGCTGGCAGCCGGGCCCACGGGCAGAGAGCGAAGGAGGCGGCGGATCTCCGCACCCGCCGGGCCCGGGGCGCCCCCCGCGGGCGGGACCCGCCCCTCACCGTGGCCCGGGCCAGGATGAACACGGCCTCCTGGCTGGCCAGGCTCACGTCGGGGTCGGCCTTGACCAGCGCCTTCACCCGCGCCAGCGGCAGCCGCGCCAGGCGGAGCGGGCCGGCGCACAGCGACCCGGGGCCCGGGCCCGAGCCCGGCTCCTCCGCGGGGGGCGCGGCCCCCGCTCCCGGCTCCGCCGCCGCCATCCCGCTGACAGGCGCGCCACGCGCCTGCGCGCCAACCGCCCGCGCGCGCGCCGATGCTGGAGCGGCGCGTGACGGCCAGTTTTCCCGCCCGCCGCGCTGCCGCAGCCCCTCCCCCACCCCGCCCCGTGAGGGCGGGGCCGGCGTTGTCCTGGCAACGGCTACGCTGCTGGCCGAGCTCGCGCCTCGAGGCGCCGGTGGCCGCCCTGTCCCCGTCCCCATGGCACCGTGCGTCAGCGCCGCGGCCTCCCCCAGCCCCCGCCGGGCCCTCAGGCCAGGATCCGGCCCCTTGCCCAGCCGCGGCCTCTGGCAGCCGGAGGCCTGGGCAGGCCGGGGCAGGGGCTGTGCCCTGGGCTCCGCCGGCCGCTGACTGGGCCCGGCCCGGGGCGCTGCCTGCGGCGCCTGCCTGAGGCGACGGGACAAATGACCCGCCCCGCCCCGGCCCGGGGCGGAGGCGGGCGCCCGGCGCCGCGCTTGCCCAGGCCCCAGAGCCCCCTGCCCTCCGCCGGCCCCTGGGTGCGCCTCGTCCGCCCCTCTCCCAGCCCACCCTTGCTGCAGGGAGCGGCCAGCCGGCACAGGCGCTCGCAGTGCGGCCCTGCCCTGGGTGACATTTGTGTTTGCCCCTTCCCAGGGGCTGTTTTCAAAGCACTACCCGGGTGGCTGCAGGATCTCGAATTTGAAGGGCAACTGCTGAGTTATGTTATGAGAATGTTCGTTCTCTGCTCTGGTCAATGAAAAAGCCGGA
>ML675700.1:2237646-2250643 GCA_007922155.1 Mesoclemmys tuberculata
AAAAAACACAGAAAATGGTCTTGCTTGAAACAAGTTTCCCCTCACAGTTAGGCCCCGTCGTTTGGCAGGCCTAGTTGGGTTGCAAGATCTCAGGAACACGCAGCGAGACGGACACCGAAATGAGGAAACAGCAGTTTATTGATTGCCGGCAACCGGCCCGGCGGAATCATTTCCAAAGACTGAGCCCCGATTATACTGGGGCGTTGCCTTATATACCTTTTAAGATTACATGAATATTTATAACATTACTACATTTGTCATAACATGATTGGCTCGTTATTACATAACAGCATTCACACTTCCTTGTGGAAGTGGGCCTTAACTTGTTTTCCATTAGTCTATTGGCAATTTAATGCAAAGTTGCTGAATTAGGATTAATATGGGGAAGTTGGTGAGGGGTTTTCCGAGAAGCTGCTGACCTTGGGCCAATATAGGTTTCCAAGAAGTTACTGACCTGGGGTCAATATGGGTTTTTGAGAAAGTGCTGAATTAGTGTTAATGTGGAGAAATTGTGAAACCGCTGAGCTAGTGTCAGTATGGGGAAATGGGGAATTTTAGCAGCTCTTTTAACTTGTTAGTAGTGTAGTATAATGTCAGGGTTAGAGAAACAGATACAGAGCCAGGTGGCTGCAGCCATAATTAATTTCCAAAGCACAAAGGTTTACCTATAGGTGATCTTGTGGAGGTTGGGGCTTGCCTGGGCTTGCCTCAGTTGGGTTGCTTTTCCCAGCAGGCATTGCTTTGCACTTATCAACACTGAATTTTGCCAGCCATGGTGCCACCAGCTTGGTCCTTTTGTAACTCTCGCACTCAGGTTTGAACTCAGCTGACTTGAGTCATTTTGTTTGGTCTCCAATTCCGCTGCCTCGCTGTTCGCTCCTCTTCCGAATCATTTGTGAATATATTGACCAGCACAGGCCCCATTACAGATCCTTGGGGCACCCCACAATTTACCATTGTGAAAACTGAACATTTATTCCCACCCTTTGTTTAGTTAGTGATCCATGAGAGGACCTTCCCTCTTATCCCATAACGGCTTACCTTGCTTCACAGCCTTGGTGAGGGACCATGTCAAAGGCTAACTGCACTATTTCTATTGGATCACCCTTCTCCACGTGCTTGTTGACACCCTTAACGAATTCTAGTAAATTGTTGAGCCATGATTTCCCTTTACAAATGTTGACTCTTCCCCAACAAATCATGTTCATCTATATGTCTGATAATTCTGTTCATTACTGTAAATTCAACCAATTTGCCTGATGCTGAAGTTAGGCTTACTGGCCTGTAATTGCCAGGATCACCTCTGGAGCCTTTTAAAAAAATCAGCATTGCATTAGCCATCCTCCAGTCATCTGGTACAGAGGCTGATTTAAGTGATATGTTACATAGCACAGTTAGTAGTTCTGCAGTTTCATATTTGAGTTCCTTCAGAACAATACCACCTCATCTGGGTGACTTCTTATTGTTTATCAGTTTGTTCCAAAACCTCCTCTATTGACACCTCAATCAGGGACTGTTCCTCAGTTTTGTCACCTAAAAAGAACGGCTCGGGTGTGGGAATCTTCCTCATGTTCTCTGCAGTGAAGACTGATGTAAAAAATTTATTTAGCTCCTCTGCAATGGCCTTGTCTTCTATGAGTGCTCTATTATTTGTCAGGTTCTCTGCTTCTGATGTACTTAAAAACATTTTTGCTGTTAGTCTTTGTATCTTTTTCTTGTTGTTCTTCAAATTCTTTTTTGGCCTGCTTAATTGTACTTTTGTACTTGACTTGCTAGAGTTTATGCTCCCTTCTATTTCCCTCACTAGGATTTGACTTCCAGTTTTGAAAGGACTCTTTTTCTTTAGTCTATTCAGCCATTTTTTGGGCTTTTTACATTTAGTTTGAGCCTCTGTTATGATGTTTTCAAATCATTTTAATGCAGTTTCCAGGCATTTCACTCTTGTGACTATTCTTTTTAATTTGTGTTAACTAGCTTCATTTTTGTGTAGTTCCTTTTTTTTTAAGTTAAAATGTTGCTGTGGTGGGTTCCTTTGTATTTTCCCCCTAACAAGGATGCTAATTTTAATTACATTGTGATCATTATTACCGAGAAGTTCAGCTATATAAACCTCTTGAACCACATCCTGTGCTCCACTTAGGACTAAATCAAGAATTGCCTCTCCCCTAATTCCAGGACTAGTACTTCAAGAAGCAGTCATGAATGGTGTCTAGAAATTTATCTCTGCATCCTATCCTGTGGTGATGTGTTCCCAGTCCATACGGGGATAGATGAAATCCCTTATTACTAGGTTTTCTGTTTTTGTAGCCCCGCTAATCTCCCTGGGCATTTCAGTCTCCTTCCTGGTCAGGTGGTCAGAAGTATATTTCTATAGCTCTACTTTTATTATTCATGCATGGAATTTCTATCCAGAGAGATTCTGTGGCACAATTTGATTCATTTAAGATTTTTACTATATTTAACTTTGTGCTTTCAGTCATGTATAGTGCCACACCCCCATCAGTGTGACCTGCTCTGTCATTCCTGTATTTTGTACCCAGTTATTATCATATCCCATTGATTAGTATTGTTCTAACAAGTTTCTGTGATGCCTATTATATCAATATTTTCATTTAATGCCAGGCACTCAAGTTCACCCATGTTAGTATTTAGACTTCTAGCATTTGTGTACAAACACTTATAAAATTTGTGAATAATTATTGTCTGCCCTCATGTGATGTAATTGAATGGGACTCTTTTTCATTTCAGCCCTAAAAGATGCATTTTTTTATGAAATTTCTATTTGATGGACAAAATATTGCCCAGCTCTACTCCTGACAACCAAGGCTACGTAGCTATGCTCATCACATTGTCAGCAGAACTCAGTGCTACCGAGTTCGATGTCTTAGCACCTTTACACTCTGAAGCTAGGTCAGAAGGAACTGCTCCTCCTCCCCTCGCTGTTTTACATACAGACCACAACTATTTCCTGAAGTTAGTCAGTTGCCTGGCACCCGGCAAAAGTCTTTGGTTTCAAGAAGATGCAGTAAAGGCTATAGACGAATGCTGGACCTGAATCTCCCACAGGCAATTCTGCTTTAGGACATTTGACACTCCATGGAAAGATGGTGGGGAGGGAAGCAAGTGCCTGCTGACAGAAAATGGTGAGTAATTTACTGTGTTTGAGTTGTTCACACCTCGTCAGTGCTGAGCACAAGGGCAGGGGGACAGGGCACAGTCATCCCTTCATAGCACAGGCTAGTGCTGTTTACCTGCCAGATTCAGCAAGAGGTAGACAGGCTGACCCTTGCTCCCCTTCAGAGGAGCAGCAAAAGCCATGGACTATAGGACTTCCATATTTGACCAATGTGGTGCATAAAGAAACCCCAAAGGATCTCAAATTGCTTTACAGAGTGAGATGTAAACCAGATGGAGGGATCACTTCACTCAGCACTGAAATGCAGCCATCTTAGGGTCAAACCCAGTAGGTGGATAGTGGCAAACAGTAACACTACAACAACTAGGTCAAGATGAGATATCTTTTTCAAAGCTACACTCTAGTTCAATCACTTGCTAGTTGGCTCGATGCAGGAATCACAGAGCAAAATTGGCTTGTGCAGAGGGTCAAACTAGATGATTGTGGTCCCTGCTTGCTTTAAAATATACGAAGAGAGAAGATTACTGTACACGAGTGAAACCAAAGAGGAGTTTTGTTGAGGGAAAAGAAGATGGATTCTCTTTTTTCCTGGAGAACCAGTCTGACTAAATGGCTGACAAAGCATGAGATGGAAAGTGCCTTTCTAGCAGATGTTTAATTTATTATGTGTAGCAATAATAAAATAGTTCTGAGGTCTAAGGCGCCAGTAAGTACAGAATGAGGAAAAAGACCTTGCAACTTAGATAGGGGGAGTTGATGTTAAAAGACTGAGGAATTCCTTAAATAAGAAGTTTTTAGTAAGTATTGCCATAAAAACTGTAACATAAATGACTTGTTTGTGTAAGACTATATAAGCTTTAAAAAATGTATGCTTAGGGTTGCCCTGACCATCAGGCCACCTTCTTTACATAAAAAATAAACTTTGACTTTGCTAACCTGCTGTCTGGCTAATTTAGACCATTCGCTGAGCAACGAATGTGTAAGTAAAGACCCCTGAGTTTGGGTTCCTCGACAGTTTAGAGAGGCAGAATACAATGACCGGAGTTGGGATTTGGTCAGGATGCTGGAGTATCAGCAGATTTTATTCATAAATAAACTTTTTTCCATTTTTTTTGAGTTCATGAAATGGCTGTGAAATGGAAATGTGCATGGTTCAAAGAGCAATTCTAGGTTAAAAATTCACACTTGTGCATCTTGACAAAGCTGGTTTATACACAATTGCTTCTTCAGAAGCCACCTGGCTGAGTCGGGGAAGTACAAGCCTGGAGGACAGATGTCAGTTTTTTTCTCCATCTATGCTACTGACTGCCTTAAACAGTACTCATCTTGCAACTGCTGGGGATAATAGCTACCACCGTGTCTGTTCACACTGATGTCAAAGGAAGCTAGGGGTACTCCCACCTTCGCTACTTCTTTAGGTGCCTATGTTTAAGCACTCAAGTTTGAGCATTTTGCCTTTAATTTCTTTGTGGCAGATTGCTCATCTGTAGAACTAAATAATACACAAGTATACTTGAGGTCTGGGAGTGGCAGGGGGAATAGGCAGATCAGATAGCTTTGGGAGAGCAAAATCAAACATGCTGATTAGCTGTTTTGTAAAGGGACAAAATCAGTATTGCATGGTATGGGTAATGACTAGTGGGTGGCTCACAGACGACCCCTCTATGGGGATGCAGTCCATTCTATGAAGGGCTCTGAAGCTTTATAGAAGTCCAACTATGTTATACCTGCTGCTCTCCAGACATGCACTAGTTTGGCAGTTCTGTATCAAAAGCGATCAAGGTCCTTTTATTTACAGTCCTTCCCAGGGGATTTCCAACATAGCTGCCATCCCCTCAGTGGTACAGAGATAATCAGCCTGCCCCACTTCACAGCATGTGCTCAGCACAATGAGAACTGCACAGGAAACCCATGTACCTGGCACTGCTCTAGAAAGCGTGGTGAGCTCCTCCCACACAAACACAGAACTTGCTCCCACAGATGGCGGTGACAGTGACAGCAACGTGACAAGCCAAGGCATGCAAGTGGGACTGCCTCTGCCTGCAGCTGCAGCGCTCACTAGTGAGGCTGTGGTTCCCAAAGGATAGCAGCCTCAGCTTACTCCCTGGAACCAGGCTATTGCACCCATAGTAACAGGTGCAAATGGAATTTGGACCTGCTAGGCTTTGCAAAGAAAAGTGCATTGGCAGCATGTTTAAGAGGCTGGGGGAGGCTAAGCCTTTCTAAAAAGACTGGCCATGCAGGAGGGTAAATGCCACGGAATGGGAGTGGGAAGAGGTGAAGCAAAGTTAGGGCCTTGGGGGAAGAGGTGAAATGGGGGTGGGGCCACTGTCTAGGCATCGGTGGATCCCCCACTTCTAGGGACCCAGGAGCTTCCAGCACTCGTGTGTAAGCCTCTCCAAATGGAAGACTCTTGCACTGCCTATGATTACAAGTGAGCTGACAAACTTTGTGTCTGTGGGGCCATGGCCAGTAAGATGCACCCGGGAGGGAATTTTACCAAGGGGTGTGTGGCCCAAGGGGTGGACCTAGAAACAAGCAGGTTTTAGGGCAAAAATAGTTTGCACCAGAAATTGCATTTATAATAGTCAGGGCACAGCCAACACCATCAGCTCTGCGTTACCTGTTGAGATGGGCCCACCCATGCAGCAGCCAGTGTCAACAGGCAGCAATGGGCGCTCAGTTCACACTGTGGCCAGGCTGACAGATTCCTTGTGAATCGCTGTGCAGCGAGATGGTCACACTCCTCAGATCCCAGCAGGATGAGGAGCAGGCTCAAGAGGGAATGCAGCTGTCTCCTGCCTTCCTTTATTTAGCCATTGACTTCAATGGGGGGGTTGGGAGCAAGACTGGTTCCATTGCTCCCCTCCAGCCTCTGTGCAGTGTCTGGGTACTAAATTCTGCTCTTCGCTATCTTGATGTCAATGTGGATAACCACATAAGGCCAGACTGCCCCTCCCATTGAAAACCCTTAGGAGGGCACCAGGGGAGAAGGAGCAGAGGAGAAAAACTCCCTGAGACTGACCCATGGAGCTTTCTGCAGGTTGTTGTGTTGTAGGAGGGGTGCTTTTCTTTGCCCCTCTCCCCAGAACAAGCAGGAGGTTCAACCCTGAGATCATTCAGCCAGCGTCATCAGCATCAAGGCCCTGTGGCTCCACAGCAGCTCCAGGACCTCTTTGTCTGTTTGAACTGTAGGCTTTTGGGAGCAGAGGCATCTTTGACTCCGGTTACATGCCGAACCTTACACAACGAGGTATCTAGTTGCTACTATAATATAAAGAATGATCGTTTTCCATGTAGGATGTGAAATGTTTGTGGTTTTGATTAATTTTACTCCCTGGACATTTTCATGGTGATTTACTAGAACTGTCCTTATGATCCTCAGACACACCTGGAAATTAATGTTATCTGTTCTGCCCTAGGAAGGAGAACGTGTTAAGCGCTTACGGGCAAAGTTCCAAGAGAACAGGCAAGAGCCAGTGAGTCAGCTTGCAGCCTTACTTACAAAGGTGGAGACACATGCACTTAAACCTGGATCGGAGAGTGACCGATCTGCTAAATTACCCAAACCCAGGAGGACAGGTGTGACAAATGCTCCTTTATCTCAGGATGAAGTTCCAGGCTTGGGGCACCTTTGTGAAGACCCAGTGCCTAACTCAAAGGATGGAAATGCTATGAAATCCAGCCTCCACCCAGCCTTTCTGCAAACAGGAATAAGAGAGGCCCCCTGTGAACAAAAGGGCCCAAGGAGCAACTCAAACCTTCCTCAGAGAAGCCAGACTCAGGAGAACTGGCCGCTGATCAAGCATGCTAGGAATCAAGGAATAACTGCTGGTGCCCCACTGGTTCCTGCCAAAGGGACAGCTGTCCCACCCCCACTGGACATCCCAAGAAGTGTATCAGAGAAACAGCACCCTAAGATTCCCAAGAAAAAGCCACTGCCGCATACAAGAGCACTGGGACTCAAGCCTGTGAAACCCCAGCGCCCTCCTGTGGTGGATCTAGAGAAGTTCTGGAAGGCTGCAGCTATCAGAGCACGTGGTTATTCTGCACCAAAGCCAGTGAGAGGTATGCAACATGGTATGTCCAGGAGTACTTGTGTTACACGAAAATCCCCAGGCTGCTAGAGGAGAGCAGGCTCGTAGGTGGGGCGTCAATAGTTTAGGAAAGAAAAGTTGCTGAATTAGAATCTGGAATTAATTTCAGTGGAAGCGTTGAGGCTGTTAGGGAAAGATTGGGATTCTGGCAAAGAAGAGGAGGCTTTTATAAACATAACAGGGTGAGGAAGAACAAGGGAGGAAGTCAATCCGTAAATAAATGAGGAGATGGAGGAAATTAATGGGGACCCAGAAATGACTAAGGCTGAGTCTATACTGACAGCGGCAAATTCGCCGCCGTCAGATCGATTGCTCTGTATAGACGTGCTCAGTTGATCCAGCAAGTGATGCAGGAAAACTATCCTGGTAAGTGGCGCTGTTCCCTTCGACGCAGCGCAGTGTGGTTGGCATGCAGAGGAGACGCTGCAAAGTCGATGGGAGATATGCAAGTGATTTACGTCACTTGCGTATCTTCCGTTGACTGCCACCAAACGCAAAGGTAAGTGTAGACCGGGCCTAAGATGCTGAGCTTGGGTTTTTTTTTTTTAATCTGCCTGTAGCAAAAGAAAGCCCAGAGCTATCCTGATCATCATGCAAGAGCCTAAATCCATACCATAATCTTTGTGTCAGCCAAGCTCTTCTCCTGCCTCAGTGGTATTGCATCCCTAGTGCATTTTCAGTCCAAGATGTCTTGCAGACAAGTTCCCCATTCACTGTAATGAGAATAATTTCTTTACAGGTTTCAGCTGAAACAAGTGGTTCTGTAACACTTTTACCCCTTCAAAATTAAGCCTGTAATTCTAATTCAGTAATAAGAATCATTATATAACCGTAGTGTGACTCTACTCTACTCTGGATTTCTTTCTTGTCAGTAATTGATGCCGTTATTAGGTCACAGGGCACATAGTTCCTTCCTAGCTGCTTGCCAGGACCCGTGCTTAGCTGGTTTCCTGGGATTTTATCTGCACCTATGACACTGACTATGGATACATCAAGTGTGCTGGCCTCTTTGCCTGCATCTGAATGGATCTTGTGTTGCTACCTGAGCAGTCTGCAGGCGTCTGTCTCCATCTGCTGGATGCGCCTCTCCGCCTTCACATGCTGTCTGCCACATAACACCACCACACAGGAGTCTCAACACATAATCGTTTTTGTGCTGTCCTCTTTTCCTGCTGTTTGTCTTTTCTTTTCTCTGTAGGTGTTTCCTCCCCATATATTACTTTGATCGGGCTGAATTCATTTTTCAGGTACAAATCTATACCGTAGTGAATCTAGCTTGAACTCTCTTCATATCTGAGCCCTGGCTCTGCCTGTCTTGTGTCCAGTACCATATCATCTTAGATCAGTTTGCCATGCAGTGGCCCAAACGTGCCTGTGAGCTGTGCAACGTTAATTCCTGGGTTCTGAGTGTCCCTGGCCTGTTGGGTTAAATTAATTCATACAGCATGTTCCCGGATTGCTGGAGGAGCTTCTCCAGTGTTTCAAGGGTCTCTATAACAGCCAGTAGGTCTTCTCCAGAGAGCCTGAGATGCCGTTAGATACAGGAGCAGTCTCTTCACAGCAATCCTTACCTAAGGCACTCCCTTTTCCAGCACACTTTCAACTTCAGACGTGGTGTCAGTGTAGGTAGTTGTGCTTGTCAGTGTGGGCTGCATGCATGTGTCCCTGTGTAGCTGTTGTCCGAGCTCTGTGCAGGTAATCAAGATGTAATTCACAACCAAATGAATCGACACGACGATGGATTAGCTGAGCAACGAAGGCACCCAGGTCAGGTTTATTGCAGTTGAAGCACAATGAGAAGCGACCTATAGAATAGCTTCCGATACACTTGAAATATGAGTGCTCCATTACAATGGACTCGGCACAACTTAATGGAAGGGCTTTCTGTTATCCCCTAGGCCAGACAAAGTCGTTCCCTCTGACACTCTCTTTTATACACTGTTACAGACAATTTCGTTCTTCCCCCTTCGACGTAGGTAGTTGCCACCCTCTTGACGTAGTCTAATACCACCCTTTACTGTAAATTGGACAAGTTGGGCAAAACAATTCTATTTATCACCTTATTAGACATTTCTATTCATCAAAGTGTCATTTCAGGGAGTCAGTTATCTCTTTGGTGTCAGGATATCTTGGTGCCTTCTGCACTTGCTGTGTATTTTTAGTAATATTTTGATATTAGTAATATTTTGGAAATGTGTATACTTGCAGTATCAGCGTTTTCTCCGTGCCAGTTTCAGTCAGGTTGTAAGTTCACAGGCTGATTTCTGTTAACTTGGCTTTTTCCACTTAGGCCTTAAGCCTTAGCTTGTTTGCAGGCCTTAAGCTCTCACTTCTTTCTGCATGAGGCTTCCCATTGTGGCTGAAGAAATGCCTGGGTTGCCTTCTAAAGAAAATGGATTTGCCTTGCTTTTATTTCCAGTCACTCAAGCTTTCTCACACCAATGCCAGCCCTCTCTGCCTTCATGGGGTCTTTGGGCTGGAACCTGATTAATCTATACTTGCAGAATGTGTGATTTGGGGATCTTCAAAACACTCAAATCACCCCGGCCTTTCTGACTCCACATTTCAGCAATGGCATTTCACACAAGGCCGTGTTGGCCTCACTAAGGGTGTCCTCTGGGAGCCGCTAGGGGGCTGCAGACACTGGAACTCAATCCCTCTGCTGTACTGCAGTCAGTCGGCGCTGGGGATCCAGGTGTGTGCAGGGTCTGGCTGGGTGGTGGGGCGCGGCGGAGGGAGAGTCAGCCTCGCTGTCGGGAGCAGGATGAAGGAAGAGGATCAGGCCAGTTGTTGTAGTTCTGTTGCGGGCTCCGTCTGCCCGATGTGTGTGCTTCATGCTGACATTTTGGGATGTTGTCAATGCAAGTCAGTACTATCTTGGATTTCCATGTGGGGCTCCATATGGCCTGCTGAGTCGATCCTCTCTTTCACTTCCTTCTTAGAGCGCTAAGACTTAATTGCCACCCGGTGACGCAATCCCCACGATTCTGGTTTCATAGCGCATGGGAGCTCCATCAGAGGCAGAAACTCCCCACCGTAAAAAGTTAAAAATACTCCTCTGACTATGGTGCTTGGACACCACTGATGACTTTGTCCAGTGTATCTGCCTCTAGACCACAAACTCTATTGTTCTTTGGTCCATGTACAGAACTTGGGTTGTGTGAGTTTATCTATTTTTTGTGAAGTGTCCCAAAACCATTGTGAGGGTGTCACAGTTTGGGCAACTACACCTGTATTTTCTGCTCCGTGGTCCAGCAAGAACACCCACTCGAGGTTCTCAACTCCTCAGCTGTCACCTCTCGGGTGGAGACCCATGTCTCTCTCCCTCCTGACCAGGGTTGTTCCAGGCTGGACAGGTCCCTGCCTACACGGTGAGTTCCCAAACAAGTGAGACTTCTTTCCTCAGAGGCTGTAAACAGTGTAATAGCCCAATTACAAGTCACCACACAGATCTTTCTAAGCAAGCATATTTCAGTCTCATGGTAAAAGTATTACAGAGAAAATGTATAAAACAATAAAAGAACCTACATACATGTTAATAAGCTTCCCAGAGATCTCCCCCAGTCCAGCAAGGACTCTGGTAGGGTCAGTCCGTCAAACCCCACTCAGGAGTATTCTCTGGTCACAAGTTCACAACAGCTCTTAGCTCAGAATGAGAACACCCTGATTCTGTGAGCCAGTCTGGGCCTTTGATCCTGGAACCCTGGGAACTGGTAATCTGCAGACAATTGTTTCTCCTCAGGGTGTAGTTTCAAAAGGTTGGGTCAGAAGGTGGGAATCTGCATTTCCCTCCTCCAACTTATTTCCTAGGAAACTCACTCAACTGAGAGTTCAGTCTTGTCTGGCCCATTGTTTAAAATAATCCTTTGAAGCTCATGAGCATTTTGAGGGTTTACATTAGTGACGTCTCCATCCCAGAGACATTACAGACAATCTCACAATAATATAGAAACATTTTCATTTTTAATACAATGAAATGCTAAGTTTCTGAAACTAATTCAGTAAGGTTTGTCCAGGATAGTGCAGGAAATTATCACATCTGTTGTAATGGGCACGACAGAAAAATTTAGGGGAGGAGAGAAAACAGCAATCTGTTGAGCATTATTTGTTTAGTACTAAAATTTTCTTATCTCACCCCTTTGTTTACTCATTTATAATGATGCCTTTTTGAATGGACAATTGTATTAGCCCCCATGGAAAATTTCTGTACAATTTAATATTATTTTTATTAGAATATATTTATATTATGGTAACATCCAAAGGCCTCAGGCAGGGCTAGACCTCCCACTGTAGTGGTGCTGCACAAATAGAAAAGAGACAATCCTTGTCCTGAAGGCTTTACAATCTCGAAACCAGTAAGGTTCTATAGAAATGACTCAGAGCTGATAAAATTTAATAGAGAATGAACTCTTCTCTATGGGTTTTATGAACTGTCCTGTAGAATTGCAGAGAAAGGATAGAGTCTTAATCCAGTTCCCATTGAAGTCTGTGGGAATTCTGCCATCGACTACATTGGGCACAGAACCAAGTGCATAATTCTCTATTATATTCTTTGGAATGGCTCAAAAAGCTTTTGGGAAGGTTATTGAATTTTGTTGGACTTTTCCAACAGATTCATCTCTGCATGCTAGCCCAAATATAATGTCAGAGATATTCCATTAATAAGACACAGCACCCTAATCATTCACTGCAATGCAAATTACAAGGTGTATGTACATTTAACTCCCACAGTGCCTTTCTCCATTGACCATGCAGCGTGACTTTGACCAGGTCTACATTACACACTTTTGCTGGTAGGCGGTTCCCCAACTAGTGCATGTAAATAGGCTTAAGGCTTATCAGAGCATGGAGGCCATGATAAACATGATCTTTTGTGCAGAAGGGGAGACTGAGGCATCATGCCTCATTGATCTGATGGCAGAAATACAGAGTGACTCAACCTTAGAGAATATTGACATCTGCAGTGATTTAATGCCAGGTGAAAGGCAGTTATAGGGGCATAAAAGTGCTTTTGCAAAAAGTGCAAAACCCCTCTTTTGCCGATATAAACTGGATCTTCACTAGGAAGGTTTGCTGGCAAAGCTATATCAGCAAACCCTTTCTAGCAGAGACAAGGCCTTTCTCAGCTTCTTTTTCTCTCCTTCTCACAGGGCCAATGGAGAGGGATTCTTAGGGGTCGGTTTTTCTCTGTTCCCACACTTCTTGGAGCCTGGTCTCTCCCTCTTCTCCTCCCAAGGCTGATAGAAGCCTGTGATGGATGGAGTGTAAAGAACAGGGGTGAGGGGCTGTTTGTGGTTACTGCATCTTGAAGGACTGGAACACAGTGTTGCGAACTCTAACAATTTTATCTCACAAGTGTGATCTTTAGTGCACTTTGTAAAGCCCCAGATCTTGAGTCATGTGATTACATGAGGCTCTCAGCTTGAATTTAAAAAGAAAAGTCATTTTCTAGCCCCCTTGGTTTTTGAGGAAAGCTTGAAAACATGTCCAGAGACTTAAGAGAGCAACAACCAGGAACAAAAGAACCCCAGATTTATCAGTAATTTTTAGTACTCTCATGATTTTTAGGCCAATCTCAAGATTTTTGGGGGCCTGACTCATAATTTTTCATTGCTTGGGGTTGACGATGCTGTACAAAGACATGCAGCAATTAGTTGGCTACTGAATCCAAGATGGAATGAGTTGACTGGGTGTAGCTTTTTACTTGGGAGCCTCTCATTGAGCTGAAATTTGTGTTTATTGTTGTTCCGAGCCAGTGAAAGTC
>ML675700.1:2260643-2273718 GCA_007922155.1 Mesoclemmys tuberculata
GGGGATTGAAACTGGGATATAAGCTTCTAAAAGCATGTGCCGCTAGCACCTAACCTAAGAGACTCCATTCTCTTAGCTCTGGCTGTATGATGTTTATGTGACCCAGCCACCACTAGTGGGAGACAGCACCACATTGAGTGGGTGTGAGTTATGTGAGCGTGGTATACAGGCCAAGCTAGGCAGATGTGGAAATGGGCTGTTAAACTGCTCTTTTGGCAATTCCTGGCAGTAAAAAACCTTGCTTCAAACCTGCATTTTTAACTGAAGGAAAATCTATGCCACAAGAATGTGAAATCTTCCACTGGGGAGAAGAGACCAAATTTTATCCAATTTTGGGAGCCAAAAAGGTCAGTTAAATTTCCTGCTTTTCCTTCTTCCCACCACCAGCATTTGCAGAAAACCAGCTGGAGGCCTTGGTCCAGACAGTCTGGCATCTCTCATGGGCCAGCTGCAGCCTGCCCATCATATGAGCTCCAAGGCTTCCTTGTGGGGTTTGTGTGTGTCTGAGGCTGCGTCTATACTGATGGCGGCAAATTCGCCACTGTCAGATTGATGTCCCTGGATCGACTGAGTGGTCTGTGTAGACCCGCTCAGTTGATCCAGAAATCGATGGAGGAAAACCACCTCCGTAAGTGGTGCAGTACAGTGTGGACGGCACGCGGAACAGACACAGCGAAGTCAACGGGAGATACGCAAGTTTCATATGTCACTTGCGTATGTCCTGTCGACTGCCGCTGAATCTGGAAGGTAAGTGTAGATGAGGCCTGAGTGAGCAAGAGGGCATTTTCAATCTCATTCCAGGAACGGCCAAGAGTGAGACCAACAGAGGGCAACATCTGTGCTGTCCCCAACCTATCACTAAAGAGGGGGGCTGCTGGTGGGTTGGGAATCCTGGGAATGGAAAGATGGAGCCTGGGGAAAGGGAAAGGTCTGAGTAGGTTGGAGGATGGTGGGAAAGGGATGCGCAGGAGGGTTTGAATCCTGGGGGAGTCTTGGAAACTCCAGCCTATCGAAGTCCTGCTGCTCATTCTCATTGCCCGTGGCTGTAAGACTTGCAATAGCCCTGTTTCCACTAATGCACATCCTGATTAAATGGGCCTTGGAGCCACCAAATATCAGAGCCATGCCACAAACTGGACCTTCTTCTTGGTCCAGTGACTATCCCTAGCTGAGACAGACTCTCTTCTCCGCACGTCAACCATCCTAGCGGGTAGATTCTTCCCATTTCCTTCAGTGGGGGGTGGTCTTTTCCTAGACTGTCAGACTTTGCTAGGGCAATTCCAGCTGACAGGGCATCTTAAATGGGGATTCCCAAGATCAAAGTGTCTCTCACTGAGCTACTCCCTTTGGCCATTGCCAGAGGCCACATTGGCTGCTCAACAGAGGATCCAGCTAAGTTTCTCCGGGCAAGTCCTGTTTTTTGTGCAGGCTTGCAAGAAGATTACTCTCCTCCTGTGCACATCCAGAGTTCCTGAATCTAAGGCCTTGTACTGACATCAGCCCCATACAGCCTGCTTCAGTCTCCAGCCTCAGCACTGACTTCCTGTGGGTTCATCCCTGCCCTCTGCACCGCTATGCTGTCCATACTGAAAGAGTGGAAGTTCTGCAGGGATAAGGGCCCTAAGGTCTGCTTGCCTCATTCCTTCACTGCCTGGGTGAGAATTTATATTTGCATTAAATGTGCTCCTTCTCCTGTCTTTTCCAGATGGCTACGTCCCCAGGGTGGCTCTGCTGCAGCTGTGAGTACAGATATCCTTCCCTCTTGTTTTCTCGTCATTAGAAATTTCTTCTCAAGCTCTAAAGATTAACCAAAATGGCTGGCAATGGACTATAGTCAAACAGGTACTAAAAGGAACAGTCATGAGAGTGAAATGCCTGCAAGCTGCATGAAACTTTTAAAAAACACCATAATAGAGGCTCAAACTGAATGTATGCTTGAAGTTTAAAAAAAAAACCAGTAACAGGACCAAAAAAATGCCACTATGGCTAAAAAAAACAGTAAAAGAGGAAGATAGAGACAAAAAGGCATCATTTAAAAATTGGAAGTCAAATCCTATTGAGGAACATAGAAAGGAACATAAACTCTGACAAGTCAAGTGTAAAAGTATAATCAGGCAGGACATAAAAGAATTTTAAGAGCAACTAACGAAAGACACAAAAACTAACAGAAAAAAAACTTTTAAGTACATAAGAAACAGGACACAATCAGTCGGGTCATTGGACCATCAAGGGGCTAAAAGGAGCACTCAAGAAACACAAGGCTGTTGCAGAGAAGCTAATGAATTCTCTGCATCATTCTTTACCGAAGGTATGAGCGAGGGTCCCACACCTGAGCCATTCTTTTTAGGTGACAGATCTGAGGAACTGTCCCAGACTGACATTGGCAGTACAGAAGATTTTGGAATAAATTGATAAATTGAACAGTAACAAGCCACCAGGACCAGATGGTATCACCCAAGAGTTCTGAAGGAACTCACACATGAAATTACAGAACTACTAACTGTGGTATGTAACCTGTTGCTTAAGTCAGCCTCTACCAGATGACTTGAGGATAGTTAATGTAACACCGATTTTTAAAAAAGGGCTCCAGACGTGATCCTAACTTCAGGACCAGGTAAATTGGTTGAAACTATAGTAAAGAATAGAATTATCAGATACACAGACAAACACAACATGTTGTGGAAGAGCTTTTGTAAAGGGAAATCATGCCTCACTAATTTATTAGAATTCTTTGATGACGTCAACAAGCCTTTGCACAAGGGTGATCCAGTGGATATAGTGTACTTGGATATTCAAAAAGCCTTTGACAAGGTCCCTCACCAAAGGCTCTTAAGAAAAGTAAGCAGTCATGGATAAGAAGCAACGTCCTTTCCTGGATCAGTAACTGGTAATTCTGTTCAACAAAATAAGCTGGGAAAAGTGGTAAACAATGAGGTGGCAAAATTTGCAGACAATATAAAATTACTCAAGATAGTTAAGCCAAAAGAGCTCTGAAGAGCATGGGTGCCAAGTATATAAGGCCAGCCAGGTGGCGGATATGATAGAGGTCTATATAATCATGAATGATGTGGAGAAAGTGAAGAGGGAGGTGTTATTTATCCCTTCACATACCACAAGAACCAGGGGTCCCCCGATGAAATTAATAGGCAACAGGTTTAAAACAAACCGAAGGAAGTACTTCTTCATCCAACACATAGTCAACTTCTGGAAGTTTATGCCAGGGGATGTTGTGAAGGCCAAAACTATAACTGGATTCAAAAAAGAATTAGATAAGTTCATGGAGGATAGGTCCATCAGTGGCCAAGATGGTCAGAGATGCAACCCCATGCTCTGGGTGTCCCTAAGCCTCTAACTGCCAAAAGCTGGGACTGGACGACAGGGGACGGGGTCACCTGATGATTGCCCTGTTCTGTTCATTTCCTCTGAAGCATCTGGCCCCGGTCACTGTCAGAAGACAGGATACTGGGCTAGATGGACCATTGGTCTGACTTAGCATGGCCATTCTTATGACCTTGATATATTAAATGTCACTGAAACATAGTGGAATGACACAACACAACGGGATACTGTCAGACTACACCAGGAGAACAGGTTAAGTTGTGGAGGTAGGAGAATAGTGTTTATCAAAAAGGTATCACCAGAAAAACTCATTAATTTGCATTAGTCGAAGGAGGTTTGGGAGAGACCATCCCACTCCTGGCTTTTTCAGGTAATAAAGAAGAGATGCTGTTAGGGATTTAAGGTGTCATAAGGGAACATACTGGATCAAACTGACACATTAGAGATCAGCAAATTCCCAGACCTGGTTGGTCTGCCCATGAGTTCTAGACACTGCCCAACTTTGTCCAGTGACCTGAATGTGTTGCCCTCAGTGTGAGACCACAGCGAGGACCTCACATCAGCCCATCCACTCAGCAACCTGGAGGGACCCTCCCTGACATAGAGCAGCAGACTGGGGCATGAGACACTCCCTAGGGTTATATGAGCAGAGCTTGGAAGGCACCAACTCCCAGATCCTCAAAGGTATTCAGGAACCTAACTCGCACGGAAATTTTTGAAGCTTTAGGCCCAATATCTTTAGCCTAGCAGCTACTTCTGTGGCTTTTGTGAGCATGCTTAGCCCACCTGTCAATTTTCCTGTCGGGATTCCTTCTGTTTGTGAGAATAATGGATAAAGGAGAATTAGATGCATAATGTATTTGGACTTTCAAACAGCCTTTGACAAAGTCCCTCCAATGAGTCTGTGAAGGAAGGGAAGGGAAGGGAAATAGTCGTGATCTAAGACGTGACGTATTATCACGGCTCAGAAGCTGTCTGAGACAAAAACAAAGAGGAGGAATCAGTGGTCAATATTCACAGCAGAAAAGGTTCAACAAAGAGACGCCCCAAGGCCCTGTAACAGGACCAATAGTTTTTCATATCCTTAGTAATAGTCTTGAAAAGAGGGCGAATACCATTTGTAGATGACACAACATTACTTAGATTACTCAAGACTAGAGAAGAATGTAAGGAACTTCGAGGGGCTAACAAAGGTAGGTGAATGGGTAGCACAAAGGCAGATGGAATTCACCATTGACAAATGCACAGTAATGGACTGTGGAGGGGATGGTTAAATGATTAGTACACCATCTGCACAGGACCATCGTGCCAGCCAGAGTGACCAGTGTTCATTGTGTCACACTAGGCATCATGTAGCAAAGTTCCCAGATGTGGTTCAATCCTGTGAAGCCACAAATCTCTGGAGTGGCCTTGTGGGTGGTGCCAGGTAGGCTCAGAGCATACACCCCTTTGCATGTCAATGGACTGTTTGAGAGCATGGTGTGCAGAGGTTTTGTCCATTCTGGCCACACGGAAGAGCATGCAATGCCACTTTTGAATATAATGAGCAATCGAAGGAAGGCCAAATCTCTTTGCAAGACTGTGACATTTTGCACAAAGTCAAATCACTCAACGAAGACAAATGTAAGGTGCTACACTTACGGAAGAAAAACCAAATGCACAAATACAGAATAAACTGGCTTGGCAGCAGCATGCTGAGAAGGATCTGGGAGTTGTTGTGGATCACAGCCTCAGTGTGAATCAGCGATGTGATGCTGTTTCAAAAAAAGTAAATGCAGTTTTAGTTTGCATTAACAGAGGCATAGCATGCAAGTCACAGGAAATGATAGTACCATTCTACTCGGTGGTGCCTCAGCTGGAGTCCTGTATCCCGTTTTGGTCACCAGTGTATAGAAAGGATGTAGAGAAACTCTAAAGGATCCAGAAGCGAACATCAAAGATGATCAAAGGGATGGAATGCAGGCCATATGAGCGAAGGCTGAAGGAACTGGGTATGTTTAATTTGGAAAAGAGGAGATTGAGGGGGGACATGATGGCGATTAGCAAATACTTGAAAGTCTGTCACAAAAAAGATGGAGAAGAGTTGTTCTGTTTTGATACAGAGGGTAGGATAAGAGGCAATGGGTTCGAACTACAACAGAGCAGATTTAGATTAAATCTCAGGAAAAACTTCCTAACTGTAAGAACAGTGGGACAATGGAAAAAACTGCCTCTGGAGGTTATGGAAGCTTCTTCACTGGCGGTTTTCAAAAGGAGGCTTGATAACCATCTGTCTTGGAAGGTTTAGACGCAACAAATCCTGCAGAGAGTTAGACTAGATGACCTCGCGGTCCCTTCTAGGCCTATGATTCTATGAAGATAATGCTGAAAATGTTAAAATGTCATTATATATTTAGATGGGGTGGGCTTAAAGTTACTACAGATAATTCTTTGTTAGGAGTCTGGTTGGTGGGTCTTGCCGACATACTCAGGGTCTAACTGATCACCATATTTGGGGTAGGAAGGGAATTGTCCCCCAGGTCAGATTGGCAGGAACCCTGTTGTTATTTTTGCTTTCCTCTGTAGCATGGGGCATGGGTCATTTCCTTGTTTAAACTAGTGTTCATGGTAGATTCTTTGTAACTTGAAGTCTTTAAATCATGATTTGAGGATTTCAGTAACTCAGCCAGAGTTTCTGGGCCCATTGTAGGGGTGGGTGGGTGAGTTTCTGTGGCCTGCGATGTGCAGGAGGTGAAATGAGATGATCACGATGGTCCTTTCTGCCTTTAAATCTAGGAGTCTATATAAATCAGTGGGCCCACTCTCTCTCAGAGAGCTGTGTTCAGTTCTGTGTTTCAGATTCATCTCAAAAGGCTATCAGGGAAATAGAGGGAACAGGCCACAAAAATGATTTAGAGGCCTGGAAACCTCTCCTGTGAAAAAAGATTGAAAATACAGAGACAGTTAAATCTAGACAGGAGATTAATAAGAAGGGACATGATAGAGGGACAGAAAAGAACGAATGGCTTAGAGAAAGTCAGGCATCCATTCCTATTTGCCCTTTCTTCTAATGAAAAAGCAAGGGGGCATTCCCTAAAATCAAAAAATAAGACATGGAAAAATGATAAAAGGAAGTACATAATGCAAAATTAACCTGTGGAACTAGCTGCCACTAGATACCACGGAGGCCAATAGCTCTGGAGGATTCACAAAAGGACTGGACCTTTACTATGGATAATGAGAAGATCCGTGGTTACATTAGAAATATATACTGCCCTGTGTCAGGATATACACCAGCCTGGAACTGAAGGGGCTTGGAAAGAAAATTCCATTATGGGATGGTTATTTCATAGATGTCTAATATGGTGGAGTCTCCTTGCACTTCCCAGAGACACGAGAGTAACAAATACAGCTATTAAAGAGCCATAAATCTCACCATATCTTGTTCTTTTCTATCACAGGGATACTGACATTTACGATGACGTTGCCTTTTGTGGTAGGTATTGAAATTAACCCTCCATCCCCTCCCCCGTCCCAGATTTAGACGTGATTATAGGGTTAAGCGCTTTTTATTTAAAGTGAAACAACTAGCCTAACTCACTGGAGATATCTGAGTCTGGACATGACCCTCCCCACCTCCCATCAGGGCTAATGACACTGATTTCACCAGGCTGCAGGGGAGTGGAGCAGGTCCCTTCCAGTGCAGAGACTGCTCTGCTGCGGGCCCCTGCCGGACCTGCCATCTGGGCTATCAAATTTGCAGACCATTTGCCTATTCATAGTTGAGAGGAATTTGAGTGCAAGACTGTCCAGGCTCCAGGAGCTAGACAGGAGGCCGCCCCCCATCTCCCCACTTCCTCTCCTGGGTCCCACTCCCCTTCTCCCTTCTTTTGGGAGTTTTCTGCTTCCCAGTCTCTCTTCCCTGAGAGACTCCATCTCTCTTTCTCCTCCCCAGAGGTTTCTGAGCCCCCATTCCCAGGTTTTACCTGCCCTTCATGCTCTCTTCAGCTCAGCCCCTCTGCCTGTCTCACTTGAATCCACAAAGAACCACGTCAGAGCTGATTTACTGGTGCCACTGGGCTGGCCGAGGCATCTCACCCTTTCCTGGGCAGTGGTTCGGGTTATTCGCTAACTCTTACTGCTGCCCTACAGACATGCAGAGTGAGAACCGGGGAGCACGGCCCTGCGTATGTACACTGACGGATGGTGCAGATCTGCTCTGTACAGGGGATCTATCATTAGCGCTCTGATAAATGAATATTTTCTCTGTGTCTCTTTCTCAGATGAAATTAATTCTTCAGCCAGCGTCAGCAAGTGAGCTCACCAGCAGAGGAGAAGACAGAAACACGAAAAATATTAAATGCAAGTTTCCTTCTTCGAAATGAGGGTTGCCTTCTGCAGTCAGTGCTCTGAAAGCAACATATTCTTGTAACGTGGTTGTTCAGTTTTTAATATGCTGGGCTTCTGGAAGAGTTTTGCCCCACCTTCTCCAAAACTATTCAAAGTAGGGCAGGAAGCACAGTGTTCAGAGAAACAGGTTACATGTGATCTGCAATTAAACAGTCTTCTGTGTTTCTTGTTTTTCCCTGTGTAAATAATAGTGATGACTTGAGAGTTTTGGTTTTTTTTTAAATTCTGCTGGTTGTTTAGTGTAGAAGTCTGGGTCTCATATGTCTTATTTTTCTTGAGATGATTCTGATGTCTCTGCTGCCAAGTATTATGTAATCTGAGAAGCAATTGAGAAGGGAAGGAGATTTCGATAACACATAGGGGTAAATACAAAATAACAATTGGGAGGAAAGATATTTCTGTTAAAGATTCAAAGCCTCACTCCTTTAACTGAGATCCGAGAAGGCTCCTCCTCCATTTCTACTACCCTCCAAGGTGGCATGTAGCAAAAATACAGCAGGCCAAACATGATAGTCCTGATACCTTGAGGGTAAAGGCAAGCAGAGTTTTCAAAAAACCTTTAGGCCATTACATCTCAGAATGGAAATAAAAAGGGACAAGCCCAATTCTTCTTTCTTTGCAAGTGAGCTGGTGACAATCTAATTTAGCTACCTTGTGATTAAAGCACTTTCCTGAGATTTGAGAGATTTGGTTTCAGTTCTTGGCTCTGCCACAGAGTCCCTGTATGACCTTTTTAATGTTCTCGGCCTTTGGTTCCCCATTTGTAAAAGGGGGATCATGATTCCTCATCTGTCTGTCTAATTACATTTTAAACCCTTTGGAGCAGGGACTATCTCTTACTACATGTATGTACAGCAGTGGGCACAATGGGGCTCACCTGAACCGGGGTGGGTCTGTAGGCACTACTGCAAGCAAATAAAGATGCAGTTTGTTTCCAAGACGTCTTTGCCAGCCTTCTTTTGTTCATTAGTTCTTTAGACTGTTTTTGCAAACTTCAAGGGGTCTCAGGAGTTCACACATGGACCTTTGGCTCGCAGTCCATCCTCCCCACTGAGTTAACTCTAGTTAGCCTAGCATAAGAGAGACCAGGCACACTACGAAATAAAACTTGAGTTGCTGCGTCCACGCTGACACTGCACTCCATCATGCGTGGGACTAAGACTTTTGGGTGCATATCCTACAGTGCAGCGAGCTGAGCTGCTCAGTGAATCCTTCCCCCAGGAAACGTGAGAGAATGTGAGGTGCCACAGATCTCAAACCCAGCCTTGTGGTGCTGCTAAGCACAAGTCTTGTCATTGTTCTGCCATGCTGCAAGGCTAGCTGGGAAAACTGCTGATGATGACACCCCTCGAACAGAGGCAACACCCCACAGCCAGCTGCTGATTGGTCGTATGCTAGGAAGCTTCCTGTTCCTGCCACGCTCCTGGTCTGAGCAACTGGTTGTTAGGCCTGCTGCTGGCCAGCCCCTGAGACCACGTTCTTGGCTGGTTCCTACGCCTTGTTCCTGTTACTTCGCCTTGTGCTGACGCCAGGAGTGGCTCCAGCTTTGACTTTGGCATGTCTTTACACCTCTTACTCCAGCTGTGACTCCTGGCATGACTCCGGCTCTATTCTGGGCTTAGACCAGGCTGCCCACATATGGGCCCTGACAATTTGCTCAGACCCTCTTGGTCTCTTGTGGGACCCATTGCTGAACCCCTGAACCAAGTACGGATATTAGACTCATAGACTCATAGACTCATATTGCTGGACCTCCTGCCACATCGATGCCGTAGGGGTCTGAGTGTCCGTGGGAACAGGTTGCTGTCCTCCAGGCTGAGAACTAGAAGCTGAGGGATCACGTATGGCGTCTGCAAACACAAAATTGCTCCCTGCTGGAACAAGTTGCAGCGCTCAGAGCAGCTGCACATACCCCCTTGCCTCCCCTTACGACACCAGCCCAGGTGACCGTCCCCAGAGTTCCAGTACCAGCGAGCTACGACGGCACCTGTAGCAAGTTTTGCAGCTTTTTTACCCAGTGCAGACTCCTATTTATGCCCAGGAATATGCCACAGATTAGATCAAGGGGAGGCTGGTATTTAGTTGGCTTACCAGGGAAGCCCTAGTGTGAGCCTCCACCCTTTTAGAGCAGGCCCACCCGGTGCTGACCAGCTGGGATTCTTTCCTGCAAGTGTTTGCTACCACTTTTGACAGCCCACATACAGCGGAGACTGCCTGACGTGATCTCCAGTAACCTCAGGGGTGGCACCTTCCCATGTCACACAGTTCAGATGCTAGAAGGCAGAATCTTCCTGGAATAATGTCACACGCCTCCGTTAGTTCTGGCTCAGTCTCTGCAATCATGGAATCATAGAATATTAGAGTTGGAAGGACCTCAGGAGGTGTCTAGTCCAACCCCCTGCTCAAAGCAGGACTATCCTCAGCTAAATCATCCCAGCCAGAGCTTTGTCAAGCCACAGCTTAAAAACCTCTAAAGATGGAGATGCCACCACCTCACTAGGTAACCCATGCCAGTGCTTCACCACCCTCCTAGGGAAAAACTTCCTAATGTCCAACCTAGACCTCCCCCACTGCAACTTGAGACCGTTGCTCCTTGTTCTGTCATCTGCCACCACTGAGAACAGCCTAGCTCCATCCTCCCTGGAGCCCCCTTTCAGGTAAGTAAAGGCTGCTATCAAATCCCCCCTCATTCTTCTCTTCTACAGATTAAACAGGCCTAGTTCTTTCAGCCTCTCCTCATAAGTCTTGTGCTCCAGCCCCCTTATAATTTTTGTTGTCCTCCACTGGACTCTCTCCAACTTGTCTACATCCTTTTTGTAGTGGGGGGAACCCAAAACTGGACACAATACTCCAAATGCAGCCTCACCAATGCCAAATACAGGGGAATAATCACTTCTCGTGATCTGCGGGCAGTGCTCCTACTAATGCAGCCCAATATGCCATTAGCCTTCTTGGCAACCAGGGCACACTGCTGACTCACATCCAGCTTCTTATCCACTGTAACCCCCAGATCCTTTTCTGCAGAACTGCTGCCTAGCTCATCGGTCCCCAGTCTGTAGCTGTGCATGGGATTCTTCCGTCCTAAGTGCAGGACTCTGCCCTTGTCCTTGTTGGATCTCATCAGATTTCTTTTGGCACAATCCTCCAATTTTTTAGGTCCTTCTATATCCTATCCCTCCCTTCCAGGGTATCTACCACTCCCCCTAGCTTAGTGTCATCTGCAAATTTGCTGAGGGTGCAATCTACCCCATCCTCCAGGTCATTAATGAAGATGTTGAACAAAACCGGCCCCAGGACCTCCCCTGGGGCACTCCACTTGTGACCGGCTGCCAGCTAGACATGGAGCCATTGATCACTACTCATTGAGCCCTTTGCTCTAGCCAGTTCTCTATCCATTTTATAGTCCATTCATTCAACCCATATTTCTTTAACTTGCTGATAAGAATACTGTGGGAGACCGTATCAAAAGCTTTGCTAAAGTCAAGGTATATCACGCCCACCGCTTTCCCCTCATCCACAGAACCAGTCACCTCTTCATAGAAAGCAATCAGGTTGGTCAGGCATGACTTGCCCTTGGTGAATCCATGTTGACTATTCCTGATCACCTTCCTCTTTTTAAGTGCCTTAAAATGGATTCCTGCTCCATGATTTTTCCAGGGATTGAGGTGATGCTGACCAGCCTGTAGTTCCCTGGATCCTTTTTCTTCCCCTTCTTGAAGGTGGGCACTAGATTTGCTTTTTTCCAGTCATCAGGGACCTCCCCCAGTTGCCACGAGCTTTCAAAGATAATAGCCAATGGCTCTGAAATCACATCAGCTAACTCCCTCAGCACCCTCGGGTGCATTGCATCTGGCCCCATGGACTGAATTTCATCTGGCCCCATGCAATGAATTATAGGACAAGCTGGCACTAAAAAATATAAAATATACTTTTTAGTGTTTAGATTCAGAGTCCCCATGCCTTCTCCCCATGACTGCCTAGAACGTTCCCTGAAAGTTTTGAAGGGATCAGATGCAGCAATCCAAAGCTTTTGCGTCGCCTCCAAACAGACAAAGGCCATCGAGTTAAGTTCTGAGCCTCTCTTTGCCAGGCCAAAAATAAATCAAAATATTGCGTGACTCTTAAATAGCACTTTTTGTCAGTAGACCTTAAAGCCCCATACAAAACACAGTATTATCATTTCTATCCACAACTGCTCCACCAAGGTTAAAAAAAATGCCTCCCCAGACTCATTGGGTCTACTTCCACAGGAGGCAGGCAAATGGGAAATGACAGCGGGGATTTCCCTTGCAGTTGATGGATTTTCCTCCCAGAGCCATAGAATAGTCTGAAAACCTGAGGAGTTAGCAGCTCTTGTATGACCCAAAGAACCCTTCAATGGCCACTGGAAAAGAGTGCCTCCTTCTAGGACAGTAATGCTGATCAGGCCTGACAAACTCATTACACCTAATGCATTGCTTTCATGCTATTAATCCACAACCAGTCATGTGAGGTCTCTAATGAAGGCTCCGGATGAGCAGATGATCTTTAAGGAACTATGTTTATATATGTGTTTTAAAGTATGAATTAAAGCAGGGTTGACAAACATGTTTTGCCAGACAAAGGGCTATCTAGTCAGCTGTCTCCCACGGTTCATATGTAGATTAGCATTGTAAGTGAACACAATTGAAGCACAGTTTTATTATAGAAACAAAAGAAAGAGCACTCAGAACAAACAATGAGGGTGTGGCAGGGGAGCTTGTGGGGGGCGATGGAAGGATGCACTCCAGGGGTCTACTAGACTAGAACTGGAAGACAAGAACAGCCGCCATCCTTCCGTGAGGAAGCAAACAAGAGAGCATGTTTTGCATTCATGAAAAGGGATCCCAGCTGTGGTGGTTGGTGACTCTGGGAGAATGCTTTGGACATGGATTTTACTTGTTAAAGTTAATCTGAGACTATCTCAATCCTGTTCTACCTTGTGTTTTATATGTAACCTGCTGGTCTTATTCCTTTGCTCATCTTTTTTAAATCTTAGTTAATAAACTCCTGTTTGTTTTCACTAAAAATATATCTCAGCACTTTGTTGTTATCCTGGAGCGGATCCTAAGTTGAATTAAGCGATCTGGTGCACATGTTGTCCCTTTGGGACATTTACCTGGGAATTTCTGAGTGTCCAGTGGAGAGGGGCTGGGTGCTACAGAAGGACACTTCAGAGGAGCTCAACGACTAGGTTGTGCCTAGTGTTAACCTTCAAGGCAAAGTAAGGACTGGCCAAGCCCTAGGGAGATTGTGTGGGGAGCTAAATGGCTGGGGGTCACAGGGAACCAACACCCAGTTAAGCAGGAGCATGTCTCCCTCTCGCTGA
>ML675700.1:2298718-2452414 GCA_007922155.1 Mesoclemmys tuberculata
GAAATCAACCCCCTCTTCAGGACATCAGACGATAGAGAAGCCAATGAGCCCTTCTGATTTTACACTCTGTGACTCTTGCCTATCAGTTCTTCAAATTAGATTTTGGTGTGAAATCTATCCAGTTTTGAGTCTCCCCACATTTTTTCAAGTTACACTAACCGCCAACCAAAGAAACAGTAATAATGAAAAGCAAGCACACAAGCAAACAAAAACAGATTAAATATTGCAACAACATTTTAAAAGTGGAATTTAAAAGCAAACAATTTCACACCAATTGAACAAACTCCCACATGAGGATCCCATTTGGTACAAAAGAAATTCTTGTCAGAGGAAGGTTAATGACACTTACCAATTTCTATATCTCGTTTGCCTAAAAATTAAACAGAATACATGTATTGTTTGGTAGGTGTGTGATGATGTCTAGATTGGGGTGACCATTTATAATATTATTGATATCAATATTGCTAAATTACAATAATTTGTACAAGATATGCCATGTCAGGTACCAATGGGAAAGTCATGATTCGCTGAGATTGATAAGCACGTTTCTATGTATGCATCAGTTTTGTATTATGAGTTATAAAGATGCCTGGTATATTTGTATATCAAACTTGTGTTGGATTTCTGGGTGACACCCCAGACAGGATGGCAGCAGCACTAAGCCTGTTGAATGGCGCATCAAGGGAACTCACAGGTACAATGAGCCTAGTGAAAGAAGACAAGGGGTACAGCTTATGAGTCACCAGGACATGTAAGAATGTGCCTATGGACAGGGGACTCTGAATCTTTTCCATGCCATGAGCTGTGTAGCTGTGTTTGGGACAAGCCACATGGGAAAGGAACATAAAAGGCAGCTGCACCATCCTCATCTTGTTTTCATTCCTGCTTCCTACCTCTGGACCAACTCATCTACAACTGAAGCTGTGAAACAAAGGATTGAGACCCATCCAGGTACTGGAGGTATAACAGAGGGACTATACGAGCCTGCAATTCCACAGTTCAACTCAGAATCTAATATATATGGACTTTTTATTGATTTTTATGTATCTGATTGCTTTGGCCATTTAACACCTCTTTTATTATTTCTTTCCTTTTTAAATAAACCTTTCGTTTTGGTTACTGAAGGATTGGCTGGCAGCATGGTATTTTGGGTAAGATCCAAACTTATATTGATTTGGTAACGTGCCTGACCCTTTGTGGGTCATGAGAACATTTTTGGTAAAGAGAATATAGTTTTAATTACTGTGGCAAACATCCGGCTTCTCCCAAGTGGGTCTTGCACTTTTGCTTCTCGTAGTGGGCCAGGGCGTCGCCGGTTACCCCGTCTTCCCAGGAAGGGGGGTAGGGACCCAGGCCTGCCCGCTCCTGTGGGTCCCAGCCCAAGAGCCCTCTGAGTAGCAGCTATGTGCTGCTGGCACCTTACTTGCAGCTGTAGGCTTTTTCCCTGGGCTACTCTCCCCGCTCTGTCTTTCTGGCTTCTTGAGCCCAGACCTTCTTCAGGACTCCACCTATCACCCACACACCACTGTACTCCATTCTGTTCTCCTCCACGATTCCACACACCACCGCACTCCATTCTGTTCTCCACCTCCATTTCACACACTCCTCTGCTCATCACACACCTAGTCCTTCAACTCCACACTGTCTCTCAGGGGGGTAGAGGGTTTTTATAGGCACCTGGGTGGGGCCTTAATTGGTGTCAGCTGACACTAATTAACTTCTACTGACTGTGGCTAGTCTAGAGGGAATAAAGCCCGGATCATTCTAGCACTTACATAGCACTTACATTCTAGCCCTTCCAGAACTTTCCTACTGCCCTCTGCCCTTGCTATACCACATAACTTATCTCTTTACTGGACCTAGTTGCTAATTGGGAGCCAGAGACTGAAATGCAGTAAAGGAGGCTTTGTGTTTCCTGTTGTAGCTTTATGATAATCAGTGTGGAGGATCAGAAGCACTGTTAATGACTGGTTGGGGAATCTAACTGCAGTGTCACCCACCAGTCTAGGAGAATCTGCTCTCCTTTTGCAGCCTGCCCTGACCTTGTAATTTGCAGGTGGCTGCCCTAGGCACAGATGGATCACCAGGTATTTCCCTTTTCTTATCTTTTATTTCTTTTTATCATCAGTACAACAGAAAAGGCTGAGAAATTACTTCTATTCAATCTCCTTTTAAGAAGGTCAAACTAGAGGATCTGGTCATCTGTTCTGGTCTTAAACTCTGTGACCCTACAACTCTGTTGCTTATCAATTTTTCAAATCAGCTTTTGGTGTGAACTGAAATTCATCCCATTT
This sequence comes from Mesoclemmys tuberculata, assembly GCA_007922155.1. Classification (NCBI taxonomy): domain Eukaryota; kingdom Metazoa; phylum Chordata; order Testudines; family Chelidae; genus Mesoclemmys; species Mesoclemmys tuberculata. The sequence goes on from ML675700.1 coordinate 2,301,013, forward strand.
AGTTTTTCCCCACATTTTATAAAGTTACATTAAAAAACAACTCCCCACGCGCCACTATAATAATAATAATAATAATAATAAAGCAAGAAAACAAACAAAAAAAGATTTCATAGTGCAACTATTTTAAAAGTTCAATTTAAATACAAATGCCTCCACCACGTTTAAACAAATTCCCACATGATGATCCAAATTGGTACAAAAATTTATTGTCAGAGGAAGGATAATTACACTTACTTATTTCTTGATCTTGTTTGTCTAAAAATTGGAGAGAAATAAATATATCTTTATGTTAGGGGTTTCCATTTTCTTATATTTTATTTCTCTTTATCATCAGCATGACAATAAAGATTGAGTGATTATATCTGTTCAATCTCCTCTTAAGGAGGTTAGACTAGAGAATCTGGTCATCCCTTCTGGTCTTAAACTCTGACTCTATGACTCTATTGCTTATTAATTTTTCAAATTAGCTTTTGGTGTGAAATTCATCCAGTTTAGTGTTTCCCCACATTTTATAGTTACATTAAAAAAACATGCCCCACAAAGAAAGAATGATAATGAAAAGAACAAGTTAGCAAAAAATCAAAAACAGGTTTAAAAATGCAAAAATAACAAAAACAAAAAAAATGTAAAAGCGAACAACTCCACAACAACTGAACAAACTCCCTGTGATGCTGTATACCAGTTTAAATCCATGCCCTTTGGACTTTACGGGGCCACTGCCACTTTCCAGCCACTGATGGACAGAGTGGCCACGTACATCCTACGCAGCCACCTACATTGACGATATCATCATCTACAGTGAGAGCTGGGCCAAGCATACGAAGCATGTGGCTGCGGTATTATGAGCTCTCAAAGAGGCAGGTTAGATGGCCAAGCCGTGAAGTCACATACCTAGAGTATGTTGTAAAGGGGAAGGGCAGACAGCGCAGCTACAAACTTTGTTGGAAGAACTCCAATCCCTAGTGAGCTGCCCTGTCCCTTACACAAAGAAGCAAGTCTGGTGTTTTTTGGGATTAGTGGGATACTATCCACTGTTCATCCCAAACTTTGCTCCCATGGCTGCCCCTTTGACACACCTGGTTAAAGACACTGCACCCAAAAAGGTCCATTGGACTAAAAGCGGTTACAAGGCATTTAGGGCACTAAAAGACCCACTGACCCAGCAGCCAGCAGAACTCCAATCAGACTTCTCAAAGTCCTTTATTCTCCAAAGAGATGTGTCTCATATCAGACTCAAGAATTTGGAGGAGAACACCCTGTTCTCTATTTCAGCAGGAAGTTGTTACCACAGGAGGTAGCCTAATTGATTGATGAGAAGGAGGCCCTGGAGGTGAAGTGAGCCATTGATGCCCTAAGCAATTATTCGTGGGGGCAGCCCTTCCACCTAGTAACTGACCATGCCCTACTTCACTGGATGAACTCAATATTACACCATAACCCAGGTAATATGCAGTGGTATCTCTCAATGCAGCCATGTAGCTTTCAGCTGGTACATCATTCAGGCACAGAAAACAAATATGCTGACTTCTTATCATGGGATGGAGGGGACAAGAACTAGCCCCAGGACACCACAGCCCAAAGTCTGAGGAGAAGGGTGTGTGAGGGGGTAGTATACAAACCTACCCTTGTCCTGAAGGGTGAAAGTACGGTACTGGGCCCTGACCCTCCAGCCCTGCAGATCATGCTCCAACTGGAGAAAGGGGTGAAAAGGGAGTAATCCAGCTCAGAAGGGAGAGGCTGGGGTTGACAGACATACCCAGAAGGGTCCTGACAAGAACATAAGAATGGCCATATTGGGTCAGACCATTGATCCATCTAACTCAGTATCCTGTCTTCCAACGGTGGTCGGAGAAGCTTTCCAACAAGGCTGCCAGAGAAATCTCCCCAAGGGACAGACTGTACGCTTAGCCTGGTTGGGGCTGATGGTTTGATTGCCTTTTCTTTTTCTTTTCACCTTATCTTGGACTGGAAGCTGGAGGAGAACAGCAGATGGTTGGAAGTGATGCAGGGAGGGTGACTCAGAGAACCACTCTGGGAACCAGATATTGTTGACCCTCCTCTTGGGTCAGAGCCAGGTGGAGTGGATGGGCCTGGGCTCCCCTACCACTGCCCAACTCCCTGCTCCTCTGATTAAAAGAGGACCAGGCCTACTGGGAGGGAGCACTAAGTGTGCTAACCACTAGGTCACCTAACCCAGCGACGACTCAATTACACTCCCATGTGAGTATCCAATTTGGTACAAAAATTTCTTGTCAGAGGAAGGACAATGACACTTTCCAATTTCTAGATCTTGTTTCCCTACAGACTAAACAGAAATATAAATAAAAGCTTATGAGTTTTCCTTCCCTTATGTGTTGTTTCTTTTTATCATCAATACAAAAGTTAAGGCAGGGTTATTATTTCTATGCAACTTCTTGTCTATTGCTTCTTCCCACACCCCAAATAACATTGTGGTGTGAAGTTTATCTAATTTAGACTTGCTCCAAATTCTATAAAACTAGACTTTGTCAAGGGGCCACACCTCCATAACAGACAGGAAAAGATGAATACTCCTCTGGGCTCCAGTGATATTAACTAGGCATTGCTGCAGGGCCTGCTCCTCTTGGAGGAAATGATTCTGAAAGGGAGAGTCTGTCACAGGAAGTGGATGGCAGCCAGGAGGAAAGCTGCTGGAACTCAGAGGTATGTGATTCTTGCAATAGAACGGCTGGTGGGAAGACAATTTGTGAACGTTTGCTACTCTAAAGGGCCCTTCAGACCAGGTCCAAGCTGACTGCAGCAGGGAGTGGTTGAAGATAAACCCGGTCCTGGGGTCCAGCTGTCCAGACTCCCTAGGCACACTCTTCAGAGATAAACACACCTCACTGAGTGTTCACAGTGTCACTCAAAGAGCACTGTCAGAACAGTCGGGTGTATTAGTTACCTGGACACAGCTGCCTAGGAAGCCCTCATATTGTCACAGAGAATGGAAGGTTAAAGCACAGACTGTTCTGATCAGCCCAGAGCCCAGCCAAGATCTAGTGAACCCCACAGTCCTAGCTCTATCTGTCTCTCTGTCTGTCCCCCTTGGTCAGACCCCAGGTGAGAGTCTTGATTCCTTCCAGCAGCCACCATCTATTCCCCACCTCATACCTCTCCGGTCCTTTGCTACTTCAGCTGGGGGATGTTGCTCAGCTTCTCTGATTAGATGTGGGGAAATATATCTCCCTCTAGGTTCTTGGTTGCTAGGTGCCGATGTCCAGGTGACTGGATTTGCCATGGTCTTCTCAGATGCTCCATCAATATGAGAACTAAGGCCTAGACATCTAGGCAGTGCCTGTGCTTATGTCTCGTAGCCTGCTCTGAGAGAAAACAGTCCTTTCCCCTCTACTGGGAAACAATGCCGCATATGGGGGAAACTGAAGCACACATATGCTTGATAAACATATTACAGAAAATTCGCACTTCAGCACACCTTCATTAACAAGCCAGACCTCTATAGATTCTTGTGACAAATTCTGAGGTTGAGGTCTTGTCTGCAGTGAAAACTTGGCATAGCCACTTCTCTCAGGTGCATGGAAAATCCACAACCCTGAGACATGTTCCTCTGCTGAGCTCATTTCTTGATTAGAAGGACTTTAGGGGGAAGGGTCTCTGGAAACACCCAAACAGATCCTAAAAGGTTCAGCCTATCACACACACACCAACTTCTTCCCCCCGTCCACCCCAACACACACAAAAATAAAAATAAATCAAAGAAACAACCAAGCCTATATACAAATGTGTAACTATGGTCAAAAATTGTACTTGTGGAAAGGAAAATTGAAATTTACCAACTTCTTCAGTGAGTGTCCCTTAAAAAATACAGAAATAAATTATTCTCATCTCTTGCTTTCTGAGCATTAGAACACTACATGCTATAGTACCAAAATTCATTGGGAGCATAGAAGGACATGTCCCATTTATTTGGAAATTGGGCAGATATGCTTCATGGATAAAGTGAGCTGAGGCATGGATAGGGATGTCTGAGTTATGTAAAAGTTAATATGACTTTTTCCCCTCTAACTGAGGAACAAATGTGTTAATTTACTGATTTACCACAGAGCATTTCTATAGGACCCATCACTGTAATGTCAAGGAGCACTACACTTCTTTACCAAAAAAAAGATTTGAAGTACAGATGTGGGAGGCTAGGTTTTGAAGACCCTTGTCTCAAGTGTGACCAGAGACAGACAGCTGTAACCCCCTGAGAACTGGGAAAGAGGGGTGATGGAGGACCAGGCAGAACACAGTTGTGTCTGCTATGATCTAATTGTCTGGTTCACTTTCTATTCTCTATCCCACCCACCTCTGCTGCCACCCTTTGTTAATAAATACAAATATATTCTTCTTCAGTTAGGCCAAGATCAGCAGGTCACACATTCATTTCATGTTCATTTCCCAAATTGCCTTATTCATTTATTCGAATAAAACCTTTATGTCCAGTGTATTTCTCTCCCCGATAGTTACCTTTCATTTTAAAGAGATAAACAGTGAGGCCAATGAAACCAAACAAAACCATCAGAATCACACTCAGAGCCACCATCCAGGGATTCACACTCGGGAAAAAGGAATCTGAAAAACAACACACCCAGGACTTTCCTTAGTTGGGAAGCAATGACTAAAAGCAGATATTTTTATTTCATACAAATACGTAAATAGTGCCCAGCAGGATTTGTGCTAGACAAGAGTGAAAAAATGGCCTCGTGTGTACTACACAAAAGACCAGAAACTGATCTTAAAAATGGCTCCAACCAACACAGCTTTAACACTGATTTATCCTTGCAAAACAGGCCTGGTTTGATTCATTGCTATTCAGCCAGCCAGAGACTTCAGGGCTAAATTATCTGCTCATAAAACCCCATTGACTTCAACAGAGTTACACCAGCAAATAATTTGTCCCTTAGTGTTCAGCAACATTCAGAAATTGCCATATTAATTAGAACGTTTTTGAAAAATCTATTACCCTCCAAAATTTTGAGAAATCATAACCACAGTTCCTAAAGATATTTGTCCAGCAAAGTAAGTACTTTTCATTTGCTGGTCTTACGTTCACAGTGATTCAGTCACAGACTCACAGACTTTAAGGTCAGAAGGGACCATTAGGATCATCTATTCTGACTCCTGAACAATGGCAGGCCACAGCACTTCACCCACCCACTCCTGTAATAGACCCCTACCCTATGAATGAGCTATTGAGGTCCTCAGATCATGGTTTAAAACCACCATGATGGATATAACCAGGATGGACTTTTCAAATGTGCCTAAGGCCTTCTCTGCACATGGCTAGTGCTCTGATTTAGGGAAACTGGGGCCACCCTCTTATGGAGTCATTTTTAAATTGGTTCAAGAGTTGACAACCTCTGTGTGGGTTCCACCAATTTATATAAATTACTGCACAAAACCTTAAATAATAAATCAGCTTAATAGTGCCCTGCCTCATTTAGCTGAACTCAATAAGGAATTGACTGAATATAAAACTTATAGGGCACTCTGAACCCTAAATGAGTGCTCACCCAAGGAAGTGGCATTGATTAACTTAATAGTTAATAAGTGCAGCTTTTGTGTGTAGACCAGGTAAATCGAGTCCCTCTGTGGATCTGGACCAAAGTGACTTAAGGAGTAGAAGTCCTATTGAAAGTCAGTAGAAACAACATCACATGACTTAGGTAACATTTCGCACAACAATTAATGAAGAATGAGTTGGTGCAGCGACGAGATCACAAACAAGCCACAGCACAAAATTTACCACATTTCAATAAATCATGAATATGAATTTAAGGCTGCCGGAACATCTTGTGTCAATGCATTGAGTGAAAATTTCTTAAAAATGGTGGAAGGTTTGTGTGTGTGTGTGTATGTGTGTGTGTGCACACATGCACTAGAATATCAGGAAAGCTAGGCTTAATATTAAGTTTACATAAAATCTATAACGTTCATAGTCTAAATATTCATAATTAAGGGAATCAGGTTGCCTAAACTGTGAAATACCCAGCACAGATGTTTCAGTTCTTTTCTTCCTATGTCATGTTTTATTTCAAGCAATGGTGAGTTCAGTGTGGGATTTGAATGGTAGCTCACCTGCTATATAAACTGCCGATTCCTTTTCTTGATTGAGAACGGTGTTTCTGATGCAACAGGAGAAGTTTTGGTTTGACTCTTCTTTTACAATGATAGCAGTTTCTGTTTCAAACAGGTTGTTATCCCTTCGGGATTTTATTTCAGAGAGTGGTGGTAAATGTCGTCCATTGAGATCTTTCCACAGGACCTCAGGCTCTGGGTACCAACCAGCTGATTGACAAACTACCCGGATCCCTCCATCCTGATGACCCTCAACAGAGATGAGAGGAGCAGAGCCTAGAGCTAAGGGGGAAATACATAAAGGTGTTAATTCCATGAGTTAATTTATATAGTATAAGGAAGGAGGCATATGTGGATAGCCAGTTGAAGGGATAAATGGATACTGGAATCTCAAATGTGAAGAAATATTTAAAATAATAGCATTAAGTCAATGGGAAATATTGTCCTCTCAACAAAGGAGCAACTGAGTGCTGAATAACAACTGGTAGTGATCCAATAAGATGGCCATTAAAGTCTGGCAATCACACCTTAGCCACACATCCTAGAAATGACTGCAGAGCAACTGGAAGGCCATATTTGTCCACGAGTCTTTTCCCCCTTAACTAAAGACCCCTTTTGGAGTGAATCAAGATATGGCAAGAGAGTGCCTTGGCCATCCTGAAAATGTTTTTAATAACATGTCAGGAAAGTTGTCAGCATATTTTCCCTAGTATGAAAGTGACTGTTTGCTGAAATTTAGATACACTCTGTTGTTGTAAAATATTTCCCAAGTCACAATTGTTGTAATAAGAAAAAATAAAGCCTGCAGACCACGCAAAGATAAAGGAGACACAAGCCGCTGACCTGCTACCCGCAGTTCCAATATGGTTTCTTCATAAAATGTATCCTCTTGAACAAAACAGTGGTATTGTCCTTCATCAGAGGGTCTGATATCGAGAATCCTCAAGGGAACGTTTCCATCGGTGAGTCCAGGTTTTGAAAGCTCTGTCCTTCCCCAATACTTTGGCATCTGCCCTTCATACTGATCCTTCCCATCACGATACAGGTGCACAAATGAAAAAAACTCAGATTGGAACCATCTCACCTCCATGTTTGCAGCGCTCATCCTGGGGGACAGGTGACAGGGTAACACAATGTCCTGACCCAGGACGGCAGTGACAGGGTCACGGGGTCCAATCACTGTGAATTGGGCTGGAAGACGAACCAGGAAAAAAATGAAATAAGCTCAGGGGAAAGTGGAAATTTAATAGGAAGGAGAAATCCAGCAGGTTCCTTTTGATACAAACTTTCCGAAAAGTTCAGGCAGAGGCAGACACCCGGCATGGAAAATTTCAGCCTGAATGTTTCAGAGCGAGCCGTGCTCATGTGCAGTGGGAGCGGGGCTCTGTTATAAGAACACTCAGCCGCAGCGTATGGCACAGCCACACAGGACTGAGAGGGGTTTGGAGCTGATAACAGGCTAGCTTGGTGCATGGCACAGGCAAAGAGCACTGGACAGAATGGGGGGCTGAGTATAGCTGGGACATATTCATGGCACAGGCACACAGTGCTGAAACGGGGCGGGAAGCTGAAGAGGGGCGTGTTCTGTCCATGGCACAGTCACACATTGGAGAAACTGAGGCAGAGAACTGGGAATGAACTGTTACACTTATGAAATAAACAGAAGGATTTTATTCGGGGGGAGGGGTGGCTCTGTTGGTTGCAACACGATGCTCCTTGGTTTGTTTGCAGAACGAGCCCAAAGTTTAGGGGTTTTATTTATATTTATATTTATTTATTTTTATTTGGGTTTATGGATTTTTTATGTTAGATAGTTTCTTTGTTTAATGTAATTATTAATTATGTTTGATATTGTAAGTGTGACAGCTTTTTATTATTTTTTATTTTTGTTTTATATTTTTGTTTGTTTGTTTGTTTGTTTTGGGGTATTAATTTTTGTGTTTTGGGGGGTTATTTTGATTTTTGGCCATTTGGGTTGTACAAGGTTTTTAAACAAAAGGAGTATTCTTTTTGTTTTGTTTCTGAAGGCTGAGAATTACTGCCTCAGTAATTGCCTTTTGGTTGTTTTATTTTTTATAAACTTAAACTGCTTTTATTTTTTATTTACATATATTACAAATTATTACATTTTTATTTTTTATTTTAATACAATATTTTACACTTACTTATTAATATAATACAATTTTAATACTTATACTAATTTTATTAATATTTATTTTACTAAAACAAAAATAAAAGAAATAGAGATTTTAATTGCCTCCATTCACTGCCTCATAATTTATACTTTAACTACATTTCTGATACGCATTGGGCACTTTTTTTTACTTGTGAATTATGGCAGTTAGATTTTAGGATGTTTTTAAACATTTATACTTAGATGTTTGCCAGCAGGGCCCCAATGTGTTATAAATGTGAAATTACAGAGTGTTTGGGCAGTTAATTATTTTGGTGAAGCCTGGGGTAGCATAAACAATCAGTGTGTCTGGAACATTATCATTTGCAATGCTCCATTTTATTTTTTTTAGTGTGAGGGTTAACTTTTAAGCTTTAAATAGTATTTATGGTCTGGACTTGCTCTGGCTCAGGCCTATACCACAGCACTGGGGCCTACAGGACGTGCTCGGTGTGTAGTTGAGACACGCTTCCTATTCAACGGCCTGTTTTTCTGAGTGTTCTCGAATTGACATGCTCTCTGGCATTGCCCTGAACTTTGCTGGGTATCACCAGGATGAAGGTGGGCCACATTTGGTGTTCTTTCACCAAGGTTCTCCTGAGACTTAGCCCTATTGCTCTAGTAAATTGTTGGCCTATTATGGCTCAATACTTCATATGATAAAGGGACCAAATATCCAAACTTAGCCAAAATTATTGCCCAAAGGCAAAACAGTTCACTACGGAAAGGGGACATACCTAGCCTCCATCTGGCAAGCAACTCTTGTCTTGCAGCATGCTCACCTGATACAGAAGGTGTGTTTCAAAAATACACCCTCCCCCAAAACCACTTATATTTATATCATGGCAGTTTACAAATGAAAAAGCACTTTATCCATCACCTATGATCCAAACCACCAATTCCTTAAAATGTTGTCCTATACCTTCCTTATCTCTGTTTTGGACACCACATTACAAACCAGGTGGGTCGAGGTACCTCTCAGCCAGTGGTAGGACACACCATCCACGTGTCTTGGCTTTGATAAGTTTCCTCTTTTCTATTGTGAACACTAACTTCAGCTTTGCAATGTTTTGTGGGATATTTTATATTGGTGAACAGAACTGTGGGAAGAGCATAATACAGTCAATTAACTTAACTTCCCCACACTTTTACAGATATATATGCAATATATATTATAGGGCTACCATGCTCATAATAATATGGTGCATAATACACCTAATATGTATGTATTAGTGAACAGGTGCAATAAAAAAGTCATATGACATCAATCTATTCTGCTTCTTATATGTTCTTCTCCTCTTCAATATGTGTCCATCCAATGCTTTGGCTACCTTTGACAATTTTTAAAAAATACTTGTTTGAAGAAACAGCTCTATATACCGTCCCAGGAACAAATAAAATAACCCAGCGGCAAAGCAATCAGAGCAAAAATTGAATAATGAAGATGCTGACCTTTCTGTGTGGTTACATTTACACACTGTTAGTAGTTCCATTGACTTTGAGTTAAGCATGGTTTTAACACACTTCAGGGGACTAAATAAATCCTCTAGGAAACAGCAGACAAATTGCGATTCCTACCTGATTCCATCTTGTGAACATAAAAAGTAAGGAAGAAAATAATAAAACCAGGGAGAGGGGAGGTGGCTCTGGAGCTGTGGCTGAACGAGAGAACCTTCATGTTCACTGTAACTTGATCTAGACAACAGAAAGAAGGAAGGAAAAAACTTCTCATAGTGAGCATAAGATTGATTACCATTAAATCATTAAAGTCAAACATTAAAGAGGAGACATTAAATAAAAAAGGAGTAAATATATTGTTAAGTGACCTCTTTCATATTATGGAGTTAGAATAGCCATTCAATTAAAGTTGAAAATGTATTTCCTTTATGAGTCTGGTTTTCTCCAGTCCCTACAAAGTCCACATTAAAAAAAGTCAGATCAGTGTGAAAGATGGTAATAATTCCATCAAGGGAGAAAAAATATTTAAAGAATGAGAAATAATATATGTGTGTGTGAGAGAGAGAGTCAGTGAGTGAGTGAGGGAGAGAGAGATTCTAGTTGGGTTTTTTTACCCATTTCTCTTCTTTCAACATATCACAAGTAAAATAATTCAGCCCCATAACCAGAGCTACTAAATAACAGGAATGACAGAGAAAGAGACTCCTTCATAAAGTTGGATTTGCATGAGTTTGCAATTTACTTTACAAAACAGAAACTTACCGTAAACTAATTCATATCGAATCTCCCTTTGAATGCATTGAGAGCAGGATCAGGTCCAGTTTTCTTGAATAAAATATGAGAGGAAAGAAAGAAATTGTTAAATACAATAACCAAAATAGTTTGGTGTTAAATCACAATGAAAGGAGAATCAAAAATAGATCATATATCATTATGAATATAGAGTTCAAAAGGAAAGTTTATACTCAGAGTTCGACACATTTATCCTAGGACTATTGGATCATTTTGCCATTGCTAATTCACCCAAGGTCAGGAATAAATGTCTACTAGGAAATATCAGAGAACAATGGTGATGACATTCAAGCGACAGAAGCTCACCTACCTCATCCTGGAAATAAGCTTTGGAACAGTTTTGAGATCTCAGGTTTTCTAAAATCCTCATCCATTCTCCTCCAGTTCATTTACATTGTCAGCGACTATTTCAGTTACGAGGCTGCAAAATTAAGTCTTGTCTTTATTCTTTGTTAGACACTGAAGAGAAATGTGTCTGCCTCGGTGCCTTCACCAAGATAGGAAGCGAAAGTAGAAAAGTAACTGGAATGAGGCAGGGCGTTTAGTCCTTATCTCATCCTCGTTACGCCTTGGGGAGAAGGATCCTCTCTCCAAGAAGCTCTCTTAGGGTGTTTGATGGCAGCAGATTCAGCTTTCCAAGGGACCCAATCTGGCTGAGGGCGAGAACTGCTAAATACTGTCACAATAATAATATTTTTCGTCTCATCCTCCGAATGGAAACTCCCCTTTTAATTACTTAAGTAATAAACAATCCTTGTCCTGCTAAACTGGAGTTTACGGTTAGGCCTGTGTCTTTATTGCTGTCTAAAGGTAAAAGCCCAGCCCATCTCTGTAGATCAGAGTCTAATCAGGTTAGTTGATTCCCAGTTTGGATCGGTCAGCAGACATGGTGCTACCCAAGGCTAAGTCACCACTACAGGCTCCTGAAACCCTGAATCAAACCCTCCAGGTTTTTGTTGTTCCTTTACAAGTGGGCAGCGCATTGATGGGGTCAGAACAAGACAATCCCAGTGCAAGGTTTTCAGAGTCCAGCTAACTGTCTGCCATCCCCTGAACAAGGCTTGAAACAGCAGGGAAGCCCTGACTGCGTGAGTATAGTTAATAGACAGCCAAGGTGGGGGAGATCGTCTCTTTAAATGGATTTACTGCCTTGGCCTGAGGGCACTTCCGGGATCAATTGAGGGATCTCCCCTGCCTGCTCAGTTGATCCTGCTGCATCAATCCGTGGAGCCCGATGCAGCCCCGGCAGTGTAAACACAGCCTTAGGGTCTAGATTTTGAGTGTTGATCTTTAGTACCCTGCGGCCTGGTTCTCAGGGGGGTTGGGCACCTGCGGCTCCCACTGACTCCCCCTGCAGCTGTGGGTGCTGCACAGCTCTGGGACAGTCTCTAGCTGGGAGAGAGAAACTCAAGTGTCCAAAATTAGGCCATTTTGCTGAATTTGGGCCTGAATGTTGTTAGTGCTGGTAATACATGAACTAACGTGAGACATCCTGATGCCTGGGCCCCTGCTACGTCTGCTCAGTTAGTCGGCTTTCCACTACTTATTATATTCAGCATGGAAAATTGGTACAAGGAGTCAACGGTCATTTCTTATGCATGAGTTTGAACACACCGAGATTGTGGGTTTATGCCGACTGACTTGACATTGGCCTGGTTAGCACTTGGCTTGAGACACGTGAAATGTTGCCTTAAGTGACCTTGTTATTAAATGACGTGTTCAAAAGCCTGTATGTGGGACAAAGAGATGTTTTGACCACACAATGCTCTTAAAGATACCGACACCCAAAATGTACAGCCAAGGAGCAGTTAGCAATGTCCAGAAACACCTATGCAGACATAAGGGTTAAAGTGGCCTTTGTATGAGTGTATGAGTTATATAAGATACTTAATATTCATAACATTCAAAAGAGATTGGAAAAGAACTAATAAATATATAATTTAGACGTGTATAATATGTCAGACAGAGCTTCAGAGGAGAAATCCACTGTGACCCACCTATACCTCAGGACAAGGCAACTGGCCAGTACTTCTTTCTGTATGTCTCTCATTTCTTATGTTAATAGTAAGTGTAATTGCAAGGAATACTTTTGGTAGAAATAAGGGTTTGAATTAATCAACCTGGGTGACTTGGACCCCAAGTGTGTGGCATTCTCACCTGACAATTAAATAGAAGCATAATCTAATTGTGAACCAATTGGCCAGAACCCTTCTTTTCCTACAGTGTCAAAGGCTCACCCCGATTTCCCCTCTTTAGATCCCTTCTCAGTACCTTTGAACTTCCTCAGAGTCTCTTTTAAAGCAATTGTATTCTGGGAGAAATCACGGAGTCTCTTTTCCAGTTCAGAAGAAATCTCCTCTGGCTGCTGGAGCTTCCCCTTCTCACACCTGGAGAGAAACATTTTCACATGTTACATTTCATTTAGTGACTCGTAAGTTCTTGCTAGTGAGTTGCTGATCTCGTGGGCCTGGAGTTAGCATTTCTCTACTGCTCCCAGTCTCAGAGCAGGTGCAACACAGGCCATGGCAGTGCCACCTTCCCTCAAAAGTCCCATTAATATTCTTCAACTCTGGCCTGCAGAGACCAGCTCTGGGACAAAAGGGGAATTGAGTATCTGTGTCCAATTCATTCCTTCGTCTGAGGGACAGGAGGTTCCAATGTTAAGTGTTGTAGAAATCTGCCCACTGAAAACTGATACACCAACTCCCTGCTCCACACAGGTCTTCACACAGCCCTCAGGTGGGAAAGAGTCTTCGTCATTGCTGCCCTGGGCTGAATGGCAACCAGCGCCCCAGCAGTGAAAGGCCCATATTCCAGCCCCACAATCCTGAGGCAACCTGTCATCCAGGGATATGACACCTCTAGTAGCGTCTCCCATTCAGTAGGCAATTCCAGAGTCTTCTATAAAAGCCTGAGAACCTCAGGATTAAGTTGACCGGAGAGATTTGTAATCAAAATGTGACTTCTGAACACATTTTGCTGTAGAGCCCTGGGGAGTTACGTTGCTAATGTCATCTGCAAGCTCTTTCCCAGTGTTGTGAGGTGTGAGGGGGAGTGAGAAAGAGCCACGCACCTGCTCAAGGTGCTTCTGACATCCTAGAGGAGGGAGAAAGGGAGGGAGAGTGAGCGACACAGAGAGAACTTCAGCCCCACCTGACACACAGTTTGAATTCCGAGGAAGGGATTTAGCAAGTAGGGGAAGAGAGGCCATGACCTGGCTCCAGGGCTATGCATTCCCTGAGCTAATGGGGTTTATCCATCTCTAATATCAGTGTGTCTGTGACTCTGCAAAGAACAATAATAAATCACATTTCAGGAATGCACGCACTGAGTTACACTGAGATCTCTGACGGATGGACTCCCATGTCCATGTTTAAGGAGCTGTCCCAAAGCAGCTGTGTTGGCATCTGCTAACTCACTCTCACCTGCAGGAATTCACTTGCAGACTTCTGACACTTTCTCTCCATCTCACTGATTAGCTCACTGACATGAGAAATCTCCTCAGAGGGCTTGATGATATTTTCATCCTGTATCTCCACAATCTCCTTGTCCAGTTTTTCCAGCAGGAGTTGCTCTTGTTCCTCCAAGAACTGCTGCAGTTGCTGAAATTCAGACTGTTTTCTGCCTCTCCTTCTCTATCTGTTTCTGTAATGCAATAGAGAAAGGCACGGCCAGGGACTAAGAGGCAGCATGGGATCCCTTCAAGGAGAGCTGAGTGTGCAGGAAGAGAACTTCTTTGCAAACCCCAAAATTTCTGACACTTGACTCACACCGTTTTCATTTCTCCCCAATATCTTGGAAAAGGGGTTTCCATGTTTGACATTGTTAGGACTCAGCATTACATGGCCAGAAGTTCCAGGGGAAAGCCACAACGTCTAGAAAATAACTCATAACTGAAATGAAAGCTTAGATGCTGGACATGAATCTAACACAGAAAATCTATGATCATGGAGAAGCACACATTCACCAAGGTCATAGAAGAATCTGCCTACAGACAGACCTCTCACCGCAAGTCTCCACAGGTCAACAACAACAGGCAGCTACCAGATACTCCTGGCTTTTCCCCTCCCCAGTCACTTGAAATCCCAGGAGCTTTTCTCTCTCTTCCCTCAGAGTCTTCAAATGGGCTTGAATTTTCCTGTAGAAACAGAGATGATTTGGGAGATTTCATTTTGAGGATTGAGAGGGGTGTGTAGGGGGATGGTTTTCCACCCAAACCCAAGGTGACTCTTGGTCCTAATCAGCGTATGACACCAGGGACACCAAGAAAATGCAACCTAACAATGGAGACTGGGAGCGCGTCATATTCCAACTTGTTTCCAATTCAGGTTCAGTCTTTTTATTAACTAGAGAAACACCGCTTTTATCCAAGTTTGACTGGTATTTATTAACTAATCAGTAGTACAGCACATAAAAGGAAACTGGAGTCACATGGTGGCGAATCAGAAAATTAAAGGAACAAAGTGATTCAAATCCCAGACACCAGCAGGGCTCGAAATATGGGCTGGGATTCTCCAAGGAGCCCAACTCCCAATTGAATTTCAGCTCTGAAGCCCTGGGGATTGTTCTGGTTGGACAGAACTGGTCTAAGCACTAGGTCAAACCCCATTAGACTTGCTGATGTGTGTTAAGAATGGTTGGGGTTTGCCGTAGTGCTGTCCTGAAAGGTCCCAAGTCCTGTGAAGATCCCAGTAGCAGTGGATTCTGGGAGACTTCAAAACACTTCACGGTGGGACAAATGGAACCAAGGAATGAAACTAACAAATAACTATTCTCCCACAAGGCTTTGGATGAGAACAATATTATCTTCTTTCCCTCCCTTGGATGTAGTAAGTTTCAAGGTAATGTGCCTATGCTCTGCCTATTCATTACGTAGTTATTAATATTCATTTTGTAGGTGTCAATGTAACCAAATAAGGGTCTACGGGGAGTTGCTGGAAATGGATACATTTACACACTGTTATGGATAAAAGGATTGTAAAGTAACCCCCATGTCTCTCACTCCCAGAGGTGGAACGAGCAGGCAACAATAAAGGGTGCCATCTCCCCAATCTTCCCCCAGGACAACCTGTTTGATTATTTCTAACATTGTTTGTTAGGTGTGTGATGATGTTTAGATTGGGGTGACCATTTATGATATTATTGATATCAATATTGCTTAATTACAATAATTCATACAAGATATGCCATGTCAGGTACCAATGGAAAAGTCATGATTCGCTGAGATTGATAAGCACGTTTCTATGTATGCATCAATTTTGTATTATGAGTTGTAAAGATGTCTGGTATATTTGTATATCAAACTTGTGTTGGGTTTCTGGGTGACACCCCAGACAGGTTGGCAGCAGCACTAAGCCTGTTGAATGGCCCATCAAGGGAACTCACAGGTACAATGAGCCTAGTGAAAGAAGCCAAGGGCTACACCTTATGAGTCACCAGGACATGTAAGAATGTGCCTAAAAATATAACAACTGACAATTTTTTAAAGTCTTTATATACAAATGCTAGAAGTCTAAAAATTAAGATGGGTGAACTTGAGCGCCTGGTATTAAATTAAGATATTGACATAATAGGTATCACAAATATATGTCAGAAGAACAGAATAAGTAATACTGGTTGAGGAGTGAAAGCAAGCATCAAGTCAAATGAAATAAAAAGCTTAAATGAACCAAACTGCCATAGAATCTCTATGGATTGTAATTCCATACTTGAATAATAAGAATATAACCTATGTATAATAAGGATATAGGGATATACTACCGACCACTTTACCAGGATGGTGCTAGTGACTCTGAAATGCTCACGGAAGATTAGAAAGACTATAAAAATAAAAAAACAATAATAATGGGGGATTTCAACTATTCCTCTTTTTGACCCCTGTTCTGATGCTTGGACCCAAATGCTGCATGCTTCCCCATTTCCTGACTGATCCTGTTGTGGGCTTTGCCTCTCTCTCAAGCGCTCCTGACTTCAGAGCACTTAACCAAACAACCATACTCAATCAGCACCCATTGCTAACTCCAGAGCATTTGGATAGAGTTTGATTGTCCTGGTTTTTACCCAGATTGGGTCTCAGGGGAGCAGACAACCTACTTTGCATCAAGGCAGAGATGAGTGGAAGCCAGCCCTTAAGACTAGGTATCAGCATTCTGAATATTTAGTAATGGCCCTTGGCCTTACTAAACCCTCTGCCGCCTTTCAATACCTAATTAACAAACAGTCTTCAAGACATCCTTGACCAATATATGGTGGCATATCTGGATGATATCCTAATCTATCAAATGACCAAGCAAGCCATGACCACCATGTCCGTGAGGTTCTCACAAGATTACACCAGCATGGGTTGCACGCAAATCTGGAAAAGTGAGTATTCCATTAGTTATCCATCAAATGTTTGGGTTCATCCCATCAATGGGAGAACTACAGATGATCCTCAGATGGTGTCAGCCATTCAGGACTGGGCAGAGCCCTGGACTATTTGATACATTCAGAAACTCATAAGGTTTCTATAGAAGATTTATCTCCAACTTTTCAAATATCACATCTCCCATAACTGTCATCCTTCATAAACCTGTAAAGTTTCAGTGGCCCCCCGAGGCCCATCAAGCTTTTGTACATCTAAAGGTAGCCTTCACCTCAGCCCTAGTGCTAGCCACCCTGACCCCAACCACCCTTTTATCCTTGAAACTGATGCCTCTGTTGTAGCCAGTGGAGCGATACTGTTCCAAAGAATGGAGTCCCAAAAGAAGATACATCCATGTGCTTTTTTCCCCCTTGAAATTTACTTCAGCTGAATGCAATTATGAAATAGCTGACAAGGAATTACTCACAATCAAGGCAGGTCTTGAGACATGGCAACACTATCTCAAGGGGGCTAAACATCCCACATGAGTCTTAACATATCACAAAAATATGGAATATATATGATCCACCGTGGCTCTGAATCAGCAGCAGTTATGCTGGGCTGTGTTCTTTTCAAGGTTTGACTTCATGCTCACGCACTGCCCAGGCCACAAGAACGGTAAGGCAGATGCCGTTTCACAGAAGGGAGAGTACTATATGGAACCTATCAATCGCAAAGAACCACCACCCAACATAGTAAAACTACATTTCCTTTTGGATCTGTGTCATCAGACTGTCTTACCTCACTTCGAATAGCCCTTCCTCATGATCCTTTTTTAAAGCTCATAACATCATCCAAGGAGGGCCTCTTTGGGACCGCCCTACACCATTACTCCTGATCTGATGAGCTGTCCTATGTTAATGACTGTCTATATGTCCCCGAGGGTCCCCGTGACTCAAGGTGCTGAACACACACCATGCCATCCCTTGGGTGGGTCAGTTTGGACAAGCCAAGACATGGTGTGCAGTAGAGTGCTCATTCCAGTGGCTGCAGATGCGGGATGATGTCAGGTCCTGTGACACTTGCGCTCACACTAAGACTTCCCAAAGCGAGCCTTTCAGATTCCTGCTACCGTCCAAAACGCCTTCCTCACCCTGCTCACATATAACTCTAGATTTCATAGTCGAACATAAGCAGAACACAGTATCATACTAGCAGTAGTCGATCAGCTTGAATGCCCCAAATTATTCTGTGCGTATGCCTCCTGACTGCAGAGACGATCCCACAACTCCTAATTATGTATGGCTTTTAACTCCCTTTCGTCTCCCCAATCATTTTACCACAGATTGGGGCTCTCAGTTTATATCCAGGTTTTGGAAGGAAGTGTTTCACCTCCTGGATGTCCGTTTTCATACATCTGCCTCCTATCACCCCCAGACAGACAGCCAATCGGAACGAGTCAACAAGGAACTTGGGCAGTATCTACACTGTTTCCTGAACTATTGCCAAAATCACTGGGTTGCATTACTCCCGTTAGCCGAAAATGCTTATAATAATGCAGACAGCGCTTCCATCAAATTCAGGCCACTAAATATCTACAGATGGGCCAATCTACACAAAGATCAGACGATCAAATGCAGGCCTTTACACCGTTCTTTGGGAAATCAATCCAGTGGCATTTGAATTGCAGCCTCCTCAATCCTGGCAGCTCCATCCAGCATTTCATTTATGCCTCCTGAAGCCGTTCCTTGATCATCTGTTTCCACCACCCCTGCCCCCAGTTCACAACAGGCACACACTTCAGAACATCCTGGATTCCCACACACGCAGAGGAGCACTGTATTATTTGATTGACTGGGGAGGTATGGGCCTGAAGGATGTTCTTGGAAACCAGCCCATCATGTTCATACCCCTGCAAAACCATGGGCCTTCCACAAGGATTACCCTGAAAAAGCTGTCCCCAAGGCACCGGCCTTTGTGTGTGTGTGCCGGGGGGAGGGGAAGAGCTGGTGTCAGGCTCCACAGCTCTCAAACCCAGGCCGTGGGGCTGCTAAATAGGAGCCTTACTCATTGCACAGGGTGCTGCCAGGCCAGGTAGGCAAAGTGCAGCTGATACCACAGAGGCTACACTTGCGGACTCCATGGGATCAGCTCACTAGCATCCAGCTTCTACAATAAAGCTTTCTGTTCGTGCCACACTCCTTCTCTGAGCAATTAGTTTGCTAGGCCTGCTGTTGGCTGGCTGGACCCCTGAGACCAAGTTCCTGTCTCCATGTTTCTGTTACTTCACCTTGTTCCTGCTCTCTTGTCCTGACCCCAGTAATCACTCTGGCTTTGATCCTTGGCGTGGCTTCTACCTCTGAGGCTGGTTTGACCCTTGGGTGTGACTTGGGGCTGACCACAACCACAGCTGTTGGAATTATTAATATTTGAAATGGCTACAGGAAATCACCAAACACAATTTAACCATAAATTCCTTTATTAAATCCAAAGGCCAAATGCAGTGTAATAAGAAGTGAGAGCTTAAGGCTTGCAAACAGGCTAAGGCTTAAGGCCTAAGTGGAAAAAGCCAAGTTAACAGAAACCAGCCTGTGAACTTAGGACCTAACTGAAACTGGCATGGAGAAAACGCTGATACTGCAGCATACACATTTCCAAAATATTACTAATATCAAAACATTACTAAAAATACACAGCAGGTGCAGCAGGCACCAAGACATCCAGACAACAAAGAGATAACTGACTCCTTGAAATGACACTTTGATGGAGAGAAATGTCTGATAAGGTGATCAATGGAGTTGTTTTGCCCAAATTGTCCAATTTATGGTAAAGGGTGGCATTAGATTATGTGAAGAGGGTGGCAACTACCTACGTCGAAGGGGGCAGAATGAAATTATCTGTAGCAGTGTATAAAGGAGGGTGTCAGAGGGAATGACTTTGTCTGGCCTAGGGGATAATGGAAAGTCCCGCAGTTGGGCTGTGTCCGTTGAAACGCCGCACTCATATAGGAAGCAGACCCATAGATACTCTGTAGGTCGCTTCTCATTGTGCTGCACGCAATAAAACCTGGCCTGGGTGCCTTCGTTGCTCAGCTAATCTGTGGTCGTGTCGATTCATTCAATCGTGAGCGCTGTCTCAGCTACCTGCAGAGCTAAGACAGCACCTACATGGGGACACACGCACGCACCCTACTCTGACAAGCACCCACACCGGTAATAAAACCGACAACATGCAGTTGCTCCAAACATGCCTAAAAAGCCTAGCTAATCAGCAAATTACTACACCCAAATGGTAACAAAACATTTACAAGTATTTGATTAAGAAACTTACAAACGGGCTAAATCCAGAGGTGCTGAGACCCATATTCCTCAGCTCCAACGTGCTCAGGCAGGTACTAGCAAAGACCCCTTTAAAAGTTTGCTTTTTATACCCTTTTACAAACAAGTGTTGTCACTGCCAGTTACTGACCTCAGCTAAAAACTAACGTGAGACAGTTCACACTGATTTCCAGTCTTAATCCACGTCAGAGTTACAACCACCTTTCTTCCCAAGGCCTTTCCTCCACTCCTTCTTGCTGTCCAACAGTTTCTCAGTGTGCCTGGGTTCACACAGGCTTTAACACGAGTGTGTGAGATGGGAAGGGCTGTGTTAGCTCACTTTAAGACAGATTCTCTCTGTTTGAGTTAAAACTGTCTGCAGTCATCCCTCTCGGTCAAAGGCCTTCTTTTTAGAAATGTCCCCTTATCTCATTAGTTATTCTTTGCGCCAGACGTCCTCCCTACTTTATTCCTTCTGACTTATTACTGAGTATTTTCAAGGCCTTCCTTCAACCTGCTAGTCCGGGCCTTTCTTTACAACACAGATATATTTCCTCAAACAAACTTAAGCTAACATTAATTCTTTAATTTTACCCTTACCCTACAACGACTCTTCTCTGGGCTTTTACCATTAAGTCAGCCTGCCCCATGTACTTGCCCTGACAGACAAGTTGTTTGACCCTGCTGGGCACACAGGGGGAATCATGGGAAGGCACTAGCTGGAAGCAAGCAACCACTGCAGAGTGGTTATGTGAGCAGCTGACAAGTTGTTATCACTCGGGCTGTGCCTCTGGGGGGCCAGCCTACTCCAGCAGTGGGTTTAGTGTGAGCACAGGACTCAAGTTAGGGGCAGCTTTCAAGTTGACTTGAGTTAACTTTGCAGTGAAGGCGAGCCCTCAGATACGATTACAACAAGGGCCATTGCTCCTACCGAGGTTCCTATGGACGTCAGTATTTTCCATCTGTTTTGTAACAGGCTTGGCTGGAGCTTAACAGTTGCCCTGTTTTAGCTTGCTGTTTACACACTTCTGCCGAAACTGGTTTACATAAGAAAAGTTATCTATGCATTATTGTTTTCGAAAACCTTGTCATCCTCAGGTGATTGTGTCTTTAATATCACCCCCAGGTGTTGTACATGTTGGGATCTTGGTATTACTCTAATTCTTTGAGTTGCCTTATTAACCATCATACTGAATATTCTTACGTTTGCAACTCTCTCTCATGCTGCAGAGACCCACATACTGATCCATTAGTGGGGCTGTGGGGATGCAGTAAGAAGAAACGCTGCCGGATCTAATTATTATTAAACAAGGATATTGTAGTAGTGCCCGGGGACCCAGAAGGAAATGTGCAGATCTCTGTTCTAGTGGGCCTCATTCCAATGGCTGCTATCAGCCTACTAAAGCTGCAGGATGTGACCACCAGCAGAAACCCTTGACCTGTGACTCTGTGCAAAGCACACGTACCCCAATGACAGCTCTATAGGGTTGACCATCTGTGACTGACTTCCTGGGCTGTGTGAACTAGAAGTCCTAATGGAATTGCCCCTCCTCTAACCTCTCTGAGTCTATGTCCACATGGACCACTGTGTCCAGTGTAGCTGGTGCAACCACATAGTGATGATGGGGTTAACCTAGGCACGTTTTCATCATCAACGTTTCTGCCAGCCAGCTAGAAAGCCTGGATTAACTCGGCTAAGATGTCACTTTCCATTAAGGTGAAAGGTTCCCAAATAGCAGTACAACACTGGTTCTCTCGGTGGAGTTATGTGATAGAGAGCTCTCTAATTCTGAGCTGCTTTCAGGCAGGTTATGAACTTGGCAAAGGGAAATGATTCTGCACAACAAGAAAGGTCGCTGATGATGACTATAGAAATCTCAGGAACACGAGCAGTGTCGAAGAGAGACTTTGCTCGGAGAGGAACTTTTTGGAATTCTGAAGAGGATCATGTGGGAACGTACTAAAAAAGCCTCGTTAAACTCACTGTCTGTTGGCTTCTCAGCCATCTGGAACTGGATCCGAGCTTTCTGGAGAAAGAATGGCCTGTTGACCCTTTCAATGCTCTCTCTTGTAATTGGATGCCTCCTGGGATTTTTGCTAAGGGTTTTGGAGCTGACAGAACTGGTAAGTGGCAGAAATGTGTTGTATGTGCAGAAAAACTTTGGTGGGATTATGTGGGGGGTTCAAACTGCTCAGTATAGTTAAAGGAAATATTGTGGTAATGCTTCTTTTATGTAGAAATGCACTAGAAAGGTGTTCATTTGCACTAGATTAAAATTTACTCTATGAATTGTACAGAGAAAAAACATCTGCTCATCTCATCCTGGGAGAGGCTACTCACAGCTACTGCACCCAGGGGCTACAGCTGCTTTGGGGAATGGTTCTGCAGCATGGGAAGGGGCAGATTCATTTCACCAATCCCTTCCCACACATCTGCCCCATTCCTGGTTCAGCTACTAGGGCTAGCTGCTGGGTGCAGGATTTGCTCCACTCTGCAAATGAGCAAGATTCTGTTGTCCTAGTACTTAGCACTTGCATGGCGCTTTACATCTCTGTCCAAAGTCTGTGCAGATGTCACTGATGAGTCCCCCCACCAGCCCGGGGAAGTTTGTCAATGTGTACAGTGAGCCCCATTAAATTCAGATGAAGAGATTTACCCAAGGCCACACACCCAGTCAGTTCCAGAGAATTTCTGATACCTGCCCTCATGCTGCCTCTCATCTGAGAGCTTCTTGGAGGGGAATTAACAGAGCCAAAATTTAATTGACTAATCCAATCTTTCAGCATTTCCCATGATCCTTGGGACTGTGGCCAGAGAACCTGACTCTAATGCAATGCTAGTGAATAACGCACAGTTAAAATGTATGTGGTAGGTTACATTGGTTGTCTTGGAATATGCAACAACTCACTCCCGATTTTTAACCATGGCGTTATTTTTGCTGGCTTGGGTGCTGGGTATTAGTGAAGTGCCTTTGTTTGGTTTTTACATTTCAGAGCTCCGCTCACCCTGGAACAGCCCCATTTAATCTGGCAGGATTTAGAAATGTCTGTCACTTCAATTATGCCTCCTGGCATCGCTGCCCATAGCAGAGATAATCTCGTTACTTAAGTGAAGCAAGCTGCAAGCCTGGCGATTCTCCGTGCCCAGTGGCACCCAGTCTGCCACGCCCGCTGAGCTGTCATGGACCATGGTAGAGCGAGCGCCCTGCCCGCTGAGCATCTGTGCCCACTGACCCACTGAGGGTCAGTTTGCTGAATCCCCAACACAGTGAGCCCCCGACCTCTGCTCCCTGTGTCCTGCCTTTGCCCCATCGCCTGTGAGCATTTCCTGAGCAAGTACATGCCATGTCTGCGGGCCACTCTTCTCCCCTTTGTTCCACTAGAGATGGACTAATAGCTTATTTCCAGCTCTAACTTTTATCATATGCCATGACAATGGTGTCCCCTTGTGCTGAACTACAACCATGGCATCTCTGCTGTGGCCCTGAGAGCAGAGCTCCTGCCTGTGGCGTTCAGTGATCACCGAGCTGGATTCACAAAGGGAACGTAGGCCCCACCGCTCAGCTGCTCCTCACGATGTCAGCGGCTCACTTTCTATCACTGAAGTTCCCAAGGTGCCTGCATTTCAGCCACCAAGGCCCTGATATTGCACAGCAACTTGGCACCTAACTCGTGCCAAAGCCCCAGTGGGATTCACGGGCCAAGTGTACCCTGCCTGGATCACTCGCTGGGTCCACTTGTGAAGAGCCCTAAACCGGAGAGAGAGAAAACAGCTACACACACTGACACTCAGCCCGATAACCACGCTTACGAACGACGTGCCGTGAGTCTGGAAGGTGCCTGCGCTGCTGCTTGGACCTCCGGGCTTCTGCGGGAGGATCAGC
Source organism: Mesoclemmys tuberculata (assembly GCA_007922155.1). Lineage (NCBI taxonomy): Eukaryota > Metazoa > Chordata > Testudines > Chelidae > Mesoclemmys > Mesoclemmys tuberculata. The sequence continues at coordinate 2,325,079 of ML675700.1, forward strand.
ACTGCTGCTGTCAGGAGGCGGCGAGCCCAGTTGTTCTTGCTCTGCCATGTCCCAGGGCTCCAAGCGCGCCTGCCTCTCAGCTCACATGCTTGCCAAGCAGTTGCGGCCCACGTCACTGAGTTTCTGCTGTGCTCTGTGCCTGCTGTGCTTCCCCCTCACCGTATCCACCAACCCCTCATGGCAGCCAGGCTCCTCTTCGTCACGCTGCAGGCCTTGGATCCTACCAAACCACCACGCTCCCCCAAGCACCTTCCTCCAGGCTCTGCTGACCCACCCGAACCGCTGGCCCTCTGCGTGCCGAGTCCCGATGCCCTGCACACACCCGTCTCCCGTTTCCTTCCCGGGCCAAGCCCAAGGCCCTGCCAGCTCAGCTCAGCCCCTGAGCTCAAGAGCTCACTGGGCCCCGGGACGTTTCTGAGCCATTCAGCTGCTGGGTCCCTGGTCCCCATCCTGTGGGCAGGACACTGAGCTCTCGTGATGCGCTTAGTCGTACCCTCGCCAAACTTGGCACTCGCTGGTTCTTTGTGCTGCTCTGTCCCTGTGTCCGACAAAATGTGAGCCTCCTGGGCCCTGCTAATCGGTGTCCCCAGCCTTGCTGACCCTCAAGCCCTTGTGCCAGCTGAACCCCCATCTGCAGCGCCCGCTGAATGCCCGCACTGCAGCGCCTTTTCTGTTCTCTGTGCTGCTGGGACCCTCCATCTTAGCTCAGCTGGATCACTGTGTCCCCATGCCCCAGGCCTTGATGTGCCAAGCTCTTCGGCCCTGTCTCCAAGGAGGGCTCATGTCCCCAGCCAGCTTATCCTCACCTGTCTCCCCAGTGCTAGGGGACAGGGCCCTTCCCCCCAGCACTGCCCCCCTGTCGGGGTCAGATCCCCTTCCGTGTCTGGCCTGGGTGGCCTCTGGGCTGGTGGCGTCTCCCTGCTCCAGGCTCTGCCCAGGGCCGCCCTTGCTCTCCCCAGCCGCTCGCCGCACCCGGCTCCAGATGGCTCCAGCCCCACTCGGCTTCAGTGCGGCTGTGGCCCTGCTCAACTCGGCTCCCCGGGCTTCTCCTCTGGGCTCCCAGCCGCTGCCTGGCTCCCGGCCCTCAGGTGCTGCTGTGCCCTGGCAGCTCCAGTTCACACGGAGGATGGGACCCCTCCAGCCGCCCGGCTCCCTCAGTGGCCTCCCGCCCTGTCAGACAGGCTAACATGGAGCACTGGCCTCTCCCCACTGGCCCTGGGGGCTTCGGTCTCAGGGTCCTGCTTCCTCATCGCCCCCTCCCCCGTCCTTTGGGAATGAAGATGCCACCCCCCCGTGTCAGTGAGGGGCCAGCCCCCGTACATAAGCGCAGCGACTTGCAGGGGAATGTCAGCCCTAGTCTGTAGGGGGAGGGACGCAAATTCCCGCCCGAGAAAGTTGGGGGCTAGAGGCCTGAGACCTGAGTGGGGGTCTCTCGGAGGGCCCTAAGCAGCCTACCCATAGGGGTCCTGGGGCCAGTGCAACGTCAGCGATGGGTATTACTGGTGACACCGGCCGCTGAGGGATTATCGGTGACAGCAGGCCCTCAGCAATGGGGGAGAGGAGTTCACAGTGACAGCGGGGAAGGGCTGTCCGTGATCCCTCAGGGGTGGGTGAAGTGGGTTATCGGTGACAGCGATCCCCCATTGATTGGGGGGGATGACAACGATGCCTCGTGAATTGGTGAGGGGGCTGGAGATGGCAATGAACGCTCAGTTGGGGGCAGGCTTGGTGGGTGACCGTGATCCCTCAGTAAAGGGGGTGAGGGGTATTCGTGACAATAATGCCTAGGGGTGTGCCGAGACTGCGATAAAAACACTGCGGCGCCAACTCACTGTCAGTGCCTCGGTCAACTGCCGCGGGCTCACGGGGCTCGGGCTGCGGGGCTGACACAGATGTTTGGGCAGGAGCTGGAGCCAGGGCTCTGCGACACCCCCTCCATGTCCCAAGGCCCTGGCTCCAGCCCAAGGCTGAATGTCTGCATTGCAATTTTAGCCCCACAGTCTGAATCCCAGGAGCCCGAGTCTGCTGACCCAGGCCAGCCGTGGCCAAGCTGCAGGTTTTCATTGCAGTGCAGACGCTGGGGAGGGGTCTGCTGACAGCAATCCTTCAGTGATGGGAGAGACGGGCTGCTGGTGACAATGGCCCCTCAGTGTCTGGGCAAGGAGGTTACTGGTGACAGCGACCTGTCAATGGCAGGGCTCCCTCAGGGAAGACTAGACTTGGCAGAATTCAATTTTACTTTTTAAAAATTCATTTCAATAGATATCGATGTTTATTTTTAAGCATTTTTATTGATTTAAATTTTCACAGTCTCACAAAAGCACAGAGGACTGGACTACACGACCTTGAGAGGGACCTTTGCGTTCTATGATTCTATGAAAATTATGGAGGGTGGGTCAGACAATAATTATTTAATGACAGAAGATGCTGAGATTCAAAAAGTTAACGCTTCATAAGCCTTAAAACACAAATTGTCAACACCACATCAAAATACACAAAGTAACTATCCTTCAGTCAAACTCCATTAAGTTCTCAACCGCATTTCTCTTAGCCTGTCTGTACATTTTGATTATTATCGATGGAAATAGTTTTTGGTAGTATTTTGTGCATCAACATTTACAGATAAACATTTAATCCTTCCAAGCCCAGTGATGGGGCCAGAAGATTACTGGTGACAGCAATCTTTCAGGGTCTTGGTGGTGTGACAACGATCCCTTGGTGAAGGGCCTGGTATGTGTTAGTGGTGCCTGCAATTTGTGAAGACAGCAGAAGGTATCTGTGGTATTGGTCAGTTGGAGACTGATGGTGAAAGCCAGTGTCTTCAGCTAATAGCCAGAGACTTGTCCAGGCTACTGACCAACCGTCAGTAACATTGATTATACACAGAGTGCGTCTAAACTACAGATGAAAGAAACTGAAGAGCAGAACATTCCCCATTCAATCTGGTCAGTTCTAGGATCAGCAGCTTGTGCAACCGTAGTAGATTCGAAACCTTCTCACATGAGCATCATGTTGATTTTGTCCCTCTAAAGATCACTTGTTAGTGAAATTCATCTTTGTGCAAGGGGACAACACAAGGCCCAGGCCCCATTTAAGACCTCAAAATTAGACTGAAGTTTGATATAAATAGTGCATAATCTCAGTGCTGGCTCTGTGCACAGAAGTAAATTCCTCTCTGTGAGCACTGGTTTTAGAGTAGCTGCAAATGCTGGTGGAAAAGCCAAGGGAGTTTGTAAAATTAATTACTGTGTAGCAAGGAGATTGCAAACCAAATATCTCCAGGGTTTAATTTTTTATTGAGAAAATAAGGTAAATGTCACATGCAGCATTAATGCAAGGATCAGGTGGTACAGTTGAAATTCCAAAATTCTATAATAGCGAAGGGGATACACACAGAAAAGTCATATAAGAGCAGGGAGGGTCCAGTGGTTAGGGCACTATTCTGGGATTGGGGAGATCTGGGTTTAGTTTCCAGCTCCACCACAGGTTTCTGGTTTGACCTTGAGCAAGCCACTCTAGGGCTAGATCCACAAAGGAACTGATGCACCTCGCTGCGACTTTAGGCTCCTAAATCCAAAATATAGCTCCTCAAAAGCCCTTCTCAGCTGCCAGCTAACTCTGCAGATGCCCAGATTACCTAGGTCCTTAAATTTCCATGGGTAAAGTCCCCTCGGTTCCTAGCTTTTGCTGGTGAGCACGAGCAAAGCCCCCTAAGTCCTGATGTCGCTGAGTGCTGAGGACCTGCAGCACCCGTCTTGGTAGGAATTCTCAGCGGCCACCTTGGAGCGTGTCAACCAGAGCAGGCGCTGCACAAAGTGCTGCAGAGGATGAGCAGGTTACTGAAGTATTTGATACGAAGTGGAACAGCTCCAACAGGACAGCTGAGAGATCTCCATGGGTCAGTGACTAGGACACTCAGCGGGGAGGTGGGGGACCTGCATTTAATTGTCCTCTACAAGTCAGGCAGAGGAGGAATTTGAATCTGGGTCTCCTATCTACCAGGTGAGTATTTTAACCACTGGGCTATTGAGTTCAACTGGGACTGGGGGGGCACCTGCCCCACCATTTTTTTTCATGAGAAACCCTTGATCTGGCATAGGCACCTCTAACTCCAGGATAAAGTCCCAGGAATAACTGATTTTTTTGGTTCAGCGGCTGAATGAAAAATGGGGGGGGGGGGCGGAAGAGATATCTTGAGTCAAACAAAACATTTTGTTTAATTCTAAAGGTTTTGGGTGGTTTATTTTGTTGCCGTTTAAAAAAATTAAATAAAAAATTGAAGGGGAATTCTAAATGAAAAGTTGTTTCAATTTGAAACATCAGCGTTTCATCAAGAAAATGTCAGAATGAAATGTTTCAGCTTTTTTTTTTTATTTTATATATCTCTTTGTACCCAAAAGAGACCATTGCGTTAGAACGGAACGTGCTGCTTTCCAGTCATCCTTCAGATTCATAAAACCATTGACTTAGTTTAGTGTCATAGTTTGTCACCTGGATTAAAAATGTGTAGGGGTGCTTAAATATGGGTTAGAGCCTGGGCTGCTCCTGCACGACTCTGTAATAGCGATAGCAAAGAGCACTTTCTCTGCACTTGGCAAGATGGGTGTGACCTTTTCTCCTATGCCGACCAGGCCACAATTAACCAGGCTTTTGTGTGGGCAGTGTATTTCCAATGACTCCTTCAAGTGTGGTAGTCTAACATCTTCTTCCAGCTTTGCCTTCATTTAATGACACTCTGAGTTGGTGTTCATATTTCCAGTCCCAGTCCATTTCCCCTCTATAGCATAAAACCAGACAAGACCAAAATATTTAGCAATCATTTCTGGACAATGATAGGGACAGAACAGATTTTTAAAAACACACAGTTGGAATTATGGATCTGTTGCAAGAGCAAGAATCTGTAATTTTTGTACCTTTGAACAAAGTGTAAATTTCCACGATTTACATCTTGCCAGAGGATTCTCCCGCCTGATCAATGTTTGTTCTTTTCACAGGAGAAGCAATACTTTTCTTTTCCTGGGGAGCTCCTTATGAGGATGTTAAAAATGCTGATTCTACCCCTCATTACTTCCAGGTAAGAACAACTCTCTTACTTTAAGAATCAAAAGTCATGTTTATTAAATTGTGCTGAGCAAATGTATTTACAGGAGTCAAACCATCCTCTTTACAAACCCTAACAGAGAAAGACACTCCAGTCCTGAAAACATCCTCTGACCAAGGATCAGAAGATTGCACATTTGCATGCATTGACATTGTAATATATGTGCGTTAATTCAGGCATGACTTATCAGAAGCACATTCCTACCCATTTTTAAGTATTCCGTAGCAAACTCCAAAGTGGGAAGATACTGAAAGGTCTTCTATGCCAAATTTCCAATACTTACTGCTGCTATTCTTTTTTTCCCATGGTGATAAGTCCTAAGAAGATGGGGAAACAAGTAGTAACATCCTCAAATTAACTGCCACTTTATGAATCATCAACATGTCTAAACGAAATGTAGAAATGTAAAACCAGTTTCAACAGCTCTGTACTAGTGATACTTTAAAGATGATCCTGGAAAACCAGGAATCAAGACAATGCAGGTTTATTTCCTTCTCCTTTTCCTGCAAGAGAACAGAGTTTATTTTCTGGCCCTAAGGAGCGAATTTATACTAAGGGCTTCTTAGTTTAGTAGATAAAAGTATGCAGAGATACAGTAACTGGTGACATAGAAACAAGGCACACATTTTTAACTTACCTAAAGGTGTGGTGGATTCTCCATCACATGAAGCCTTTAAATCAAGATTAGATTTCTCTTTCTAGAAGATATGTTCTGGCTCAACCACAAGTTATGGGTGTGACCTGTCCATGTGTAGGGTAGCCACCTGAAAATGCCAAGGTCAGGGCAGGCTGCAAACAGAAAGCAGATTCTCCCAGCACTGGTGGATGATGCTGAAGTCAGACTTCCCAACCAGCCAGAAACTGCTTCTGATTCCCCCACACTGGTTATCAAGAAGCTAAAACAAAATATACACAGTCCCCTTTACTGCATTTCAGTCTCTGGCTCCCAATCAGCCACAAGGTTCAGTAACGAGATAAGTTATTTAATACTCTGTCCTCTTCGCCGAAAATGTTCTCCTGAACCCAAAAGGTCAGCCAGATTACCAGAACAATACAAGTTTGAATCTTACCCAAAATACCACGCAGCCAGCCAATCCTTTAGTAACTAAAACTAAAGGCTTATTATAAAAAGAAAAAAACAAACTATAAGAGAAGTGCTAAATGATTAAAGCAATCAGACACGTACAAATGATTTGAAAGTCCACATACATCAAGTTTCCAATAGAATGTGGAATTTGCAGGCTTGTATAGTCCCTCGGGTGTCCATCCAGTACCTAGATGGGTCTCAGTCATTTGTTTCACAACTTCAGTTATAGAATCATAGAATATTCGAGTTGGAAGGGACCTCAGGAGGTCATCTAGTCCAACCCCCTGCTCAAAGCAGGACTAACCTCAGCTAAATCATCCCGGCGAGGGTTTTGTCAAGCCGCATCTTAAAAACCTCTAAAGATGGAGATGTCACCACCTCCCTAGATAACCCATTCCAGTGCTTCATCACCCTCCTAGTGAAAAATTTTTTCCTAATGTCCAACCTAGACCTCCCCCACTGCAACTTGAGACCATTGCTCCTTGTTCTGTCATCTACCACCACTGAAAACAGCCTAGCTCCATCCTCCCTGGAACCCCTTTCAGGTAGTTAAAGGCTACTAACAAATCCCCCCTCATTCTTCTCTTCTGCAGACTAAACAAGCCTAGTTCCCTCAGCCTCTCCTCATAAGTCTTGTGCTCCAGCTTCCTAATCATTTTTGTTGCCCTCCGCTGGACTCTCTCCAACTTGTCCACATCCTCTTTGTAGTGGGGGGCCCAAAACTGGACACAATACTCCAAATGTGGCCTCACCAATGCCAAATAGAGGGGAATAATCACTTCCTGCGATCTGCTGGCAATGCTCCTACTAATACAGCCCAATATGCCATTAGCCTTCTTGGCAGCCAGGGCACACTGCTGACTCATATCCAGCTTCTTATCCACTGTAACCCCCAGATCCTTTTCTGCAGAACTGCTGCCTAGCTCGTCGGTCCCCAGTCTGTAGCTGTGCATGGGATTCTTCTGTCCCAAGTGCAGGACTCTGCACTTGTTCTTGTTGAACCTCATCAGGTTTCTTTTGGCCCAATCCTCCAATTTGTCTAGGTCACTCTGTATCCTATCCCTCCCTTCCAGGGTATCTACCACTCCCCCTAGCTTAGTGTCATCTGTAAACTTGCTGAGGGTGCAATCCACCCCATCCTCCAGGTTATTAATGAAGATGTTGAACAAAACCAGCCCCCTGGGGCACTCCACTTGTGATCAATTGCCAGCTAGGGCTACAACAATACTGAAATGTAATGAAGCATGACAGACAGCAATGCAATTGTTGTAAGATTTCACTTTTTACTTGAATTGAAAATCCTTGTATGTATCAAGATACACTACTGCCTTGGAGGAGTCTCTAATCTTTGGTTCCAGTTAGTATGGCTCATCTAAATGATTTCCATGTACTCCTTTTGTCTTACATGCACACAGCCATCCAGATAGATGTTTATCTAAGGCTCTGTTCTTTTAAAAACATATGCAAATAATAGCCCCAGTGAGTTTGTACAGTTACGCAAATGCCTGAGGGCATGTCTACACTACAGAATTATGTCAACCTAAATTACATCTCTTTTGTGTGTCCACTCTATGCTCCTTGTGACCAGGTGGTGCATGTCCTGACCAGGAGCACTTGTACTGATCGTACTGCCAGCGTGGGGCATTGTGGGACAGCTTCTGAAAGTCAGGAACAGTTGATGTCAGTAATGTAATGTCTACACTGCAGCTGAGTTGACCTAGCTACCTCGATATTGATTCTATGCCTCTTGGGGAGATGGAATTATTAAGTCCGAGTAGTGGGGCAGTTACGTTGGCAGAAATGAAATTTTAGTGTAAACATTTACATGGCTAGGTCGACGTAAGCTGTCGTGTAGAGCAGGCCTGGGTGTCTGTAGGAACAGGGCCAAAGTCACAGAAATAAATTGTAATTACTTTACGTGGAATTTATGGATTCCAATCACTGACCCAAGCTATTTGTGTCAATAAATTTCCCACCATATTAATGCAATTAACCTCTTGGTACATTTGCCCAAGAATCCTAGAAATTTGTTTTCAAGCATTAACTTTTCTTTTGTGGCTTGCTTGTTTAGCACAAGATGCATGTTGCAAAAGTCCCCATAATCTTAGTCAAATGCTTATGCTAAAACTCATGCTTAACTGCTAGACGTTGATAAGCTTAATCAAACTTATTGTAAAGCCTATCCAAAACATTCATATCTATTAAAGTGTCTCCCTGCTTGTGTTACATCTTGAAACGTGTGTATTAAGCGTTTTGGCATATAAACGGCTTTCATTCCAAAAACCACTCGTTAAAGAACAGGTCATGGTCAAAGGTCAGCACTGCTGTAGTGCACCTCATTTGTACTTCATTAGTGGGCCCTCACCAAGGCCAGTCTCCTCCTTTCCCTGCCCACCGTGGAGGGGTAGAGATTAATTATACCGAAGAACATTGTTCACATTGTTCTGCCCTTATAAGAAACCTTTCTGCACAGGTACAGAGCAAACGTGTTCATACTAGCACTTCATTTGCACAACTCTATCTCCTGTCCTCAGCAGCCTTTGGGCAGGAGTCCTAAATGGTCAGTATAGGGGGAATGGCAACAACTCCTGGTTTTAGGTTCCGTGTCACTTTCCATTACAAATGTTTTTTCTGACTATTATTAACAAAACCTCATGCCTCCATGGTTTACATCAGGAGCTTGAAATTAGACGGAGAATCATAGAATCATAGAATATTACAGTTGGAAGGGACCTCAGGAGGTCATGTAGTCCAACCCCCTGCTCAAAGCAGGACTATCCTCAGCTAAATCATCCCGGCAAGGGATTTGTCAAGCCTCATCTTAAAATCCTCTAAAGATGGAGATGCCACCACCTCCCTAGGTAACCCATTCCAATGCTTTCACTCTTCTAGTGAAACACTTTTTTCTAATGTCCAACCTAGACCTCCCCCAGTCTGAGGGCCTTTTGCTCTTCCCATGAAAAATAAAAAAATCCACCCAGATTTGGTCAAGTTATAAACTATCAAAATCGCTGTTTCCCATCTGTGTTTTCCTTAGCAGAGGCTTGTTGCTGAAATAGTGAGGAAAAATACTATGCGATCATGTAATTAAACTCATCACAATTCACATACACAAGGCGACAGAATTAAAGCTACACAGGAAACCATAATTCTGGCATTTCCTAACTTTGGAGTGCTTGACTTTGCAATTGTAATGTTCTTATTACAGGTTTTTTTAAAAAAACCTAATAGTATACATGCACCAGGGATACATTTCAGCTATTTCTGCAAGCCAAAATCAGTTAAAAATGAGGAAAGGTTGAAAATGTTTTTGAATGGAGCCCAGCTAATACCAAAAACCAAGAGTACATTTACTTTACAAAAATTCATCACCTTTTAAAAATGCTTAAATGTTAGAATGTCTGGAAATGAATGGGGCTGGCTGGAAAACAAGAATTACATTTCACACACACACACACAAATTGAGGTTTCCATGCAGAATGAACTCAAGACTTTCTGAAATTTTGCATGATAAAAACCAGAGACAGTTGCCCGATTCAGAGCTGAGGCTTGAACCTGAGTCTCCTAGTTCCTGGGTGAGTACCCAATCAACAGAACACAGTCTCTGCAGTGCTCTCTTAAGCTCGTCGGGTGGAGCTGTTCCATTTTGTAAAAATAATTAAAGATCCATTGGACCAGAGCAAAAAAAACTTGCTCTGCTGCCCATTGGGTAGGGCACCCATGGGAGATGTGTGAAATACAAGATCAAGGCCCTTCTCCAAATCAGTCAGAGCAAAGTTTTGATGAAACTTTCATTGAGAAGTTAACCAGGTCCAGCACAGAATGTTTGGTCAAAACCTGAGAGCGAGATAGTGATCTGCCCCAAAATAGCCAATAACCTGGTGGAGAGGGCAGGCAGCTGGGATTTAGGAGTCCCAGATGTAAGTCCCTGGGCTGAAGGAGGAAGTTGAACCTGTCTCTCTTACATTCCATTGAGCTGTAGGTTACTCTGGCGTGGAGTGGGATTCTCTGTCTCTCACAGGTACGCTTTGGACCCGAGAATCTTTCCCAACAAATGTTTCATCAAAGAAGTTTTGGTTTCAACAAACTGGCATTTTCCAGCCCAAAAAAAGTTTTTGTGACAATGTTTTGTGACCCAGCTAATTCCCCAGATCCCCTCACATTTTCAGCCCATCTGACTTACACCATCCACTCAACATTAGTCCTTTGATTTGTTCTAGAATGGAAACATACTATGGGATGTTTACTGGCAATTTTGTATGTTGCTTGTATAATGCATGGTAAAGATTTTGAAAGGACTTTTTCAGGACCCAGGCCATTGAATTATGCCAGAGTTCTGTATCGTTCTTGTAAAATGATGTCTTGCAGTGGAAGAATATGTTTAAGAATAGAATTGCAATGACTGATCTGTTTTGATCAATGATGTTACTGCACGTGTCAGTTACATAGTGTGGTCGGTTTATGCATGTGTATGTTTTAACAATATTGTGTAGCAACGAGCACATGCAGGGGTTCTGCGTGCAGAGAGTAGGTTACACTGTATGTTATTGGTACAGTATATCGGAAATGGGATTTCATAATCTCCTATTCATTTGTTATTTTGACCTTATTTTATATTGGGCTTATGCTTTGGCAAATTTTAGGGGGCAGTGTTGAGGCCGGGTAGGTGATGTAGGTCGACTGCCTTTGGCACGGCCCTTCCCCTGTCTGTGAGTGCAGACTGCTCCAACTGTAGTGGGACTGGTGCAGTTACACCGCAGACAGTGTGCGGCATGGTTCTGTGGAGTATTTATGTGGTACCACTGGCCTGTGCCCCTCCCATATGGGATCTGTTATGGGATCCCATAACAGATATGTGAATGTTTGCACTACAGCTCTATGGCAGTGTGGAGAGGAGTCTATCTTCCCTGACTCCTGCAAATTAGCCATGTGCAAAACCCTTTGATTTGGACCCGGACAAGTAGAGAACTGGTCAAGAAGACTTCAGCCGGGGAGTCTGGATAGATGTTTTACTATCTGTATTTACAAGTACAAATAAAAACAAGCGTATCTCCTTCAACCGTACTATTTCCATCATCCTCGTGTAGTCAGAGCCAGATACCCAGAATGCATAGTTCTCCATCTCATCTGACTCCTAAGTATATTGCGCTCTCTCTTTCTCTGAACTTCATTCTCCTCCTTGCGAAGCACTGGCTTCTTTGACAGGCTGCTCTAGGAATTTCTCCCTTCTTTAAAAGGCTCATTCACATGGCAGAGAATGTGCTGTCAGGGATTAGTGAGCACGGAGTGGCTCTGAGGTCACATTACACAGCAATTTTCATATACCAGAATTTATATCCCAAGGCCTCTTTCTTTCCAAAGCATTCAGGAAATCAGTTCTGATCCTTAGAGCCTGAGCAGTACAGCAAGCTAGCACAGGGCAAAATACAAACGCACCTTCAGAACACAATGAAGAATTGGTCTCTTTGCCAATCTTTCAGAGAATTGTAACATTAAGAATTGTTTATGGTTTATTCTACACGCTTCCTCCAGTTCAGGGGAGAGCGCTGTCCAAGGCGATCAGACGGCACAGATGCAATTCCACAAGTGCTCCATTACATCTGTGCTGAGCGTTGTCTAAGTGCTTGCACTGATAGGTAGAGTTATTAGCCAGCTGGACCTGCATTCTGCAGAATTTCTAGATTCTGTGGTGCTCAGCAATTCTGCAGCAGCTTCATTTAAATTGCTAAATGGAGGTTTTAATGAATTAAATATGAACAAAACAATCAGCACAGGGGCTTTGATTGGGGTATAAATTCGACGTTTTCTCCACCATTCCCTAGTCTGAAGGTTTGAATGTGGCACGGATATTGTAATGACAGCACATGACTGCACTGCACACTTCCTAAGGGGACGGCTCCGGGTTTTAGCAGCGAGGTGGGGAGCAGCTAGGGCTTTTGGCACTGCGGAAGGCACAGGAGGAGAGTTGGGTTTTGGGATTAAGTCCCACTGGGATGAGTGGAAACAGTGCACTGCTCTCAGAGCTACTATTTCTGGCAGCCTTCAGACTGAGGCAGCCAGCATCGCTCGCTAACAGTTCAAATTGTCAAGGTTTACCTCACAACCATGAGGCCTCGTCCTGATCACGTCGTGTCAAGGGGCGGATTTTGCAGAAAATATGGGAGCATTGTGGCTGCACTGCATATAGTCCTGCCCCTAGGTATTAAGCCTGTTGCAGCTCTCCTGGACAGTAGCAAACTTCAGGGCCTTTCAGATTGATTTCTGTTGGAGTCTGGTTATATTCTTAGTGTAACCTGTTTTATTTACACATAAACACCAGTCCAGGAACAGATATGGTCAAACGGCATGAAGGGCAACACCCCTTTTCAGGAGCATCAGCGGGCTCTCTGGAACTGGGTGATCCAAAAGGTGCACTTTACACCCTACATGCAGGTGCCCATGAGCAGTGACACATGCCACTCACAGCATTAGCCTTCTTGCATTTCCATTTCCAGCCAGCTCCAATAACATTCTCAACACAGTACAAGCAGTGTTAATTGCAGCTCCATGCATTGTACCTGGCTGAAGATGGAGCTTTGAAGCTTTGTTTTGGCTGGATGTATTGCTTACCAGTCCAATTGATGACTCATAAGAGTCAAATGGCACTGGTGAAGCTTGTGCTTTCTGTAAACCATTGTTGATTGATGGCTGTGTAATGTGTTTCCAGAAACTAACCACTGGATTTCTCTATTCTTGCATGGATTGATAGTGATTCTATTTGAGCAAGCTTCGCTATGACTCAGCTTAGTGTCTTGTGTTTGCAATTGCCTTAAAAAAAAAGTCTTACACTGCAGAATTATGGATATAAATAATGACATACAAATAAAATATTTAAATTTAAGATTCAATTTGAGAAATTATTGCCTTTAAACACCTATATTTAGATTTGTTGAAAAACACCAGCTTTGAAAAATTAATTCCTGATTCTAGAGAGATCACTGGAAAATGTTCATAATCAATTTTCACAATATTTTTCATCATCTAATATTTCACATAAATTGTTTGATTTGTACTTCTCCTTTCATTTATATATATTAGGGTTTTTTTAAGCATTGTTTATAGACTGTGGTTTCCATTATGGCCACATCTGTGGACTTGGTTTTGTATTGTTTTGAATCAATGCTTCTAAAATTGCTTTCCTCTTCCTTTTAATACTTCAAAATCCTTGGCCTGATTTGTTTTGTTGTTTTGTTGTTGTTTGGAGGGTTGCATGTTCTCATGTCTCCCTCTATGTGCTCTCAACTTTAACCCAAACTTTTGTGTCTGGAGATTTCCTTCATCCTATTACAAGTCTGAAATGTTTCTGACACATAGAGGGAGTGTGGTGGACGCAGCACTACCCCTGTGCAGCCCTCATCACTGGAGGGCAATCGAGCTAGCTTACTCAGGGAGCTCTGCAGGACTCTGGGAACTGTGTAGAGGAGGGGTCCAAGAACCCTGCACAGCTTAGGAACTCTGTGGGACCCTGGATCCACGCTCCCTACCTGCTCTCTGTGAAGCAACTTCCCACTCCTGTGCTCCCGCAATCTCCCCACCTTGATTCCTACTCCACCTCCCACCTCGTAGCTCCTGTGGACTTTCTGAAGTTCACAGGATCTGCTGTAGAACTGAGAAGGTCATCAGGAGCCATAGGTCCAATGTGGAAGTCCTGCAGACTTCAGAAAGAAAGAGGGTTCTAGAGAAAAGATAACACCGCCTAGCGCTGTGTGTTCATTTTTGGGGCATGTGACCAGGGAGCCAGCCAAGCCAGCGTGCTGTTTCTAGTGATAGCCAATATCTGCTGCTTCAGAAGAAATTGCAAGAAACCTGTTGTATTAACTTCAGTGGAATCAGTGCGCCCAGACAGTCAAAGATGCTAAGTTTTAAACAAAGTGTGGGGTTCTGAGTACAGAGACCTCCACTTACTTAGTCCCATGCCCAAAACATGAAAAATCTCTATAGCCTTTTATTAAAGATCAAGAAAAAGAAGGAAAAACAGTTAAAGCCTTTAGAATGTGAAGTATTAAGTAAGGCTTTTATCAACATCTCTTCTTCCTTTCTCTTTAGCTGTAGAGAGATTTTAGAAGGAAAAAAACCCCTATCTGGCAGTCTCTTAGATATATGCCGTGTAGTTATGGCCATGTCAGTCACAGGATATTAGAGAGACAAGGCGTACCTCACCCACCTTATCTCACTAGCGTTTTAGATGGGATTAAAAGTGCTAAAAACTTTCCCGGTTTGGGGGCGGGTTAAAGAGAAAAAAATAGTTGAGATTAGCTGGAGCTGTTGTTGGTGCTATTAAAGTCTAATCTTGTTTCCTGGAAAACAAAACAAGTCAAACACAAAAGGGGAGAGAAAAGAACAGCAAAGAGAAAATGCAGCTTGTGACTTACTTGCATCCTCATTGCTGGAGAAACACCGGCCTGGCAGACGGTCTGATCAGCTGCTCTGACCCTGGCAAACGTGTATCAGTACCGAGCTGCTTAGGGCATTGCTTTTAGTGCCTTTTTGTTTATAGGCTTACAGCAGTGTTGCTAAATATATAGTCTTGGCCCCTGATTTAGTATTATCCACAAAATACCATCCATCTTATAGAACACGGGCTTCTTAACAAGTGTCTCAGTGTGTGTGATGTGGGGATATTGTTTGGTTTGTGGAAATAATGAAATTGGTATTTTTGAGGGTGAGTAAGGATAAGAGGGGGCCCCAAAATGTTCCTGCCTGGGCCCCCAATGGGACCACAGCTGATGGCAGTCATGATGGGGAAGCTTGCTCCTTTCAGTCCTCCCAATTTTGAGCCAGCGGCTGTCTGCTAGCCTGATTTCTCTCCCCCTCCCCTACCCCCCCCCCCAAAAAAGTCTTTTTTTTTAAGACCCCAAAAGGGAGTGGTGGGCGGAATAGACCAGCCCCTTTTTATTTTGTCCACCCATTAGGCCTAATTTCTGACACACCAATTTTGGTCCGTTGCTCTGCGTTCCCATACGTCTCTACCAGGCATGATTTTAATACAGTTCTTGAATTCTCTCAGTAGGCCTTTATGTCTGGACTAAAGCCGTCATTCTGTCTCCTGTTCCCATCTTTTTCCATTAACATTTATTATTACCCATTGTTGTGGCAGTTTATGAACTTACGCTCACAGCTGAGCTCCCAGTTCAGGTAAATTTGGAGGCCCAGTTATTACAAAAAAAACCCACAAGTGACAATTATTGAATAACCTGCCTTTAGGGGAAGTTTGGATTGTGCCCTGAAGCAGACAGGCTCACTTCTCCTGTTTCTCCTCTATCCTGTCTTGTCGATGTTATTATTACTCATAAAATCCTTTCTTTATAACCCTACTAAATTCTTGGCCTCAATGGTATCTTGTGGTAATTAGTTCTACAGGATTTTTTTAAATCCATTTAAAATTTGTCACCTTTCAATTTCACTGACTGTCTCTTTTATAAGTCATATACCATTATGATCATCTAGTCTGACTTCCTGAATGACACAAGCCAGAGAATGTGAGAGGGTAAATAGGAACTCCTGAATTACTGTATCCAACCCTCTGTCCCATCACCTTTTATTTCTCTGATCATACCCTCATATGAAGCCTCTCCTGGCCTCTAGCCGTTTTTGTTGCCCTTCTCTGCGGTGCCCCATTTCAAAGGCCATGACCGGAGTTGGGCATGCAGTTCTAGCTGGCAGACTCCAATTGATTTATATAATGAGCTGGCACTACGCTATTTTCAGTATTGTTCTCCGTTCCTTTCATAACGGAAACTCACCCCAGTTGTCTTTTTGTCCAGTCCTATGCTCTGAGCAGATGGTTGAGTTCAATGAGCTTAAGTGGATTGGCATTCAGGAGCGGGGAGGGTGGCAAGCACCCTGCAGATCTCATGGCCAGAGTGGGATCTGCTGCACCCCGTGGAGCTTGTGACTGGGGCAGTCTCTGCCAGAGACACGTCTTGTGCAGTTATTGGAGAGTTTGCTGAGCGTGTTCTTTTCTTTTTCAGCCTGATGTCTGGCCTGGCCACCATGGATTCCAAAGCCTGTGGGAAGATGGGGTTGATCACAATCACCTATTACCTTTGGACGACATTCATGGCTGTGACCGTCGGAATTGTACTGGTGATCAGCATTCATCCAGGTGCTGCTGCCCAAAAAGGGGACTATGCAGTGGGGAAAGTGGTGTTGAGCTCTGCAGATGCACTACTGGATTTAATCAGGTACTTTCCAACATCTGCTGGAATAGTCCCGCTTTTCTAAATACTGGTCTCGCTTTGTGGTTGACAGCCAAGAAAAACTCACGTGAGCTTTTAACCAACTGAATGTCTCAAAGGAAATTTAAGAGGAAATAGGCCAAATTCAGCCCTGGAGTAAATGGGTACAACTCCAGTCACTTGTTCACACAGGATTGGATCTGACTGCAATCCATGAAGCCATGTAGGCACCTAAACCCCAGAGTTAGGCACCTAAACTCCCTCAATACCTAATTTCCGGCTGTAAAAGTGCCCTAGATACCTAAATTCTAGACCCTTTGTCATGCACGCTGTTGCCTCTTTCTAGACACCCGGATGCCTGTTGCTGCCTAATCCCCAGAACAAATTGCAAATTGGGGGAAGCCAGGCATTCAGCCACCTGAAGACCCGCATCTGTATGTAGGCCCTGAGCATGCCCATGGGACCAGGTGATCTGCCTGGAAGAGGAGGTGGTAGTGGTACCACAACCTTCCTTCCCACCTTATATCCTTTAGCTCAGTGCGTAGCACACTCACCTGGGATGTGGGTGGCCCAGGGTCAATTCCCCCCTTCCTGCCAGGGGAGTGAAAGGATTTGAAGAGGAACCTCCCACCTCTCAGAGGATCACGTTACTGAGTGAGCTATGGATGTTGTGACTTCCTCAGTCTGTCCTGTTCAATATGTTCCAGCGTGGATCAATCATGAAAGAGTGCTTGGAGAAAGGGGACTTGTACCTCCAGGGTCTCCCACCTCAGAGCCCTAACCACCAGGCCAGAGAGTCATTTCCATTCTCTGGCCCAGTGGCCGTTCCACTGTGGAAAAACACTTAGTTATGGAGTGGGGAGAGAGATCATGGGTGGTTGGCTGTGAGCACAAGAGAGACACTCCGTTGTCCAGTGGTTTGGGCACCCTGCTGGGAAGAGGGAGACCCCTGATCAAATCCTGTTTCTCCTCTGGCAGAGAGGGGGGAGCTGTACCTGGGCCTCCCATGTCCCAGGTGAGTGCTGCAACCACTGGGGTAAAAGTTAAGGTGCCCTCTACCACTCCGCCCCAGGCCCTGCCCCTTGCCCCGCCTCTTTCCCAAGGCCCCATCCCCAGCTCTCTTATCTCCGCCCCCATCCACCCCATCACTTGCCCTTAAGGCAGGTAAAATGTGGGAGAGCGTAGGCCTTCCACTTTTAAAAATGATGCAGCCATGACCCTCGGTTCCCCCGCCCATTCCAGTGCCCTTGTCCACGGGGGACCGGGTGTTTTATCATTTTCCTATGTGAGTTCAGTCACGAGCATAGTGATTGTCTGAGTTCACCCACATCGTTGCTGTTGGGGCACTGAGTGCCCCGGAGGAGGCACACAACGTGTTGTGATAAGCTTTGCTTTTGTGGGACTGCGTTTTTACATAATTGGCTCAGCAGCCGTGTTGTCACTTGATGTTTCAATCCCATTTCCGTTCCTGATTTAAACTCGGAAAGGCTGCGCTAGACTCAATAGACCCGGATGAGCCTGGGACTCGTCTTGATTCTGTGAATGTTAATCCTGAGAAGAGGCTCCAGTTTCTCTTCAAACTCATGAGGCCGTTTAATTCTTGTCTAATTCATCTCTCACAGAAACATGTTTCCTTCTAACCTGATTGAGGCTTCGTTCCAACAGGTGAGTCCACTTCATCCTGAGCTCCTCAGTCAGCTCTAGGCTCCTGAAAGAAATGAGAAGAGCTGCTTGGGGGTCACAGGCAGCCCTGTGGGTTTCGGTGGCTCTCTCAATATCAGTGATTAGCACCTTTCGCTGTAGAAGCCTGGCCAGGAAGAGCCAGTCCCCCTTCCATGTTCACTCACAGCGACTATGACTCTTCACACGGGTGGATCCCGGCTCATGGCACATGCAGGTTTGGAAGCTTCTCCCCAGCCGCCTCTGCTGGGGCTGCACACGTGCCCTGGCCGTGCTCAGAGCCCGCCTGGCTGGGAGGCTGCTGCACAGTTGATGGGTGGGGGTTTCCTCACCGGTGATATGTCCTGTCCTCCCCAGTTTCCTGTGCTCTCCACGAGCACATACCACCCCCCTCCTCATTGCATAAGGCCAGATTTCCCAAAGAGCCCCAGAGCTCAGCAGCTTTGGAAATCTGGCCCTTACTGCTGCCCTGGACTGAGACATTCTCATTCCCCCTTGATCGAGCGCTGTGCCCGATGGCAGAGCCTGCAGGGAAAGGAAGAACAGCAGAGCTTCCATCTACCGTTCACACTTAGAGAGGGAGGGGGAGGCAGAATGGCACATGATGATTTTGCAGCGTGGAGGCTGTGTAGGAAGGACCATGTTGATTGGGTAGAAGGAGCCTGCGACAGGTAGCCGCCCGTTCCAGGCAAGTGTGCACCTGTGGTTTGCACTGGCTGGATTTCCCTAGGGAGGGAGTAATGGGGGGGGTGATTTGGGGGGTACCGGGCAGAAGAAAGCATGTGAGAGGGCGAAGATGGGGAGATGCCTGGACCGTGGAACATGAGATGGGGAAGAGTGGGAAGAGGAAGCGAGAAGGAAAAAGGAACAATTGTTTCACAATCGAGAAAAGTGGCAAAGAGCAAGAAACGGTCCAGAGGAAAAGAGCCTAAGGTCAATGACAGAGAAAAAGAAAAAAGAGAGTGAAACGAAAAGGCAAGACAGAGAGAAATGCGAGGGAGACACACAGGAAATGCAGTACTGGTGATTGCAAAGCAAGGCCGACCCCTTCCTACCTGGAGGCAGTTGTCAACACAGCCTGAGCCAATTCCCCAAGCCCCCCAGGCGCCTCCCTTTAGAGCTGGCCTGAGCCATTCGTCTAAGCGGCCCTTCCTTCCGCTCCCCTGCATGGGCACCTGGCATCTCTGCTCACCCAAACCCCACTTGGCGGGATTGACGTTGCCTTTCAGTCCCCCCCAAAACATTCCTCCATGTTCCAATGGGGGGGCCAGACACGCCCCACCTTTTTTTTTTTTAAAAACTGGGCATTTGTTCTGTTTGCTCTTGCCAACTGATAATCAGCTGGCAAGAACAGACAGGATAAATGCCCAGTTTTGGCAAAAAAAATTGTGACACCCAAGACAGGGCTTAAAAAGGGAGTGTCCCAATCTAAACAGGACACAAGGTCACCCTAACTATCATGCAAATAACTGACTTGTGCATGTACCTTCAAGTGCATCCTGTAAACTGCACACCGGGATTCTGGGCCTGTGATCGGAAGGGAAAAAAAACATTTTCCCAGCTGGTCTCTTTTATTTTCATGGGTCGTTCAAGCTGTTCTTTCTATCACTCTCCCTCGTGCCAAACAGACCTTCTTCCCCCTTGCAGATTTTGGGCTCAAACTGGCGCCATTCAAATCAATGGTAGTGGAGCATGATCATGTCCTTTGCTAGTAGGTCATAATCTTTTAATTTCCTCGATTTTGTTGCAGCATCGAACAGTTCTCATCCCAGTGGTAAAATCTGCCGGTTTTCCAAAGGTTCCAGGGAAATCGCTCACCTTCATTTACTTTGCACCTGATGATGAAAATCCTGAAATTCAAAGGCCTGTACTTCTGGAGATAACCCCATCTCCTGAAATGACCTACCGGACCCTGCCTGGAACCAGCAATGAAATGAATGTCTTGGGGATTGTTATCTTCTCTGCTACAATCGGTACTTGCTAAAGACAGAGTCAGAGTTCAAGCTGCACGCTGGCCAAGCGTCACAGGGAGGCATTTAATTCTGGAGGCACTGTAGCAGCTCCATAGTTAAGGTTTCATTGATGTAAAGCTCTTGTTCATACTTAACAATGTAGTGCTTCCTCGCCATGTTTTCCCAGTACAATATTCATTTTCTGAGGATTTACAAGCAAAACTTAATATGATAAGTTTTTCATAATTAATATGATAGCTATTTTAAAATAGGCTCTTTATTGAGTTTTTAAAATAATTTTGTAATATTTTGGGCCCTTCTAGGTAACACAGTTTGTTACTAAACCATCCAAACTTTTCATATAGTGAAAATTCAGTAAAACGAGGCAAACAGGCTACATTTGGAAAAATTAGGTTGTAAGTAAGCAAAATTATCAGAAATCATTACAGGCTACTTCTAAAACTCTGGAAATTTACACAGTACTGTAAACTGTTCAATGCAGGGTGTGTTTCTTATTCTGCATTTATAATCTAACACAGCCAAGCCATTGTAGGATTGCAAATGAGGAAAGGGAGATTGAGGCTAAATTATGGGTGAACAAAAACAGAAAGATTCTGGATTTTAAGTGGGGGAGGTGACGAAGGAAAGATTAGTTGCTGAAGGTAGGAAATTGGAAATTGTTCCAAGCACTGGGGACAACATGGTAGAAGACGTGAAGCTGACAGTGAAAGGGAGATAACTGAAGAAATAAGGGGAGCATGGAACAGGAAGACATGAAATCAGAGATACTAGTGCGGGTAAGACTATATAAAGCTCTGAAGGTGAGGGCAAGGAGCTTGAACTTGATGTGGTAAGGGACAGAAAGCCAAGAGATTTAAAGGTGGAGAGGTGATGTGGTCAGAGCAGTGGGAGAGAAAGTTGAATGAAGCACAGTGGGGTTTTGAATAGACTGAAGGGGGAGAGATGAGAAGAAAAGGTAGCCGTGATCCAGCTGAGATGCCCAGATCATGGACAAGAGAAAGCAGGGGGATAATGAGGAAGTGGCGTAAAGGGGTTATAAGAAAGGGGAAGAACTGACAGGGTATGGCCTAGAGGTGGCATATGGGGGTGAAGGCAGGAAAAGAAGACAAAAGAGCTGAAGATTACACCAAGGCTGTGAAGCTGGGAGAGGGAAAGGAGAGTGGAATTGTCATTAGTGACAGAGAAGGGAGGTAGCAGAGAGGGACCCGCTGGCGGGAAGGTACGTTCAGTGTTGGAATGACAGGGATGTGGTGACTAGACATCTGAAAGGAGATGTGAGACTGGACACAGAGGTAGACACTCCACACAGACACTCCTCCAAAATTCAAGGAGACGTCCATAGTGGACTCTTCTCCCCGAGGTCACTACCATTTGCTTACTGTGTGTTTGTTTATTGTCATTCCTGGCCTTCAGATATTGAACAAACCCTTCAGCAAGCAGATGAGGCTTGCCACATGCTCTGAACATGCACTGGCTTCAAGTTTCCCCCTTTGGTTCTTCAGGTAGCGCCTTCAACTGACATTGCCTTGCTGTTCGCTGTCCAGAGCTTCATCCTGGAGGGTGTTGTTTCTAAAAATACTGACATTAAACATGAAGATCATAAACAGAATTCTACGGACATTGGTTTGGGCCAGTATCTCAGCATTCGGAGAGCATCGTTGCAAAATCAGGGCCTAGAATAGGACAGCGACTGACATTTCCTAGCCAGCCGTATGAGGGAGTTTACCACGTGGTTCCACAGCACAGATGCTCTCCCAGGATGCTTTTGACAGAAAGGGATCTAGCTACTCTATATCGGGCTAGATAGTCACTAACCTTTTCTTGGCCACACAAGAGCAGCTAGCCCAATATGCCCCTTCCCCTATGAGCAAGTAGCACGAAGGAGGTGAAGATGGAGGCACCTTGGTGCCACAGTCCCCAAGCACTGGGTAGAGCAGAAGAGCAGGTGTGTGGGAAGGAAGAGTAACGGCCTCCCTTCCACCAGCACAGGAAAGGAAATAGCTAATGTCTCCAAGCAGGGGGACAGCAGAGAGCACCACTTGCAAGTGGTGCAGTTACGTGCCAACGCTTACTCTGGGCTGAGAGCCCAAACCAATTGTAATTCCCTTCTCCTCTGTGAGCTCTCTGGAGTTGTGTTTCCACAGTCCAGTATAACTTGTGAATTAAAGCAATTAGAATAAATATTTAGCTCCTGGGCCATCTCTCAAAAAGCATGTTTAATAGATGCGCAACACCCAGCAGTCCCACACAGTGCCCTGCCTGGAGGGGAAGGGCGATGAGTCGATGCATCTTTAATATGTCCCCGTGGAGAAGACAAAAGGAATACACCGCTGCCAGTGGTGGTGCTACCCTTTCTGGTGTATTAGGGATGCATCAGCATCCCTTCTACTTGGGATGGGGTGTAGACTGTACCGATGTCCCAGCTGCTACACGTGTTACCATGGTTTTGGTGGCCAAAGGTTGAGTTAGCACCGCTGACGTCATATGAGCCAGCAAGTGTAACTGCAGTGCTAGGCGCACAGACAGGTCACGCAGCGCTGAGTGGGTCAGAGATGCCAAGAAGGACAGGATTGATGTGTGGGGTACCAAGAAAGGTGCTCAGTGGAGTTAGCTGGTACCACAGGCACTCTTTTCATAGTGGCACCGGGGCACCAAAGGGATCTTCGATCATTAGCTGCCTCTCAGCTGCAGAACTTGAGACAAGTCTAACACGTGACTCTGTCCTGATTCTGACGGCCCTGGAGAAGGCGACCGCTCTCCCATTTTGTCTTTGTGATCCTCTTTCCTACCCCTCCTCGAGACAGCTGGCACATGGATCAAACTTGGCATGTTTGGATGTCTCAGTCTTGGGCTCAGCGTGGAACGTCACTGCTCCCTGGGGTGCTAGCTGAGCGGGATTCAACGGAGGACTGAGCCTTGTCTATGCCATTTTTCGTCATGTTTGAGGAGGCCGCCATGGAGCACTCCAGAAAAATAACTTCAGGCGGGTGTCCTGACCCTTCTGTGTCACTTGATAGAGAGTGGCAGAGGGCACCACAGCCAGAGCCATGCCCTTCGCCTGAGCAAGAAAGGCACTTCAGAGTGGCCATCGAGTGGCATAGAAGCATCACAGGAGGGGCACGTCTTAAACCTGGGGATTTAGCTTCCGCCATAACGACTCAAATCCCAGGGCAGCTCTGAGCCATCTAGCTCCCGAGGAAAAAATAGTTTTAACAGTTTGTAAAGCCAATGGGTGAACGAAAAGGGCTGACTACCTAATACTGACACTAGCCAATCACCAGCAGCTAACTGCAATAGAGGCACTGAGAAGCTGGCAGGCGCAGCAGGCATTCTGTCGTGCGACGGGCCGGAGGAAGGAACTGGAAGTTGAGTGGCCCTACTTTGCACGGGCTGGAGGAACACAAGGACATCTAGGGTGCAGGTGTGGCCCTAGCTTACATGGCTTCCCAATAACTTTGATCTCACATGCCATGGGCACCATGCTGACAGATCTTGGTAGAAGCCAGGAAATTGAGTTAAGGCTTCCACAGTAGTCTGGATTCTCTGTATAACGATCGCAGCAGGGCTTTTCATTATGTAATCATACAAGAATAGGCAATGTCGCATGCTATTCAGCACACGTAATAGTAGGGCAGAGATGAGGTGCAAGCCCTTTCAGTCAAGAACAGGTATAGTTTAACTTGTTGCATTATGTGCTGTATTACCCCACCATGCTTTAACCTTTGGAGGGTCAGTGCCACGGGAAACTGATTATTCCGTTATTACCAAATAGGGGCAGGAAAGATAGTCCACCCGGCCCTAGAAATTACTGCTCAGGTGCTTGATGGTGATGAAGCAGGTCTACCAGCTCCCTACCCAAAAGAAGGAGCCAGATCATAAGCCCGGTTTGTTGAGGAAAGTTCACATGACTTTATGGAGAGAGGGGAGAGGAAAGGTGATAAATAAGTTCAGATAAATTTCACAGAGCTCCAGAGCTTGTTATATCCCACTCCCCTGCCCAGTGTCTGTCTCGTCTACATTGGGTTTCTCTTCACTGCAGTGGGAGCTCAAGGTACAACTCAAGTGTTGCCCCTAAAGTGCCTCCCAAAAGTCTGCAGCTCAGGTGAAGTGTTGGGATGTGACTCTACAGGCTGCTAACGCTGGAGTTAATAAGCAGGGGGGGATGCAGTTACTCCGAGCTGCTAATCCAATATCTCTGTGGAGCTTGAGTGGTGTTTTGCAATGCAGTCACTCTCCCTCGCGCGAGGCTTACTGCAGAGGAGTTAACGAAAGTGTAGATAACTTGAGATAGCTTTGCAGTAAAGACATAGCCTTGGATTGCCAACTCTTTGGTGTAGGGACTATCCGTGACTCTGTGTTTGTATAGCACTTAGCAGATGGGGCCCTGTTCTTGGTTGGTCCCTAGCCCCTTCTGTGATAAACATAAATAATAACCATATAACGTGCACGGATATTTTTCTCGACTAGAAATTTGACCTTTTGGGAGGCTGTCAATTGACCCAATGTTGTGGCCACCACTGATTGAAGGTCCTCTGCATGTTCCATATCAACATTGTGTAATAACTTGAGTTACTATGTTTGGTTGCAGGCCTCCTTCTAGGGAAAATGGGTGAGCGTGGAACTCCTTTAGTCAATGTGTGCCAGTGTCTGAATGAAGCCGTTATGAAGATTGTCTCAATGGCGGTTTGGTAAGTAAATAATTGTGACTAACTCGATTTGAATGTTTTTGTGGTCCAGTTTCAGTTATATTGCTACAAAAAAGAAATGTTCAGGAACTTTAAGTTCAGGATATTAAAATATTCCCTCTTCTGCAGTCAACACAAAAGCAAAACATTTGGCAACGCTAAGCAAAGGTGCTCATTCATACCCTTAAGTCTGAGAATGAATCATTCTTATTTTATAGTAATTCTGATTCCTGTTGGGGGTGCGATGGCTGCTCATGTAGACAGACCTGAGTTAGTAATATCAGTAGCTCGAGCACTGGGAGCAGGGACACTGTGGCAGCGCGTGCTTCAATGTGGGCTGTACAAGCCACCCAGATCCCTGCGTAACTATTCAGAGGCTAGTGTGCAATGGTGTACGTGCTGCCCTACCTCTCTGCTCCTGGTCTGTGAGCTAGCTAACATATAGCACTCACCCCCTGTGATCGCAGTGTCGACATGGTCTGTGTTACTGGCTCGCATTGACTGGTTAGAAACCTTGACATGGCCTCTGGCACTAGAATGGAGCAAACCAGAATGTGGGGCAAGAGAGGATGCAATCATGTAATCAAAGAGTGTTTCATGATGCCTGTGCACAAAGAGGGCCAAATTAAAGTTGCATGGGCAACCTTGATGCTGGTATTATCTAACTTTTGTCTGCTTGATTTTGTAATCTTAACGGTCTTTTAACATAGGGGTTTGTGGAGCCAGAGGGAGGGGAGCACTGATCTCCCAGGTGGAGTGCATGAGGCTACAGGGTGCATATGGTTTCCCTGCTGCAGTCTGGGGGACGGGAGACTTCCATCTGGCTGCAGTGGGGTGGGAAGGAGGACTGCTGATGGAGACTGGTGGCCCTTCAGGGTTGTAAGAATGATATCTGTGGCTCTTGAGCCAAAAAAGTTGGGAACCCCTGGTTTAAAGACTTCAAGTTACACAGAATTCACCATTTACGCTAGTTTTAACCTTCAAGTGACCTGTGCCCCCATGGCAAAAGGAAGGTGAAAGCTGACCTGGGGGAAAAGGCCTTCCCAACCCCAAACATGGTGAGCAGTTAGATCCTGAGCATGTGGGAAAGACCCACCAGGCAGATACCTGGGAAAGAATTCTCTGTAGCAACTCAGAACCCATCCCGCCCAGTGTCCCGTCTCTCCACATGGCATAACATTGTGCAGTTGATTGAATTCATAACGCGGCGTTTTATACCTTCCTCTGATTTATACAGCATTTGGCCACACCTGGAGACATTCCAGCAGGACAAGATGGTCCTTTCTGTTATGGCATTTGCCATGTTTCCATCTCAATGGGTGAATTTTTTTACTATTACCCTTGTAGGTACTTCCCATTTGGGATTGTGTTTCTCATTGCTGGGAAGATTTTGGAGATGGAAGACCCAGCTGTGATTGGAAAGAAACTGGGACTCTACGCCATAACAGTGGTGACAGGGCTAGTCATCCATGGACTTCTTCTCCTCCCTTTACTTTTCATACTCATTACCAGGAAAAACCCATTTGCTTTCATTCGGGGAATACTGCAAG
This sequence comes from Mesoclemmys tuberculata, assembly GCA_007922155.1. Taxonomy (NCBI): domain Eukaryota; kingdom Metazoa; phylum Chordata; order Testudines; family Chelidae; genus Mesoclemmys; species Mesoclemmys tuberculata. The sequence continues at coordinate 2,351,372 of ML675700.1, forward strand.
CCCTGCTGATCGCCCTCGCAACATCATCCAGGTACGACAAGGAGACTGATCTTCAGCTGAGGGGGAAGCCGGTTTAATTATTCAGGTCTAGGTTGTATTTAAATTTTTTCATTCTCAGTTTAGTGCAAGGGTTTGTTAAGTAATGCACTGATCACTGGCCCCTCATAGAATATTAGAGTCGGAAGGGAGCTCAGGGGGTATCTAGTCCAACCTCCTGCTCAAAGCAGGACTATCCTCAGCTAAATCATTTCGGCGAAGGTTTTGTCAAGCCACAGCTTAAAAACCTCCCTCATCTCATCCGCTTTTCTTTCAAGATTTGAATGTCCATGGGAAATGCTTTTGCAAACTCTCTTCTGCTATTTGAACTATGAGAGCTTTAAGATACTTCCCCCTTGTTTGGAGAAAAAAGAAAAAAGCCCACAAAAAACAGCCTTTTGAATGAAGCTACAGCAAAAAAGCTACTGAAGTTTGAAACTTGAAATATGGCTTGGGCCTATTCTCAATGAAAATTAGTGCCGTTGTTTGGTCTGAGCAGAATGGGGGAGAATAAGTTAGGGTTGTAAGAACTGAAAAGGAAGTCTCTCTCTTTCTGCATGTTTAATCAGCCCTGAAGATTTTTAGAACCACCTAATGCTTCTCCCATTTGACATCACTGCATAGTCTACCTTTCGGTCTGCCCTGGGCTTGGACAGACAAAGCGGCGGCTAAAACAAGTTGCGTGAGAGAAACTTAGTGTCTCATTGCGAATGACACATCAACAGCCTTCCCCAAAAATGCTTTGACATGAAGGAGGGCAAAGCTGTCACGATCCATCATCCATCAGCGTCTACTTAGGGAGCATCTGCCTGGAGAAGGGACCTAAGGCTTGGTTCATAAAGGATTTATGCACCAGTGACATCCTCAAAATCCTGCTCAGCTGCCACCTAGTCCTGTATGCAGTGTTGTTGTAGCCTTGTGGGTCCTAGACTATTAGAGAGACCAGGTGAGTGAGGGAATACCTTATCCTGGACCCACTTCTGTTGGGGAGCGAGACAAGCTTTCCAGATTGCACAGCTCTCTCCCCAACAGAGGTTGGTCCAACAAAAGATATTACCTCATCCACCTTGTCTACCTAATCCTATAGGCACCTACATTTTTGTAGGCACCTACATTTGTGTTGGCTTTGCACATGCCCACCACCTAAGCCCTGACACCAGTTCACCTTACAGACCTCGCTTGCACCTGAACCCCAAGTCTCCAAGGCTTGCCTGCAAGGCCCGATACAGTAGTTGTGCTCCAAGTATGGCCAACCTGTGCAAAACACCTTCAGGGCTGAGTGTGTTTGTTCCGGAATATCCAGTAGCTATGGTCATGGGAGAGCTGGGTGCAAGGCCCAGTTCCCAATCACACAGAGCAGGAGTGTGAAAACAGGTCTCCCACATCCCCTAAGGACTGGGCAGTTGCCTGTAACGGGGGTGGGGTATCAGTGTCTCGCTTTGGAGAGAAAGGGCTGATCTGCTTTGGGTGTCTAACTCCAGGAGAGGGTTCGTGGTTGAGAATCTGGTGGCTTCCCACTCAGCGTGCTGGCTTCTTACAATCCCTCTCTTTAGTGCCTTAGGCTATGCCTAAGACGCTAGCAGCAGTAGTTCCATCACTGGACCGAGGGGATTGGTTCCCAGCCCTTAGCCTTCAGGACACCTATTTACATATAGCAATCCACCCATCTCACAAATGATTCCTATGTCTTATGGTCAATCGGTACCATGTTCAGTACAGGGTGCTCCCTTTCAGCCTATCAGCTGCCCCAAGGGTCTTTTTGAAGGTTACGTCAGTGGTAGCAGCTCACCTCTGCAGAAAAGGAATTCTGGCGTTCCTAAACCTGGACAACTGACCTCTGAAAGGTCGCTCCTGGGATGTGGCTTCGCAAGCAACTTGCAAAGCCACAGACCTCCTCCTCAAACTGGTACTGCAACGGCACATTCAAAAACCCACCTTGACCCCAGTGCAAAAGTAAGAATTCCTAGGAGCTCATCTCAATTCAATAGCGGTAAGAGCCTGCCTGCCGTGCACAGATTCACTTTCTCCACACCAGTCATGATTTTATAAACCTCTATCGTATCCCCCCTTAGTTGTCTGTTTTCCAAGATGAAGTCCCAGTTATTTTAATCTCCCCTCCTGTGGAAGTTGTTCCATCCTCCTAATGGCTTTTGTTGCCCTTCTCTGTGCCTTTTTTTATTCTAACCTATCTTTTTTGTGATGGGGTGATCACAACTGCACGCAGTGTTCAATGTGTGGGCGTACCATGGATTTATATAGTGGCATTATGGTATTTTCTGTCTTATCTTTCCCTTTCCTAATGGTTCCTAACATTCGGTGAGCTTTTTTAACTGCTGCTTCACGTTGAACAGCTGTCTTCAGAGAACAGTGACTTCAAGGTCTTTCTTGCGTTGTAACACCTAATGTAGATCCCATCATTTTGTATGGGTAGTTGGGATTATGTTTTCTCAGGTGTGCTAATTTGTATTGAGCAACACTGAATTTCATCTGCCATTTTGTTGTCCAGTCACCCTGTTTTGTGAGATCCCTTTGAAACTCTTTGCAGTCAGCTTTGGACTTAACACAGAATTATTCAGGACAGTTTCCTGCAAACTTTGCCACCTCACTGTTTACCTCAGTTGTGACAAATAGTTCTGAGATTTTCCTTCCACCAGTCAGACTGCGGTGGCAGCTGATATACACTATTTTCACTTAGCTTTATGGGCAGATTTGGTGACCTTGCACTGCCAACAGCGTTCTTATCAACTGCCACGATGACATCAGTGGCCATGGTCAAACTCCTATTTCCTTGCAATGCAGCTCAGCAACCCTGCCGATCACCCTGAAATGTCTTCTGGAAAACAACGGGATAGACAGAAGGGTGGCACGATTTGTCCTTCCTGTTGGCGCAACCATCAACATGGACGGGACCGCACTGTATGAGGCAGTTGCTGCGATCTTTATTGCTCAGGTCAATGAGTACGATTTGGATTTGGGACAAATTATAACTGTAAGGTAAATAGATTTCTTCCATTATTTACAGTAAATATGTTCTCTTTCTTTCCTACCATGTCTACATGCAGCCTATCGCAGCAGCTACCAAGTTTCCCACTCAACAATGGTCATTCTATTGCGTTTAAGGGAAACATCCTTCGACAATAGCATAGCCCCATAGCACAAATGCAGCATGCATGGACAGGAGTTTTTCTGTTGGTGTACAAACACTGTGTGAGGAAGCCTTCATCCATTGACATAGCTGTGTCTACACTAGGGGTTGTGTTGGCATAGCTGTGTTGGCCAGGGTTGGGTTTCTTCATGCCCCTGACTGACGTAGCTGTGCTGACATAACTTTTAAGTGTAGGCTAAGCCTACACCAAGACCTTGTCTACACACATAAGTTGGACTGCTTTAACTGTACCAGCATAGCTAAAGCCATGTCTAGACTATGGGCACTAAAGCCACATAGCTATGGCACCAGAATGGTGCTGCTGGAAGCCTGTGGTGTAGATGCAGATTATAGCAACAGAAAAGATTTTTCCCATCACTGTAGGGACTCCACATTCCAAGCATTCTTGCATTGACCTAGCTGCATCTGGACCTGGCAATATGTTGGCATACCTATAGGATATACCAGCACACCTATAGGGCTTGGGGTGCAGATTTTTCACTCCCCTAAGCACCACCATTATGGCAATCTCAGTTTTAAGTGTAGATCAGGCCTAAAGCAGTACAGTTCCCATAGTGTGGGTGCAGTGATATTGGTATAGAAGTGTTTACAAGGTACAGCTTATTCCCATACAGGAAGGGGAATAAGATCTGCTGGTATCAGGTACCTCTATACTCGTATAGCTGTGTCTATGCTGGTGGGTTGAACAAGTATAACAATTTCATTTAAAAAAAATCACCCCCTCAACCAACCCAGTTATACAGTACCAAACGTGTGTGTAGCCCAGGCCTAAGTTTGCATTTAAAAAACTCCTGGACTATGCAGTGTTATCTTCTCATTCTGCAGACAGCCTGACACAATTCCCTCGAGAAAGACATGAACTGCCCCATCCTTCTCAATGAAGCCTATGATCATTTTAAAGCATTATTATTAACTATTTCACTGCTGCTCAATTTAACAAAAACACATACTGCCAATGTGCTTAGCCTACCATCCCAAAGCATGCTTTCACGCTTTGCCAGGGGCTAAAAGCCCCAAAGAGGCCCTATCTAGCTTACAGAACCTGCAGGTCCCCTCTGAAAATGTATACAATGCAGCCGTGAATTGCTACTGCAAAATTCTGTACCATGTTTATATTTGGACCATTCGGGACACAATAAAATAAACTGAATTTAAAGTAAGAGAAACATAAGGCGTTCTGCCGAGGTTGGTTAGTCGTTATATTGCAATTAATAATAACCTTCACACAATCTTAACTCTGCCCCTTGGGGATGTGCTGCTGGAGAGTGTTTAATTACATGCTCATTTACTGTTCTTCTGCCGGACTCTGCCTCATTCAGTGCCTAGGACGAGTGGTACACAGAGAATGAGGCTGCTGTTCAGGGTCCTACTTGCCCTCACTCAACCCCATTTCATTGTCACAGTTCAGAGCAATTGCACCTTGATTCCCTCCCCCTCCCTGGTCCAGCCCAGGGCACCCACTCTCAGGTTTCCAACTCCCCAGCTGTTGCCTCTCTTGGGTGGAGACCCTGCATCTCTCCTCTCTGGCTGCACAGGTCCCCGCCTTCCCCGTGTATTTCCCAGCACAGAGAGGTCACCCGAGGACCCACGCCTGCTTTTCTCCTCGGAGCAGGTTACCAGACGTAATTGTTCCAGTGATAAATACCACACAGTTCTATGGAAATGTACTTTATTCTTAAGGTAAAAGAGCGGCCATAAGCATTACACACCATCCAAACTGCAGAGAACATAATTTTGTCCTCTCTTTTGGGGCCTGCCTATGGTGCGCCACCAGGAAGTATCTGAGCACCTCACAAACATTAATAAACACATCTTAACAACCCCATGAGGTATGGCGGTATTACCCTATTTACAAATGGGGAACAGAAGTACACTTAGGCCAAACTTTTTTGAAAGTGTCCACTAATTCTGAGTGCAGCTGCCCACGCTTGGACATCAGAAGTCTCAAGCTGGGCCCTGAAAAATTGGGCACCACAAAATTAGAAAGTTCTTTAAAAATTTTTGCCCAAGGTCCCCCAGACCATCTGTGGCAGAACAAGGTCTAGAACTCAGTTCAGTCCACAAGACCATCCTTTTTCCATGTGCAAAATGTTGCTACATACTGCTGTGCAAGACACAAACTCATTGTCTCTATAAGTGCCTCATTCACTGAACAAGCTAGCTAGGAAGTGAGGCTAGACGCTTGATTTCAGAACTCATTCCAGCTAGCAACAGACTGAACCTGAGAAATGTGATAGCAAGAGAAGACTTTTTTCTTTTATTTACAAGGGGGATAACAATCAGCCTTATAATGGGACCATGGTTGCTATCTTAACTGTACAGGGGCCATCACTTCTCCACAGTTACATATCCTTCTGCTCCACAAACGCAGGCCTCTATCATGTCAGCTAAAGCATTGTTTTCTGTCAGCTAGAGATGGACAGATGGACATGCTCCCTCTCTCTCTTGCTGCCGCTGAAGTAAATAGCAAGAAATTCCTGTTGACTTCAGTGGAAGCAGGACTAGGCACAAAGCTATACAGAACAAAACCTGTATTAAAACTTTTCTTAATTACAAGCAATCTTCAAATCTAGCTAGAACATACATTTTCAAAGAACCTTTACTACATGGAGAGTGTGGAGGGGCTGGAACAGATCACTAAGTGACAAAGAAACAATGGACATGTCGAAATAGTTCTGTAATCTAAAAAGGTAGCTCACTGGCCGAGACAGGCAGGTAAGTGAGAGAGGGGGACATGGGGAAACACTGAGGCTTAATACTGAGGGGCTTATGATTGGGTTTGGGGGCTGTGGTGGAGCGTACTGATCGTGTCCCACACCCAGCCAACACAGCTCGCAAGGTCGATATGAAAAGAGCAGGTGGGGGTGGCTATGTGATGAATGCACTGCTCTTTAATTGGAAGATTTGACATTTACCTGCCATACAACCAAAACCAGCCAAAGAGCTTTCTGTGTCACCAAGGTGCTGTGACTTTATATTTCTGCAGCATAACAGCAACAGCAGCAAGTATAGGTGCAGCAGGGATCCCCCAATCAGGACTTGTGACAATGGTCATTGTATTAACCTCTGTCGGCCTTCCCACTGATGACATCACGCTGATCATTGCGGTAGACTGGGCTTTGTAAGTATTGTTCCCCGTGTCCTACGTTACTGTTTTCAGTCTTCAGGAGCTTGACCGCTGAGTTTTCCGATTGTAGAAATGGTGTTATGGTAGTTCTACTAGACATGACGATAGTCCAAGGGGATTCAGAACAAGGCTTGGAGCCAGGGACTCTGCATTCTATTCTTGTCTCTGCCACGGACTTCTTGTGACACCTGGGGAAATCACTGAAGCAGTTTTCTTCAGTGGCTGGTGATTTATGGGGCATCCATTTTGAGGTGCCCAACAGGGGCCTGAGTTTCAGAAGTTCCATGGACTTTGATTGGAATCGTGGGGCTCAGTCCTGAGGAAAGTCAGGCTCCAGCATCCAGGCCCAATTTTGAAAATTCAGCCTATGTATCTCTTTGATGCAGGCTTTGGTCCATGCGCTGATGACATATCATGGGCATTCCAGACCTTTCCTAGAGCCCTCAAATAGAACAAAGAGGAATTCTTCCTTCCTAAAACATTCTGACCCATCTAGGTACATTTTCAAGACTCTCCTGAGGTTGAGAACACGCCAAATTCTCTCCTTCCTGGTGTGGGGACAGGAACAAGGGAGAAATTCCTTGGTCTGACTGGAAGGGAGAAAACGAGAAGGGAGCATGAACTTGTCTCTGTGGAACATCAGATGGGCAGGTCTGCTAGTTCCCTTCTTCACCAGAAAAACCTCCCTATGTGAGAGGAAATGGAGGTCAGAGCAGGATAAGGGTAGGAAGGAGGAATCACTTAGCTTTTGAATACCACAAAGGGCCACCGGAAACCTGATGGTGGGGATGAAGGGAGGAAAGAGACTATCCTAAGAAATTTGGATGCTAGGATTATACAGCACTAAGAGCAGAGGTGTGAACTTTTAGGGAACTAGGTGCTAACCCCTCAATAAACCTTGCCTGGAGGAAATGGTTGCTGGCATTTTGGCTCTCCTAGTTGAGGTCTCCCTTCCAGTACACCATGCCATAGCTGGCCTATCCTGGTAGCACGTAAAGGAGATACTCTTCTTATGAAATTTGAGGCATCATCTGAGCCATCCTGTTAGAGGTGTTCACCTTCTTCAGGTCTGCTGTTACTGACCACACAGACACCTAGAGTGCCCGGGTCTGGGTGGACCACTAGCTTGTTCTGAAGATCGAAGCAGGTAATGGGGAGGGAATTGAGCCCATCTGGACAATCTCAGGTCACTGAGCTATGTCTTTCCCTGACATTCTGGGACATGAGGAAGCGAGGACCCTGGGGAGGGCTGCCTTTTTTAGTTTCTTCACATAAAAGGTAGCAGGAAAAACATAGAAGCCAGAAGTTTCACAGAACAGAAACCCATTGTGAGCACAAGCCTGTAGTGCTAGGCGTTGCAGTAACTGGTAATACACCAGCTGCAGTACCGCTGGCACATGGCCTTTCCTTTCCATGCCAACAGGCCCACGGTACGCGTCCCCTGCTGGCCAGCTAAGTCAAAAGCTTCCTCCTGTAGAGACATCTTATGGGATACTTTAACCTGGTGTGAGAACATTTACACCCAGGCTCTTTTCCTTCCTAACTGCTGCCCTGTAGCACTAGGATGGCCATGTGTACAGCCTAGCCCAGCATTCGTGTGTTGGTTGCGATGCAGAGCGAGGAGTTACTGCAGAAATACACTCTTCCTCAGCTTGTGCGGGCTCTGCCAACACATAGCTAACTTCACATCTTTGGCAACCTTCGCTGATGCCTCTGAATTGTATCCACTAGGATAGCTCATTGTTGGAAGGCCCTGGAATGAAGCTATGTTCATATGACTGTCACAAGGCGGTTCTGGGGCGCAATCCAGATCAGTGAAGGGTTGTATCATCGCTTCCCCTGGAACCTTGGGTGCCTCACAATGGTCGCTGTTGTAGCTGGGCTTCTCACAAGCAGCCTATCAGCGTTCCGGTCACATCCTGAGTGTGCATGTGTGCTAGATGGCCACAAGCCAGCAACTCTGACCCCAGCAACCTGTCTAGATCCCCCCCAACCTCACTCTGGCTTCCACCAGCCTTGGTTACAACCAGCAAAGTGACCCCCAACCCATTTCCAGTTCTGAATTTCCTGAATTTCAGAAACTTTATGTCCAGCCCTCCCCTGGCCAGCTCAGAGAGACAATAAGGTTCATTTGTTCCTCTAAAGACACAAAAACACATCACAGTTTAGTAATGTAACTGGGGGTGAATACACCCTTCCCTTTAAACACCGCACTGAGCTGGCTAATAGTAAAATAAAACAAATTTATTAACAATAGGTCACAGGTTAAGTGATGGTAAGTAAAAGCAATAAAGTTAGAAAGGGTTACAAGCAAATAAAAGTGAAACCACGCATCTAAAAGTCTAAAACTTAGTCTAGCAAGATGCAGGTTTGTTCCAGATGGTTTCTTCTCAACCTCCCTCTTACCAGCCATGGCTGACTTTCCCTCAGTCAGGACCTTCCACAAAAGCACAAGGTGCTGGCTTCCCTTGTCGCGAGGTGAAAGATCTTTGGCTAAGCAGATTTCTCACAGCTGTTCAGTTCAAGAGACTTCAGGCCGCCCGCCCCCCATCCTTGAATGAAGGACCCATATTTCTCAGATTGCAAAAGGTCTGGCCTCTTATGTCGGTTTAGTGATGGATACCAAAGATGGCTTCTATCCTTGCTTATATCTTCCAAACTTCAATTAACTTGTTTCAAGAGGCATGACGACTTCATGCTGGTCTCTTTTACCTGGGGGTTTCCATCCCCCTGTAGGAGTTCAATGTAAATGGGGCTTCAGTTGTTTCATTCCACCATGCCTAATTTACACAGGGTGCTGACGGATAGCTGTGACACTCTCTCCTGTCTGGGCAGACTATACAGCTAGTAGCGATGAGTACCCATAATTTCTTATCTAGCGTGAATACATACATTTTATAACAAAATAATCACCAGTGTGTCCTTACCTGTCAGAACAGACCACACTCTACCCATGTTTATAATACACGAATGTAGTATGCAATCAACGGACCCAGTTGTTTATCACTTGAGGTTTGCCCCCCATCTTTATAGACCAGTACACCTTTGAAATGGATTCTTCTGAAAAGTAAAACCCAGACCAAGCTCCTCTCTCCTGCGTGATACAGACACTACGCTGTCTTTTCCCCCAGTTCTTATGGTGAGGGTCAGTTTATTGCTTATGTGTAAACTGAGGTAAACACACATTCCTTTGTTTAGGACAGGCCTGTTTAACAACTCCCCTTGACACAGCAGGTTTTAACATATTTTAGTTATTTCAGCCTATGTCCATAACTCTTAATACCCATCACCTACGCCCATGACAAGAATATTAATGGCCAGTGAGTTACTGGTGTTCAAAGGCTATCGCAGTAGGCTTATTTTGTAGAGATTATCACACTGATGTGTGGGGTGTGAACATGGGGGTGTGTAATGTCACAATGACAAAATCAGAGCCCAAAACTTTCACACCCAGAAGGGAGAGGACGAACCTCAGTGGGCAGAGCTGAGGGGTTTGACTGATCCAGCGTCTCTTCCAACGGAAAGAGACGGCTTTGTCTAGTAATGCTCTGCAGAGCAGCTGATGTGAAGAGCAGCAAGTACTCTTGTCATTTACCATTAGGGTCAGTGATTCAAATGCTGCAGTCTCAGAGACTGGCCGTGTAAGTCTCCTAATTAACTAGAACAACTTAAGAAAAGACCTGGGCACCGCTGTATGACTGCTCAGTAAAGCTGCTTTGATAAGGCTGTCCTACGGTCATTGTTTCACCCAGCATCCACCTCCAAGGAAGCTGGCAACTGCTTGTTAGTCACCGGCAGTGGAGAATGACTGGTTACTTATCTTACAAGGCCTGATTCTTCCAGATGTTTTGTCCACATGCATTCCACAATCTGCCCTCCTTCCCACTACTAGAGTGACTCTGGCATTCTGTCTTGGGAAGGGAACTGAGTGGACCTATTCCACCCTTTCTTCCCTGAGCTGGGGATGAGAGGAGACATCTAGGATGTAGGAGCAGCCCCCTGGACTCTGCTGGCCAAAAGAATCTTATCTCACGCGCACACGCACCTAGAAACCATGTGCACAACCACTGGAGTAGGAATGGGACCGCATATTAGAGAGGCAGCAAATAAGAAGGGACATAGAGAGGGTAGAAATTGCACTTATTCCTAGGTTTCAAGTACAGCAGGGGCTACTATGGTCACTTAGTGTGATTGCCTGCACAACACAAGCCCTAGATTTTCACCCAGTAATTTCTGTTCAAGTCCAAAAATGTGTGGGTGACTCAGAACATACCTGTGGGGTCTTTAAATCAAGACTGGATGACTTGATTTCGTCCCTTAATAAATTGGTCCTATGGTAAATTACGCTCCAAATTTTTTATCCTGTTTCCAGTTTAAATTTTCCTAACCCAACTTTCAGCCCTTGAATCTTGTTATGCCTTTCTGATAGTTGAAGAGCTTATCTATTACAGGGACAATAAAAAAAAATTAATCCAAATGAGCTTTTAAAGTGGATTAAACTGTATTAAACCCCTGTGTGGACACTCTTATTCAGAATTAAAGTGGCTTTAGCTTAATTCACTTAAACTAAGGGCTTGTTTACACTTAAAATGCTGCAGTGGCACAGCTGCTCTGCTGCAGCACTTCACTAAAGAGTTACCCGTGCCAACAACGGTTCTCCTGTTGGTATAGGTAATCCACCTCCCCACAGGCTGTGGCTAGGTCGAGGGGAGAATTCGCCCATCAACCTAGTGCTGTCTAGACCATGGGTTAGGCCGTTTAACTGCATGACTCTGTTGTGGATTTTTCACACCCGAGTGATTCTACAGACCTAATTCCTTAGTGTAAACCAGGCCTAAATCAAATTAAGTTCACTTCATTTCTGAATAAGAACATCCACACAGGCATTCAATGCAGTTTAACTTGTCCACTTTAAAGTTACACTTTTAATTAATTTGGCTTAATTTTCCTGAGTATCCCTGTGTAGACAAGCCTTCAGCTATCTGCTCCTTGTTCAGGTATGTACAGAGCATTTTAAGGTCCTCTCACCCACCTCCATGATAGACATTTTTGAAAATCTCTTCCTTAGGCCTTGTCTACACTACAAGATTATGTTGATTTAAGTTATGTTGGCATACAGCAGCGGCCATTATTACACTTCTTGGTGTGCACACTACGTGCCTTTTGTTGGCAGTGCGTGTCCTCACTAGGAGCACTTGTACCAACACGGAGCGCAGTGCACCACGGGTAACCCGTGCAGTGTTTCGGGAAGTTCTTGCAATGCCTCGTGAAGCTGAAACGAGCTCCCAATGGCGACTGGAAACATGCGGTCAGCTTCCCATAATGATGTGTTCTCCATCCCACAATTTCATCTGCATCCGATAATATTTCACACTTTTCAAAATCCCCATAAATCAAAATTCCCGTGTTCCTTCTCCCTGCACGTGATCTCGGCCGGAAGCACGGACCCTGCACAGCTCTACACCATTGTCGTGCATGTCACAAGCACAGGGTACCTGACCCTGCAGAAGATGCAGAGTCTCAATAGGAGCTGTGGAGAACATGATTTCCTGGAGGCTCCACTGCTGCAGGACATAGGAAGAAACAATTTCAGGTTGTTAGTGGTGTTCACGGAGCAGCTGCAGACGGGGGAGCCTGAGAATGAAGCAGCTTGGAGAAAGCACACCATCATGCAGGTTTGCGATGATGAGCAGCTGCTGCAGTTTTTGGACGCAGAAGCCCACGTGCCCGGATCTGTGCCAAACTCGCCCCAGCACTTGAACACCAAAACGAGAGCTGCGCTGACAGTGCACAAGCGAGTGGCAACTGCACTGTGGAAACCTGCAGTGCCAGATTACTGCCAGTCAGTCGGGAATCCATTTGGAGTCAGGAAATCCACCGCAGAGGCCGTTGTCATGCAAGTGTGCAGGGACATTCATCAGCACGTGCTGTGCCAGACACAGGGGACAATTCTGTAGCAATGGGCTTCCCGAACTGCAACGGTGATAAATGGCTATTTTAGCACCAGACCCCCTTGCCACAGCGTATGTCAACAGAAAGGGTCACTGTTCTATGGGAATGCAAACTGGTGAATCACCAGGGACGCTTTATGACCTTCAGTGTGGGCAAGTCAGGGCTCGTGCGTGCCCTGGGTATCTAAGAACACAGAACTGTTCAGAAAGGTGCAAGCAGGGATTTTCCTTCCTCACCAGCAGACTGCTCTTGGGAATGTTGAAATGGCAACAGTGATCCTGGGAGACCCAGCCTACCCGCTGCTCTCATGGCTCATGAAGCTGTACACGGACCACCTTGACAGCACCCAGGGGCACTTCAACCTTCAGCAGCTGCAGAATGACCACTGAATGTGCCGTCGGTCATTTGAAGGGTCACAGGCAGGGTTTACTTTCAAACTTGGACCTCAGTGAAAAAAACATCCCCATGGTTAGAGCTGCCTGTTGTGTCCTGCATAACATCTGCAAACCAAAGGAGAGTTTTCAGCAGGGTGCAGGATGGCGGTGGAGCAGTTGTCTGCTGCATTGGAACAGCCAGATACAAGAGCTATTATAAGAGTTCAGTGATGAGCTGCACAACTCAGGAGGCTTTGAAAGAGCATTTGAATAGTGAGCCGGAGCCCTGTGTGTCGCTGTAGTGTGCTCTGCCTGGCCTTGCTCTTGTACAGCCTGGTATGATTCCTGTGGGGATTGCTGTGCGCGTAGAAACAGAGCATTGACAATGCACCTATTCAGATAGTCTTCAACGATGCTACGGGTTCTGTGACAAAATGAAGTAACAGGAAATTGGAGCATGTCAGACTCAGCACCAGACAGCGTATGTTGTGAACGAATAAAGAAGAATTTTGTTCCAAAAATAGATGTTTATTCTGTAACATGAACCTGGCAAGTAAAATAAACCTATAAAAAACTCAACAAATTAAGTGAACAGAGCTTATGAAGGGGAAAGAACACATTTCCATTTCAGATACACATCAACCATGACTTCCACAGGTCAGTGTACGTGTAGCTGTTTGTCGTTCCCTGGAGTGGAGTGGTAGGTGTGTGTGGCAATCCCTGCTACCATGTAGCATGTGGGGGGAGGTGAAGGGAGGCAATATTGAAGTCTCCATGGGCTGGAGGAGGTGAGCATGGGATTCTTGGACCTACAGGTCCACCAGAGTCTGCAGCATCTCCGTTTGCTGCCTGAGAAGCCCCATTATGTCCTGGTGCATCTCTCTCTTTTTCCTGCTTGGACTCCCGGGCCTTTCTCCTCTCCACTTTTCCTTTGCCAGGCTATCTGCAAGGGTGATCCTCGAGGCCCAGCCCCAGTCCTTTCTTCTCCTCCTTCTCTGGCTCAGGTGTTCCATGTGTGTGGTGGGGGAGACCCTGAAGGCCACAACGGCAGCAGCTGCGGACACAACACCCAGAGGGTACCATTGTCAGTATATTCACAGTAGAAATGAAATTAGGGTCCTGACTGCACACCCGTTAATCCCCAAAGTCACAACACACGACATTCTCACTTCTGCTTGGGAGCGATACAGCATGCTGAGAGTCACAGCACCTGCCATGGGGATCCCGTGAGGGAGGGGGCTGGGAAATGAGGGGAGACTAGCTCCCAGGCATGGGTATATTTGTCTAGGGCAGTGACAATGAGCACAGGCAGGGGTGATTTCAGCTGCTCTCTGATTCCTGAGGTAACAGAGGTGGAGAAAGCAAAGCTGCTGCTGGCGCCCCTGTGTGCTGCTAGCCTGTGTATTGCAATGGTGCCTGCTGAAGTCATTGCTGAGTGGCATGGGAAAGTGCCCAATGGCAGCAGAAGAAATAAGGCAGCCCTACCCAGAAACCTTCGGCAGAGGACTGCAAAGTACTTCCATGAAAGTACTTTCATTGAGATCGCTACAGAAGATTCACGGAACGTGCCCATGCACATGAACAAACTGTTCCGCGTAGCCCCCGTCGCCTACCTCTACAGGGGCATGAAAAGCAGGTAGCAACTCTGCCTCTCCATTGTTTTGCTACCTCTTCTAACACCAAAAAGAAAAAGTAAATCAACAGATGTGTCCTGCTACTTTGGGGGCTCCATCCCAGCGTTTCAAAGCAAACTGCATACTTACCAGAGGTTCCTTGCCCTGCATCCGGCTCGCCTGTGCTGGCCTGCAGTGGAGTCGAAAGCATGTCCTGGCTCACTGTGCAGCTAGATCCTCAGTCACCTGTCCCCCGGCTTCCTGTCCACCTGACCGCTGGGCAGCAGAGTTCACAACAGCCACCAGAGTGGTCACTGTGGGGCATTATGGGACACTCCAGGAGGCCAGTAACAGTTGGCATAAGTAATGCAAGTGTCTATATTGATACTGCATCAACCCAACTACATCAACCCTGAATCTATGCTGCTTGGGCAGGTGGGTGTTAAGTCAGTGTAGTGGGGCAGTACCATCGTTGAGAGTGAAATTTAAGTTTAGAAACATCAATAGGTAGGTCTGCGTAAGATGTTTTGCATTGATCTAACCATGCAGTGAAGTCCAGGCCTTAATTTAAAGAATTTCGGAGCACAAATCTTTCAATGGGAATTGCACAACTAAAAATCCTTTAGGAATTTTAAGGATCTTTATTTAGGGGAAGTTTTACCCAAATTCTTGCACTGTAGGGTATTTTCCAGACCTTGAATCATTCTTGTAGCTCTTCTTTGAATCCTCTTTTTCAGAATCCTTTCTAAAGTGTGGACAAGTAGTGGAAGTAGTGGGGGCAAATGACTTATCTGGCTTTAAGACTAAGCTTGATAAGTATATGGAGGGGATGTTATGATGGGATAGTTTAATTTGAGCAATTGATTTTGGATTATCGGCAGATAAGTCTGCTCAATGGTCTGTGGGAATGTTAGATGGGATGGGAACTGAGTCACTGCAGAGAATTCTCTTTTGGGTGCTGGCTGGTGAGTCTTGCCCACATGCTCAGGGTTTAGCTGATCGCCATATTTGGGGTCGGGAAGGAATTTTCCTCCGGGGCAGATTGGCAGGGGCCCCAGAGGTTTTTCGCCTTCCTCTGCAGCATGGGGCATGCGTCGCTTGCTGGTGTATTCCCTGCAGCTTGAGGTCTTCAAATCTCACTTTTGGGGATTTCAATAACTCAGTCATGGGTTTGGGGTTGTTATAAATGTGTATGGGTAAGGTTTTGTGGCCTGCCTTGTGCAGGAGGTCAGACTAGATGATCATGTTGGTCCCTTCTGACCTATGAGTCTATGTTTCTATGTTTCTATGACAACGAAAGTGAACACAGCACTCCAGTAATAGTCTCATTGATACTGTATACAAAGGTCGTATCTACTTCCACTAACTAAATAAAATTGTTAAAAAAAATCTACAAATTTTTAGATTCTGTAACTTTTTTTAATTCACATTTTGAAAATGTAGGTCTCAAGGACCTGGCCTTGTCCTTTAGAATAGCTGTTGCATTTTACTCCAGAGGCAGTTTCCTGGCAATCGCGGGTGAAGCAATTCAGTGGAGAAAGAGTGTGTGTGCATGTATATATCATAAAGCACCCTGGGATCCCCTTGGGATAAAAGGTAGTTTGGAAATGCAAGAGGTTATTTACTTTGCTCATGTTCTTGCACAGGAAATCAGATTAATCTTCCCAACAGCTATCACCACAGGAACTTTCACGTGGTTTTCACTGCTCTTTTTTTCTTCTAGAGATCGACTTAGAACAATGACCAATGTCTTGGGTGATGCACTGGCTGCAGGCATCATAGCACATGTCTGCCAGAAAGATTTTGCACCAAAGCCACAGAAAGTACGTATATCCATTTAGCATTAAAAAGAGGGGTGCATGAGCTAAAATCAAATACAAAAACGATGGACAGATCACTGAGCAGAATTAAGAGAGTATCTTTCTCGTTACTGTTTTTGCAGCAAGATCCAGTGAGCAACACAGAGAAGCTTTCTTCTGCAGAGAACTCTCTTCTTCAGCCCAAAGACCATGTGATGGAAATGATGGTAGAAACATTGTCCGAACGAACAGGAGTTAATTACAATATCTGCCAGGTGTAATGGCCGTAGCATTTTCATTTCCAGGAAAGGGATTTTGGTGCTAAAACGCTGCCACTCTCTCTTTCTGTACCTGTGGGCCTTACTGTGCACAAAGAAGGCAGAAAAGGCCAGTATTTTCTATGGAGGTGTCTGGGATGCTCCAAAGAGCTACAGCAGTGTAACCATTCTTCTGAGCAGACTGGTAAATTGGAACCAGTAATTCCAACTGCTTGTGGCTTTAGCCTGAGAGGCTATATCTATGAAGTGTTGTCTTGACAGTCCAAAACAACAGATGTTTGAAAGTCTCATGCTACTAGTTTATCAGCACAATTTTTTTTTTCTAGGACAGGAATGGACAGCTATTAGAGGAGAATCTTAGCAGGTCATTTTAAAAATGGGGCTGAAACGAGGCAGAGCTTTGTCACCTTGCCGCAGTGCCCTTGCCCATTCTCTGTTAGCAATCTCTGTCAGTTTGCATTGCTTATTATGCAGACAATTTTTTGACCATCTTGTTTTTAAATTGTTGCTTTTTTATAGTGAGATTTTACATTCTCTAAAAATCAAGATTTCAAGCAGACTTTCTGTCTATAATTCAAAATCTAATTTTGTCTTCAAGGAACAGGCTGTTTACACATCTTCAGACTTCCCAGCCATTGCTCATTACACACAGAATTTAGGAACAGAGTTCTTTTGAAATGTTCCCATCTTTTTTCTTCACTTCACTGTAGTCACTATGGATCGATAAGGTTGCCAACCACCATTGGTGACTCTGTAAATGACAACTCCATCTAGTACTTGCATCTTCACCATACTGAATAGTAAGATTTGGGAATGAACAGCAAAATCTGTATGTTGAGAATGGAATACAAGAATCAACGTCTGTAAATCATTTTTGGTTTCTTCATGATAAAGTTACTAAATACAAACAACTTGAAACTGCATGCAGGAATGCAAAGGAAATGGAAAATACAATTGTATCTGTATTGAAATGGCTTTTTAATATGATCAAGCACTAAAACAGTGCTTTTGAATATATTTCATTTATGAATCAATTTTCCTCTTTAACGATAAAATGTTATGTTAACCAACCATTCCCCACACAATTTTTCCCCACCAGAGAGTTATGGGCCAGATCCCAATCAAATTATGTTGATTTCCCAGCTGATGACCTGGCCTTATTTAGAGTGTTGTTCCAAAGGTAGCCTAAACACATCAAGACTGTTTTTGTGAAAACAGTTCATGAGCTGAGTTTATATCCTTCTGGAAATGGCATTCTTCACCCATCCCAATGTATCACCACCATTCCAATCTAACAAATCTTTGCCTCTCTCAAACTTATATTAACTTCTTTTGCTTTCTCTAGAAGGAAACATGCAGCGAATTCCATAAGGGCCCGACCCGACCTCTCTGGAGCCAGTGGAAAGGCTCCCATTAACTGCAGTGTGTGTTGAATCAGACCTGATGGACTACGCTGCATGGGGTTTCTGGATGCATGCAAGCACTTGTTCCTTGCACTACATAATGATTTAAAACAGTGATACTCATATCTCAGTGGTTCAGGAGCCAAATCAGCAATCAACATTACCCAAAAGAACCACAGTCATGTGAATTCATGGTTTCATTTACTATAGTACTATATATTCATATTTAAACAGTATAACGGGAAATATTAGATACATATACAGTATTCTCGCAGCAAAATGACACTATTATTTTATCAACTACAACTGGTTAGTAATATAGTAAAAGCATCCTGATTGGTTAATAACTGATTGGTTAATAATTGTTATTAGTTTTATATGTGCTGCCACCAGTCGCAGGAGACACATTAAAGAATCACTTGAGGCTCGTGAGTATCGCTGATTTAAAGGTACAGTGTGTGAAGGGCAGGGAGAAAAGCCTTTAAGGAAATAGCGGGTACTTGTTACCTTATAAAATACCTCAGGAGACTTCTACAATGCGCAGCACAGAGGCTATTATCTCAACAGAAATTTTACAAAGTGGATCTAAAAAGTCTAGGTATGATTCAAAGTGATCTTCAGCGGCGTTTTTTAATGTATTGTTTTATCTGGTTTTGTAAGAAAAATATGAACTGCCTCTTATCCAAGGCAAGTACAAAAGCAATTGCTATTAAAATTATGCAAATAGGCATGTGCAGCCCACACCCAGATTCTCTTTTAATGTTTCTTTATTTAATCGCCAGTGACAGCTTTGGGCCTTAGGATGGTTGGCCCTGCAAGCCTGCATTGAGGAAGTGTAAGCCGGGCCACAGCGACCTTTGTAGGTGTACAGCATCTCAGAGAATCCCGTCAGCCAGGAATGTGGCAGGTGGGGACATTTTGTGGCAGTTGGGGATGGCAGATTTAATTAATTAGTTTTAAAAAGTCCTTTGATATTCAGAATCAAGGTAACTAAAACCTACCAAGCCCTGAAGGAAAAGGAAATGACGATAAAGCCATTGTTGTGAACACACACTTGTTGCCTCATTTCAAATTGGACTGTAAAGCTTTTTGGGTCATGGGCTGTCTCTAAATCAGTACCTGACTGGGGCCTCGGGAGCCCCCAAAATCCAGACAATGTACATTTTAGTCTGTGACTCGCATTTTTCAGTCAAGACCTCCACTCCCTCCTGAAGATTGCAGGGAGGAATAAAGGCTGCTAACGTTACTATACAAAATTTGAGTTTGTTAGTAAATGTGTTTAGCTTTTTCAAGTCCAAAATGGGATGAAAGCCTTTGAAATTAAAAAAAGATACTGGGTTTATAAACCTTCCCACTACAGCTGAGGGATATAGTCGCTTGGCCCTAGGCCTTGTCTCTGAGGGTCTGGTCTACAGAGCAACTGGACATCCCTGGCTGGCCCATGCTTGCAGGGCTGTTTCATTGCTGTGTTGACTTCTGGACCCTCCCACCTTGCAGGGTCCTAGTGCCCAGACTCCAGTGCGAGCCCAGCAACCTACACAGCAGTGAGACAGCCCCACAGCCTGAGCCCAAGGCAGTGGGCAGGTTCTTTTTTGCTGTGTAGACACCCCCTGAGAACGTGGCACCGATTCAACTGAAATTTGTTTAAACCAAATTAAGGGTATTCATGCAGCCTTTTGTACAGGTTTAACAAAATAGTTTAGAATCAGACCTTAAGTTAAACGGGTGCTATTTTCTCACAGACAATGCTATTGGGAAGCAGCAACTTTGAGAACCCCTGCAAAGGGCCAAGGAGGGAGTTGGGCAGAGGTAATGTGTAGAAGCAGCCGCATGAAAAGGAGCTGGGTGAACAGCTCCACACAGTTTTCTCGCCTGATACAATTCCACTCCATGTCACAGAGGCAAAACAATCCCCCAAAGGGACAAAAAGATCTGAGACCAGGGCTGATGCAAGATTCTGTATGCCTCCATCCCACTGACGGTCTGGTGTTTGCCAAAGGTAGGCTGGAGGGTGGCTGAAACAGCACTGAAATCAGTTGAAGGCCATTTGATATTGCAATTCCATGTCAGAAGTAGATGGAAAGAGATCTATTTGCGGAGTTACTCGGCAGTGAAACAGAGTACAGCACCTCTTCTTTCAGAGCCCATGGTTGCTGGAGACCATCTCCTCCTGAGGGTGTCTGCAGCATAGCTTGTTTCTTGCCAATGGAGAGCTGTCACCAGTCAGATGGCTTCTTCAGAAGGAAGAGTAGATCCAGTTCCATCCTGAAGGCTGATATAAAGCATGATGATACTGTCTTAATATTTACACAACTCTTCCGTGTACCTACTGGGGGGAAAGGCTTTAAGAGGTGATCAAACCGCTCTCAATTCTAACCCATGAACACACAAGCTTATGTTGTATTCCACAGCTCCTCTCTTGGAGGGCACCACAGCTGGTGGTTGATGCATCACAGGGTTAGAAGGGAGCACAAGGGTCGTCTAGTCTAACGCCCTGCCAACATACAGGGTTAGCTGCATCTAAACCATCCAAGACAGGTGGCTATCCAGCCTCCTTTTGAAAACCTCCTTTGAAGCAGCTTTCACAACCACCCTCATCTGATCAGTTGTCCCAATGTTCTTACAGTTGGGAAGTTTTTCCAGAGATTTAATCTAAATCTGCTGCAATTTGAACACACTGCCTCCTGTCCTGTCCTCTGTGGTAAAAGAGAACAACTTTTCTCCATCTTTTCTATGGCAGCCTTCAAGTATTTGATAATCGCTATTAAGTCCCCCCTTAATCTCCTCTTTTCCAAACTTAACGTACCCAGTTCCTTCAGCCTTCGCTCGTATGGCTTGCATTCCATCCCTTTGATCATCTTTGTTGCTCACCTCTGGATCCTTTGCAGTTTCTCTACATCCTTTCTATACACTGGACCCAGTTCTCCAGCTCAGAGCTAATCAGTGCTAACACTGTACAGCAGTGCTAACACTTCCCATGATTTGCATGCTATGCCTCTGCTAATGCAACTGGGGATTGCATTTGCTTTTTTTCCATCTGTTACCTGGACAGTAGGATCTGGTGGATAGAAAGAATACAGGCTCAAAAAGTAAAGCATTTGTTTCCTGAAAAATTATTTGCCCTCATAAGATGTAAAGACTCAACAGACATCTACGTGATACAATTTAATTTATTTCTCTAATTACGGTTTGGTGAAATAATATCCTAACTGAATGGGAGAAACAATTTCAGAAGGGAACTTGGGTGTTGCCCAGAGTATCACTTCATCAGGACAAATCATAGAAAGTGTCTTGGTAAACTGAATTGCTTGTCAATTAACACTGCCAAAGCAATAGCTACAAGGAAGACAACTTAGAACTAATGAGATGGTAGCATCTAAATCAAACGGGTTTTAGCAATAGTTTATTCAAAATTAAGTTCACCTCCTGGCTAGCCACCTTATAATTTTTAGCCCAGTGGTTACAGCACTCACATGGGATGTGGGAAACCCAGGTTCCTCTCTATGCTGGAGGAGAAAAGATTTGACTGGGGGTCTCCCACGTCTCAGCAGGGTGCTTTAACCACTGGGCTAGAAGTTATAAGGTGGGCACCCCCTCCAGATGGTCAGATTTCAAAATGAGATTAAATCCAGTAGGTCGCCTTGGAGTGCAGCTAGTGGGTCAGGCTCTGCTGCTGCTTAGGCAACACCCTATCTTCCCCTGGTTTGTGGACTGTCCTGAGGCTCAGACAGAAGATAGGCAGCCAAAGGCCTAGCAGGAGCTGGCCGAGTGCACGCTCAGAGGCAGGAATGTAGGCACGGAGTAAGTTCAGGCACCTACAGGGTTTGGCAGAAGTTTTGTGGATCACCCTGGAGCCAAAACTGGGATTTAGGTGCCTAAACATCTCTGTAGATCGGGGCCTAAGTGAGTTGCCTCAGGTCGCACAGGGAGGCTGAGGCAGAGCAGGGAGCTGAACCCAGGTCTCTGTTGTCCCAGGCTACTGCCCTAACGAGCGGCCATTCTTTCTCCAAGTCTTCACTGCAGGCCACACTGGAAAAGCTCCCTTCAAAAAGCCCCTCTTTAAAATACATTTTGAGAGGAGTCCATTTTTAATCCATTTAACAGGCACCAAACACTGATGTGGTTCAGCCCTCATTTTTGTAATAAAAAAATTGTACAGTACTAAGACAAATGCCTTTGGGAAATCCAAGTGAATCACATCAGTGTAATTACTTTTATTAACTCCATTTTCTTCTTGATATAATTATTTGACATGATTATAAGTTTTAATACAATAATTTTCTGTTTAGCCCTTCTGCCTGGCATTTCCACCCTTAAATTCTCTATTGATAGAGGCACATATTGTCAGTACCATTATTCTGCCTGACCTCAGCCTAACTAGAGACACACACAGGCTGAGGAGGTACTGGACCAACTTTTGTTGCTGAGAGACACAAGCTTTCAAGCTATACAGAGCTCTCCCTCACATCTGGGACAGGCAGTCCGTGTGTCACCGCTAAATACAAGGTGGAATAGACAGTTTAGCATCAGCATTTAGCACATATTCTAAGGGACTTCTGTAGTCACAGGACAAAAAGGGGAGTTAGTGGGCTACAGATTGTGGTAACAAGCCATAAATCCAGTGTCTTTATTAAGACCACGACTTAAGCAAAGATGGGAATTTAAGCTCCCAGGCTCATCTTCTGAAGTACTGCGCAGGTTCCTTTCATGGTGAAGGCTGATTGGTTAGCCTGTATCTGATCTATTTCTAATTAACCAGTCATATTTGGCTTTGGTTTATCATTTTTCATTGTTTTTTCATAACCCCTCTTAAGCGAGATGGTTTTTAACTCAAGCAGCCTTTCCCCATGACCAATGGAAGTGCGGCATCTTAAACTTCTAGCAAGTTATTAAAAAACCCTTCAACTCCTATTCATATTTTTGTTGAAATGTTTGCCCCCAATCAATGCTGCTAACTAATTTTAGCTTTGGAAAATCAGTTCTTGTAAAGGCACTCAGCATATATATTATTGTTGGTTAGGACTGTATTCCATAATATTGGTAAGGACTGTATTCTATTTGCAGAAATTAATTGCAGTTCAATCAATCCCTTGTATTTAGGCAACCACTATATTTTAGTTCAGTGGCCAATTCATCTTTACCTGTCAGAATGAGGGCTGCTATTGAATTACCCATATTGGAGGCAATGTATTTTGTGAACATAAAATGTTCGTAGAGTATCTCTAAAATGTTTCTATTGATGACAAGAGACTTCCAATAGGTCTCCTTTCTGGATAATATACTTTTTCTTTCTAATCATTAGAAACAGATACCTAAGGAGCTGTTTACCCTGTTCTCTGGTCTTATTTGCTGGTCAGTAATAGACCTCTACCAATGGCCTCTTTTGTGCTCTGTCAGTTAGAACATGGATCCCCAAGGATTCCGAAAGATCTTGTGCTTCCAAGTTGTCAGTAATTCTAAAGCAGGTGATAGCATCTTTGGCCTTATCTACACACAAACAGGCACTGATTTAACTACACTGGCTTAAAAACACACCATTAGCTGAACTGGTCCAAGTCTGTGTGCAGGTAAAGCCTTTGATGATGTGTTCCAGCTCCCTCTACCCTACCTCAGGAGGTTGCAGCCAATTATTTTAATATTCCAATCCTGTGACGTTTTATTAATACCAACGTCAAATTTTCTCTCAGATGAGAGAAATTCTGATTCCTCCTGTTTAATACTCAGGTTCCTGGGAATGACATATAAGCAATTAAATAATGTATTCCCTTCATGTCATTTGATTTACACCCATGACACCCCGAGACCAAATTTCACATTTGAGCATATGATGTTTATTCCCTTATGCCCGCACTTTTGTACCTTCTTTAAACACTTATCTGACTCGTCTAGCTCATCTGTCCCCAAGACAGGAGTTTCCTTTGCAACAGAAAGAGAACCAAACTGTAGACCATCTTCTGTGGGAAGAGGGGCTGTGGTGTTTCAATCACTTACCTAGCATCAGTTCACCTCAAGCATCTTCTGCTTGTGGAACAACAAGGATCTCTGTGACAATCATCTGGACTATCCTTGTCAACAGCTCCCTCCAAGATCTCTGAAGTCTCCAATTATCTGTGAAGCCAGATCATCAGTGCCAAAATTTAACAGTGGCATTGTGCCTGCTGTCTTAAGAATCCTGTCCAATCTCTCAACCACGTCCCTTGTCTCAGCTCACGCAGCACAGCACACCATCCTGCTGCCCGTCTATCCCCTTCCTAATATGGAATTCCCATACGGTGTCAGTTTTCAGTTTCCAAATGGCTGGCAGTCTTCTCTTGGACATACCCAATCCAAAGAGTTCAGAAAAGTGGCTGCCTAGTTACGTCCCTGCAACTCTCTTCCTTTCCTCTAGCTGATTTCTGAGACGCCCTCTGCAGCTGTCACACCAAGCACCCGATGCTGATCAGACAGCGTTAGCCATATAGAATTTCTTCTGATTCTTCTTTCCCTGCGGTCACGACCTGCCAATCATCTCTATGTTCTACACTCCACTGCTCATTCTTCACAGATTCTTCCTCCCTTGTTGAATCCACCGCAGTGATGCCTACAGTGTCTCTGATACCATGCAAGGTTAGGAGTTGTTCTTTGAGATCACACATCTTTTTTTCCAATACAGGCATCAGCTTGCATGTCTTACACGGAAAGTCTCGTCTTCAGGAACAGAAGAACACATCCTCTGCAGATCACAGTAGCCACTCCCTCACTGGTCAGTAGGGCACAAGGTAGAAACGTAGATTCTGTCCTCACGTTTCCCCCAACAGCATCTGAGAATCTTCTTGACCATCCATCTCTTTTGGGGAATACAGGATGGGACCAGAGGCCAAATGTGGTGATTGTGAAGATTCTCTGCCCCATTCTCAACTCGAGAATGGCAAAGGTGCTGAACTGCACTGTTGACAGAGTATGAAAAGCAAGAATCATACAGGTGGGTGTCGTCAGCCTATTGAAAACCCCACACCGCCTTATTAACTCTGTTCAAAGCCCCACATCCACAGTGAACAGGAGGAAGACAGAAAGGCACCCTGCAGCACCCCATACTTGAGAGCCCCTCAAGAAGAACAACTGCATATAATTACTCACTCCAATTTCATAAAGAAAAAAAATGAAGCTACTGAATGGCAGTCCCAGCCTGCCAAAGCCAGATCTACATCCAGAACCATGCCAAGCAGATCAAATGCATGCAGATATCTGAGCTGTCTCGACAAAACCAATTGCACCTTGCTCAGAAAGGAGCCAGAGTGTCAATAGTTGACCATGGTACTTACGGTTCCTAGTCCCGTGCTCCTTCCCGTATCCAACAGCCTTTGGCAGAGAGTAGCAGCAGAAGTTGTTGGTGGTGGACAGACACTTTACATCTGTCATGTGCCAAGGCTCTGCTCTGGGTGGCATTTTGAAATGCTAGACTGCACACAGGGCAGAGGGAACCCTCAGAAGCCAGCTGTACCGAGAACAACAAAGTGGTGGGTAACAGCCAGATATGAACACACTTTCATGAGGAGCAGCAAAGGGCTGATCCTAGGACTATCCTTTTGACAAATTTCTAAGTGCTGCAAACCATAAAAGGTGCCAGGTTTGTTTTTTTTTAATAATGGAAAAGAGAGTTAAGTTGAATATATGGGTCACCACTAGACCTAGGCAATTGGGGGGGGGGGGAGTTTAGTAAATTACCCAAAAATATATTTCTCAGGTCAACAAACCTATTTATGAATTTGGAATGGGGGGGGAGATAGTTCATTTTAGCCATTTGAAAAGGTTTCATTTTAACTTTTCTATGAGAAAATTAGGTTTAAAAAAAAAAGTAAAATGCACCCAAAGTAAAGCTGAAACAAAACAAAACAGTTCTTTTGGGTCCAATGTTTTGCTTTGTCTCAGTGAGAAAAACTGAAAAAATGCAGCTTTGCTTCAAACTGAACTGTAACTTGTTTTCCAATGTTTCCAGTTTGCCCCTTGAACCAAAATAATATAATAATTCATTCAGCTCTAGTCATTACTGATGCCTCTGTAACACATCTTACAATGTTTATTATACCTACAAAGGAAGAGCATATTTCTCAAAATTGGTACTATAGTAAAAAGGGAATTCTATGTCACGAAGAGAGAGAAAAGCTCCTTGGTACAATTCATTGTACCTGAGATGAGGCGAGTCTTTTCTCTACTGTTTGAGAGTTTAATGAGTCAGCTAAAATTTCAGTGGCTTGAGTGGTGATATCCCTGTAGCCAAATGCAGAAAGAAATGCTAACATTTATCTGTCTGCGTTATGCAGTCTGTAACATTTTTAAATTACTACCTTGTTTTAATACAAAAAACTGAACATAGTATTGTCTCCTTAGCACCGAGATGCAAAGAATTTAAGGACCAGATTTTCAAAAGAGCTCAGCTCCCAGCAGCTTTCATTGCTTTAAGTGGGAACTGCTGCATACTATGAAAATCTGGCTCCAGCAGTGTGCCAAGAACTTATGGAAGTCTGGCACCACTTTAAATCCCACCCTCGCACACACTTTCAGTGAGGAAAAAAAGGAGGTAGGTGTGAAGGGTCTTCCAAACCTCCTTCACTGAGGGCATGTCTACACTACAAAATTAACTTGGCTTAAATTATGTCAGCAGTAATTCAGTCAGTTTTGTATGTTCACATGAGCTCCTTCTGCTGGCCGTTCATGTCCTCACCAGGAATGCTTGCACTGGCTGTCATGGGGGCAACCTGGGGCTCTGCCTCTTGGTGCCTGGTAGCTGACAGCCAAACAAACAGTCAACGAATTGTCTACATTGATACTGTGTCGACCTAACTACATGGACCTAAGCACTACGCCTCTTGCAGAGGTGGAGTTAAGTCAGCGCAGCGGGCGACTTACATTGGCGCGACCAACATTGTAGTGTAGATGCTTATAGAGTTAGGTAGATGTAGGTTGACAAGGCAGCTTAACTCTGTAGTTCACACCAGACCTAAAGCATAGGTTGAACTAACTATGGTGCTTAGAGCTTTGAAAAAAATTCACATCCTGGGTGACACGGTGAGGTTGACTTAACCCCCCACCATAGACATAGGTAGGTCGACAGAAAAATTATTCCATCAACCTAGCCACCACCTCAGAGGGTGGATTTACTACTGTGACAGAAAATTCCTTTCCGTCACCATAGCAAGTGTCTACACTACAGCAGCAGAGGTGTGCCACTGTAGCACTGGTACCTGAGCAATCAAAAATAGAGTCTTCAAGGATACTGCAAGCAGTTTTTTTTTTTTAAATGAGTTCATTAAGAGGTGACCACACGATTCAATCACTGTATTATCTTACTACAGATGTGCCTGGTAGCAGCTCCATATAGTTAGGCTTTCATTCTACAATAGGACATAAATGCCTATTTTTCTCTAAAATTAGGTGGCCGGTGAGCGGGAAATGTTATACAAGGTTACAAAATGCAAAGGAATTAAAAACTATGCAGTTGTTTGGTTTTTCTTCATAAATCCCAATACAAAACCTTTGAAATTAGTCTCTGGCAGAAATTTGTTGTTGGTAGTCTGACCTTTCAATGTTAATGGATGTCTTTTTAAAAGTATTATGTATCTATGCAAAATATGGTAGACAGGTGCATTCTGAGTAGAACTGGAACAACATGAAGGTTTTTTTAATTTGAATTTTGGGTCAATTTTACACATTTTTCATCATAGCTAAAAAGTTTTTGTGCCAATGGAGAACGTTTATATGCTAAGAGCATAAACTTTGTGCCAGCTCAACACAATCTTATCCGTTAGGAGACAGATTTGTCTACAACAGAAAAGGGTTTGAGATGCAGCTGCTTGTGGATAAAAATCTGTCAGCAGCTGCATTTCTCTACCCCACAGGTGCTCTCCCATTCATCCAACTTCCTCTCACTTAAGCATAAAAAACTCCCTGAGGAAAATATTACATAAAAAACCTTGTTTAAAGCAGCTGGAGTAGCTACACACAAACACACAATAGATATGACAAACTCACAAAAGCAAGGAAATTAAAAGTTAAACAACCAAGTAGTAGATGTATCTTTTTCATCCATCCCTTACCATTTCCACAACTGTGTTACACCACAGACCTTGCATGGCAGACTTACTTCTGCCCCTTGGAGTACCAGCCTTCCATTCTCCATCCCAACACACGGCTGCACCCAACATCCCCAAATTATACTGTGCAGAGGGGTTAGTTTGTTAAAAAGATGTGTGGCGAGCAGGTTGAGAGGGTCAGAGTTAAGGTTGCAGTGTGCAGTCGCTGTGGTCACAGTAAAGGATGTGCTTGTGTGTGGCAGAGGAGGAGCTTTTTACTGTGACTGGAGTTCAAGATGTTCTGTGTCACATTTTACCATGAGCACTTGTTAGTTAGCAACTCAGAATTGAAGAAAGGCCAATCAATAGCTCTTAAACCCGAGGAAGTCCAGATGCTCCTCATCAGCTGACGTAGATTTGAAGCTATGTTGTCCATTCCTTTCCCTGGTCATTAGTGCCACCCATGAGCTAGACGCAGAATGTGAAAAGTACTCAGCCTTTGGTTGGGACACAGGACTTTTTATTGGCCCTCTTGCAGGTGGGAGGGATGGCGTCCAGAATCTGCCATGCTGTGCAGGCCAGCAAGAGGAGGACCTCCTAAATAGGTAAGGATACTCTGCCCTGTGTGAAGGTGCGCAAGATGCCCACCAGAGAGTGCTGCTGTTCCTGGATGTCCTCCAAAAGGAATCTGTAATGGCTCTGCTATGAGTTGCATTAAGTTCTGAAAGATCTTAAAGTCACCCACCTAAGATGGTGGAGGGGGCATAGTTGCCTTACCTCGAGAGAAAGAAGATGGTGGTGTCTCCTCCTCAACTCTCAATCCTCTCATGGCTGCTCTTTAGAAAGGCAGGGAGGCTCCGGAGGTGTTGGTGGATGACACTCCTGGTGTAGAAGGGTGCCCTCTAGATTTGGTCCTTGTAAGAATCCCAAGAATTCCAGAAAGTCCACTGGGGAGGGATATAAGGGGAAGGTGCTAGACCCCATGGGTGGTCTTGCCAGGGCAGTCAGGTCAAGTGTCTGCTGGGGTTTCTTCCTCAGGGAAGAGGATGGTAGTGCACTAAATAGTGCCACTAGACACAGCAGCCCCTACTGGGCCTTACATCAGTACGGGAGCTTGAGGAAAATCCAGCCATCATGATGCTATTCCTAAGCAAATCTTTAGTTGAGGCTGCAGCAGTACTAGGAACATGCCGGGTCAGGCTGGGAAACTGGTGCTAGTGGAAAAGTCCTCCTTGTACCCCTTACCAGGGGGGAATTCTGGTTCCTCCATAACATGAATGCCCTTGTGAGAGAGAAACCTAGAAGGTATTAATGAGCCTGGGGAGTGTTCCTCTGGATGAAATTTGTCCAGCTGCACTGGAGGAAGTCCCAGTCATTTTGGAGAGATATGGGTGCTGGTGGATGGTATTGGGTAAGAACTTCTTTCAAGAGGCCTTAGTCTCCAATGTGTCCAGTTTTGGTACTGATGGGTCCAAAGCTTGGGGCTCCTGAACAGTGAACTCCTTGGCACTCAGTTACTCTGTATGCAGTTTTTGCCCCCTGGTCTCTGTAGGTCCAAGCTGGAGCTGATGAAGTCTCTGGAGCGTTTTATACAGCTGAGTCTGATTTACTGGGAGAGGGGAGGGAGGCGCATGGCAATGCTGCATGTGTAAGGGAGTGTTCCAGGAGGAGCGATGTCAGGTGGCCTTCCCTCGATTTTCATAATTTGCTCTTGAAGCCGCAGCGGATCTTACACATGGACGGGATGTGAGGTCAGCAGAAGCAGCTGGAATGCCCAACTTGACGGGAAAGGCCTGTGGCAAGTCTGGCCAGGCTTGAATCCTGGGATCTTGGCCATAGTGCTAGGAAAGCTGCAAGCTGAGAAGGCCTGAGAGAGAAAGGTGGCCTCAAAGAAGAGGGGGGAAGTGAGAAGGGAGAACCCTCCCACAAACTGTGCTTTGAAAGTTAATTAACAGCCAAAACCAAACAAAAAACCTAACTATAAAACAAAGAGTGAAAGGAGACGAAGAATTGCCTCAGCTATATACTGGCCATCACAGAACTCCTCAAGCTGCAGGTGGTTGACAAGGAACTAGAGTGGCACGGGCCCACTTCTCTCTATATGGTCTCCCATCAGAGCACGAGGTGCTGTATGGCATAGGCAGACCCATGGGCACTACTAGCAGAAAATTTCAGAGCACACGGGTGCACACACACATCCTCAAGGGGAAAACCCATAGGGGCAAGAACTTGAAGATATGAGGACATATAATGTTAGGTGGTTTAACTTTTCATTTCCTTGCTTTTGAGAGTTCATGCCAGATATGTGGTATTTGCTTGTCAAAGACGGTTACTTACCTTGTAACCATTGTTCTTCGAGATGCATTGCTAACGTCCATTCCATTGTAGGTGTGTGTGCATCTCCATGCACTGTTACCGGAACTTTTTTCCCTTTAGCAGTACCCGTTGGGCAGCTCTGATGCCCCCTGGAGTCCCACGCATATGCCGCAGCATATGAGATGCTGACAGACCTACGCCCCGTTCCTTCTTGCCGCCAACTCCAGCAGCGGGGACGAGGGGTGAGTCGTGGAATGAACATCAGCAACATATCCCAAAGAACAAGAGATACAAGGTAAGTAACCATCTTTTCTTCTTCACGTGCTTGCTCGTGTCCATTCCATTGTAGGTGACTCACATACAATATCTTGGAGACGGGCTGCAGTTACAGATGAGCTGACTGCAGTATTGCTCTGGATGATGGCATAATGGGACATGAAGATGTGCAAGACAACCAAGTGGCAGCCCTGCAGATGTCCTGCACGGGCACTCTTGCAAGGAAGACTGTGGACAAAGCTTGAGCTCTGGTTGTGTGGGCTGTAATTATCCCCAGAAGTGGCACCTTCGCCAGCTCATAGCAGAACTTGATGCAGGAAGTTACCCACAATGAGATGCGCTGGGCGGAAACAGGTGAGCCTTTCATCCGAGCAGCCACAGTGATAAAGATTTGTGTAGATCTCCTGAAAAGTCTCGTGCGCGCGATGTAACATGATAATGCCCGTCTAACATCTGGCATGTGCCACCTCCTCTGAACCATGAGGTTTGGGAAAAAACATGGGGAGAAAAATATCTTGGTTATAATGAACTTCGGAAACCACCTTAGACAGGAAAGCTGGGTGTGGCCACAATTGAACTTTGTCTTTACAGAACACAGTATAAGGAGGCTCCGAGGTCAGCACCCTAATCTTGAAGACCCTCTTTGCCGAGGTAATGGCCACCAGGAAGGCCACTTTCCATGACAGCAGCAGTAAAGGGCATGTAGCCATGGGCTCAAAGGGGGGCCCCGTGAGCTGCGAGAGGACCAGGCTGAGATCTCAGGGAGGCACTGGGTCATGGACCTGCGGATAGAGCCTCTCTACCCCTTTCAGGAACCTAATTATCATAGGGTAGAAGAAAACTGATCTCCCCTCCAAAGGCTGGTGGAACGCTGATATAGGCGGTGGACCTTCAGGGAGGCCATGGCTAGTCCCTGGAGTTTTAATTGCAACAAATACTCCAGGATCACCTATATCGGCAACAATCCAGGCGAAATTCCCTGGGACTCGGCCCAACAGGTAAATCACTTCCATTTTGCCCGATACACGACCCGTGAAGGTTTTCTGCTACCCCCCAGGATTTGCTGGACTTGCATCAAACAGGCTTGCTCGTCTGCACTCAGCTATGGAGCCTCCACATTGTGAGGTGTAGGGAGTCCAGGTCTGGGTGTAGCAAGCGACCATGGTCCTGGGACAGGAGATTGTGCCACCTTGGTAGCTCTAGCTGGGGGGTGTGATCAATAGGTCCAGCAGCATGCTGAATCAGTGCTGGCACAGCCAGGCCAGTGCAATTAAGATAATGTCCACCTTGTCCGTCTTGATTTTCAGCAGGACTTTGTGAAAAGGAAGAATGGGGTGAAACACGTACACGAAGCTCCCCGACCACTGCAGCAGGAAGGTGTCGGAGAGCAACCTGGCCTCTAGGGAGCAGAACTGTGGGCATTTCCTGTTCCATGCTGACACAAACAGGTCCACCTGGGGAGAGCCCCACCACTGGAAAATCAGAGATCACATCTGGGTGAAGCAACCAGTCATGGCGGGGTAAGAATGACTTTCTGAGGCAGTCCGCCTCATGGTTCCTCACTCCTGGGAGGTGAGAGGCTTATGTGAAAATTATGTCTCACCACCGGGTTCCACAGACAAATTGCTTCCTTGCAGAGGGCTGAGGAATGGGCTCCCCCTGTCTGTTGAGGTAATACATGGCCACTGTATTGTCTGGCAGTACCTACACCACCTTGCCCGCAATAAAGTGGAGGGACACTCCACAGGCTAGGCGAATAGCCTATAACTCTCTCATGTTGATGTGCATGTACCTCTCCTCTCTCAGCCAGCCCCCTTGTGTGCCGAGGTTGGCGCTGATATGGGCCCCCCATCCTAAGTCCAAGGTGTCCAATACCAGAGTGACAGAGGGGACTTGCTCCTCAAATGGTACACCCCTCAACACTGCCCGGGGCTCCATCACCAATCTAGTGCGGCCAGGAATTACTCAAGATAGTTAAGTCCAAAGCTGACTGTGAAGATTTACAAAGGGATCTCACAAAACGAGTGACTGGGCAAAAAAATGGCAGATGAAATTTATTACTGATAAATGTAAAATAATACACATTGGAAAACACAGTTCCCAACTGTACATACAAAATGATGCAATCTAAATTAGCTGTTACCGCTCAAGAAAACATCTTGGAGTCACTGGATAGTTCTCTGAAAACATCCACTCAGTGTGCAGTAGCAGTCAAAAAGGCTAGCAATGTTAGAAGCCTTTAGAAAAGGAATAGATAATAAGACAGTAAATATCATAATGCCATTATATAAATCCATGGTATGCCCACACCTTGAATAGTGCATGCAGTTCTGGTTGCCCATTTAAAAAAAGATACATTAGAATTGGAAAAGGTACAGAGAAGGGCAACAAAAATTATTACGAGTATGGAACAGCTTCCATATGAGGAGAGATTAAAAAGAATGGGACTGCTCATCTTGGAAGAGACAACTAAGGGGGGGAAGATATGACAGAGGCCTATAAAATCATGAATGGTATGGAGAAAGCAAAGAGGAAAGTGTTATTTACCCCTTCCCATACCCAGGGCTCACCCAGTGAAATTAATAGGCAACAGATATACAACACACAGTCAACCTGTGGAATTTGTTGCCAAGGGATGTTGTGAAGGCCAAACTAAAACTGGATGCAAAAAAGAATTAGTTCATGGAGAAATTAATTCATGGAGGAGGGGTCCATCCATGGTTATCAGTCATGATGATCAGGGACATAACCCCACACGCTGGGTTTCCCCTAGCCGCTGTCAGAAGCTGGGCATGAAAAACAGGGGTAGATCACTTGATAATTGCTCTTTCCTGTTTGTTTCCTCTGAAGAACCTGGTATTGACCACTCTCAGAAGACAGGAAACTGGCCTACACGAACCATTGGTCTGACCGAGCATGGCCATTTTTATGTTCTTATTTTAAGGGGGAGGAGGGCAGTGCCACAGAGGGCTGGAATGGATTCTCCCGCACAGAGTGCCTTGCTGTTCTCTGCTATAGAGTTATTCAGTTTCTGATGAATCCTCTGCATCAGTGACCATACAGAAGTCACATTCCCAGTGCTTCCAAATTACTCAGCATGGTGCTTTCACAAGAACAGTAGTAACACCAGCTACTGAGAGATTAAATGGGTGTCTGCAGGGGATCTTGATGCTGAGACTGGTGTATGAAGTGCTGAGGTCTACTCCTGAACTGCATGTACTGTCCTCTGCTCAAAGAACACCTTCACTACTCCAAGAGCTCAAAGATCTGTGTTCAGGGGACCTCAGCACTATGGTCTAAGCACTATGCAGGGAAGGCAATGCCTCTTTAGATGAGCCAGAACTCTTCATCATATTGCAGTCTGTTTGGAGACAGAACTAAGGTTGAAGTAGGGGTGGAGAGGTGACAGCTGGCAGGATCAGATGGCAGCTGCTATGAGGGGCTTTGAGTCTGGCTGGCTCCAAGAAGGAATTGGGTGTAAGGTTCTGGTAGGGCTAAGCTAGCTGCAACTGCTGAGGCATGACTGGCCATTAAGGTGGAGGTTTCTCATGCTAGCCTCCATTACTTGAGAGTCCCCCCATCCCACCCCCCAAAAAAAAATTGGGGGTAGGTTATTTCTGTCATGGTCATAGGGGAAGCACAAGACCCAAGAGTGAGAATCCCTGGTATCTTGAACAGAAACTACTTACTTAGAATTGCTTTCCAACGATATAAACGGCAATAGAATCACATGCATCTTCACCATCCCCACTGAGCGGGGGATACGTGGCAGCATGGGTTAGTGCTTTTGTCCTTCGCTCAAAAGAAATTAACAGCTGGAACTCCACCGGCTGGCACTGCGGCTGAGCAGGGACGATATGCATCACTTGCTGCACTTGATACTCTATAGCTACGGGAATTGTTGCTGAGTCACGTATTGCAGAAGAATTGCTCCATGAATCTATTAATCTTATACCTTAAAAGAACAAGAATCACAGGCAAGTAGTTCTCTTTTCTCAAAGATCTGGAAGCTGCCAGAAAGGATGCTACTGAACCTATTTCACTAAATGGTCCATAATGAGTTGCAAGACTGTTGCAGCCCTTTTAGAAGGTAGAATCCTGATGCAAATACCCATTAATCCCAGTTCTTGGAATCTCCTGTATGAGAAGCAAATTAAGCCAGCCTTAGCAACAGCCCCACAAACTGGAGAAAGACTGGCTTCTCCTGGGATCATCTCTTTGTCCTTCACAGTGTGGGGCTTAAGAAGAATCACCACTCTCTTCGATCCGCAGCACCCCCAAACCGGATAACTCCTGATCCAAATCAGGAATTGGGAGATCCACTGCTGCCAAAGCAGGCGTTAGAGCTAGCTTAATCAAATCCGCCAGTGCAGATCGTGAAAATGGTAACTGTCAGGACTGGTGTAATGCATAGTGAGGGTGCTGAAGTCCAGATCAGAGGCTCCTACATCAAAGCAGACAGCAGTCCAACAGCACACAATGCTACAGCCTGCCAGACTGGTGTTTTGAGGAGGTGCAAAGACCCATGACAAAATTGAAGAAACATGCTGAAAAGAGATCAGACCGGACAGTATCTCCTGCCATTGCCTTTAAAAAGCCCCATGTCCAGGTAACATTAAACACCATTCAAAGCAGGGTAACTGGAGGACTCAATAGGGTACTACAGACACACTAAGGACAGCATTGGCTGTGAATATGGAGATGACTGGTGCCCTCTTGATGTAGATTCAGTGGCATTTAGCAGATGATGCTATAAGTCCATTTTCCTAAGCCACCTGGGTGGCTGGGGAAGGCACAGAGGGCCAGCACAACTCAGGGACAAAAATGCACAGGGTCAGAAAAGGTACCACAGCTGAACAGGCATATCCTTCAGCCCATTCTGCATGAGAGCTGTTATCACCAATGAAAACCTCAGTGCCCTGGCTAAAACCTTAACTCTTATCTTGTTGGGCCTTGAAACTCTTGAGGCTCTTTGGGCCAGCCATAAGTCAACCTTATTTAAGCTAATGCAGGTAGCCAGGATGCTCATTCTGGGATCCTTTGAGCACATGATGCACCCCAGCCAGTTATGTTCTGTGCCACAGCAGATGAGGTCAGTCAGGGTCACCATTTCATTACCTTCACGGTACTTCCTGAACTTGTTGCATGGCCTTCCTTGATACATTCCTGCGGTAAGAAAGGATTAAAAAAATTAAGGTCTATGCAGCATCGGTAAAAATAGAAAGAGTTAAAGATAGGGAGCAGATACACTGAAGCTGCCGAGTCTCTAAAGAAACAGCAGCACTTTCCTTTATGGGGCAAGGACAGGGATGGGGAGGAGAAACCGCAAGAAGGTAATGATACTTTGCAATAAAGGGACTTTCTTGTGGGAAACAAGTATTGAGGTGTGGAAACCCATAGAAAGGGTATTTTTCTGCATCAATTATATTATTTTAGAGACATTATGGGGACATTAACCAACCAATTCCCATTTCACATGCATACCTTGCTCACTAACCGTGTTATGGTGTGAGAATGACAATAATAGCTGAAGTTACAGAAATAAAATAGGATTTTGTAAGGTTATACAATACACCTGAGGTAGCCTAGACTGAATCTCCTGAGAGAGAGAACACAGAAAGAACAGTCTGGGGAAAAGATGGGGTGGAGGGAACAAAGCTGGCTTTACACTAAGGGTGTCTGCAGACCAAGACTCCCCCTGACAGAGTAGCCCAACAGGCTGCTCTAACTTACAGCAGCCTTACCTGGGCGTACCTGCAGCCCACAACCTCTGCAGTACCGACTTATGAGCACATGCCTTCCTTCCATGGCTCCTGGCATGGCCCCTTCACCAGGGCGTGTGAAGGGGGGCAGTCTTGGCCTTCTTTTATTTGCCCTATACTGTTCCTGTGCTAAGGCAATTCTTTCCTGCATTCCTGCAGCCCCTTCATAGCCTTTATATGATGCGCAAGGAGCATTCACGTGCTAGAAGAGGAGCCACCACATATTCCAGTATGTTAGAAGGAGGATCAGTTGCAATGAATGAAGCTAAAAAAAAGATAAAACATTAACTGATAGATCCCCAATAGTAATGGATTGAGGAATGCCCCAAATACTATTTTTATTAGAAGTCAATAATGTTTTCCATAAATTCGAGTTTAGGGAGAAGAAGCACATTATCTTCAGTAAGTGCTCCAGACAGACGTCCTGTAGAAATCCAGAATCTTATCTTAGATATTTTTGCCTGCATAGTACACTTTTCTGAATTTAACGTTTTAACTGAAACAATCTAATTTTAACTC
Organism: Mesoclemmys tuberculata; assembly: GCA_007922155.1. Lineage (NCBI taxonomy): Eukaryota > Metazoa > Chordata > Testudines > Chelidae > Mesoclemmys > Mesoclemmys tuberculata. Next base: position 2,388,042 of record ML675700.1, read on the forward strand.
AGATGTATCAAATTTAGTTTGAAGAGTTTATATTATAAAGAAAACCTTCGCCTGTGAGATATTAGTAGAGATGCATGGTGAAAAAATGGAATCAGAGATTCCTGTTATGCTAATTTCATTGCTTCTAAACCAAGCACAGCTAAAAGGTAATTGTGGTGGGAAGTAAAGAGAAAGAACATAATATATCTACTCCTTACATAATTAACTCACTCATATTTACAAGTATAGCAGATGTGAAAAAGTTATCCCACAAAATACCACCTGTTCCCTTTCTGCCTGATTTTGGCAACCAAATAATAAAAGGAGAAGGTGTTTAAGAGAAAAAAGGAGATATTTCCTTAAAGTCAATAAACTGGAGGGAGAAAAAAATCATCTCACTTAAAACTGAAGGAACTTCTCTATAGCAGACCTTGCTGCGTGGGATTCCAAGGGAATAGCCAGAAAAAAAAAGATACCAGGGGACTTGAGAAAACAAAAAGATTTACCTCCCTCAAAAGAAAGAAAATATTTCTATATTTTTACACAGATGAGCAGGGTGAAAAGAGCAATCAGGTGGGCAGGACCAGAGGGAAATGGTCCTCAGCTGGTTTCTGAAGTAGCACAGGTAGGACATTAGTGGTGCTTCTATTGCTGTTCTCTAAGGTGCTCTTGGCATCACAAAGCTAGAGTCTAATGCAAGGTAACCCAAGCTGATTCTCTGCAGCAACCCAGGTGGCATAGGCTTTGAAGAACCTAGAAAGTGGGAGTCTCAAGGGGCAGCATGGCAAGTCTCTCTCTCTTTCTAAGCAACTACACATCAAGAGACTCCCATTTTGGAGTTAGTCTCTCTTTCTAGACTAGAAGTTCTTTCTCCGTTGAGTCCAGCAATAAGCAGCCATTTGTGTGAGGATGGGAATGTTGGGCTTAACTCTTTTGTGTTAGCAACTAGAGAGCAAGTAAGTTAAGTCGTCGACTCTCTGTCCCCCAGGAGATTTTCCATATAAAAGGGCAGAAACCTTGCTATCAGCTAGAACCAATTTGTGGAAGTGGACTTTACTGCAACACATTGGACTACGAGCTTGTAAAAGAAACTGAAGCAGTAAAGAAAAGAAGCTTAGCTTAGGTTCTGAGCAGATAAGAGTTCAGGGAAGATCTAAACTCCATTTAAATATTTTAAGCTCAATAAATGGGATTTAGATTGGTTTCCACTGTTGTCTTTGTATAACTCAAGTTGCATTCAGTGGTTTGCTAGTTACTCTTTGGTTATTAGTAGAAAATGCTGATGTCTACCTTTCACAAGCATAATGTGAAAAAGCTAATTTCAGCATGATCTACAGTTTGCCACACTGAACCTGATCACCATGACAGGCAGAAACAACTCTGAAATCACATTTTCCAAATGGGTCCAAATTATGAAAAGCAACATGCCTGATTCTTTTGGCTCCTGCACGTTGTGTAGCCATTAACACAAAACACTATTCTACCTGGCAGTGTTTTATACTCGCTTTGCACTGGTATAAATGACAACACAAGATGCAGGCCAACGGAAATTCAGAGCCTACGACAAATGAACAGGTCTCAGAAGAAAACATCATGTCTCAGAAAATCAAAAAGAATTACTTCTCTGGCTGAAACGCAATGTGAACATAAGATATTTGCCACCCACACCAGATGCTGACTTCAAATGGCAAGGCTTTCTAGCAGCGAAGTAATGAAGAAAAATTATTGTTCCAGTTGAACACACAGTATATGTTCAGAGAAGAAAAATGAATGCAGGATGATGCGACTCAACTGAACACTGTTCTACTCAATGGAGAAAAACTTTCACTGGCCTTTCTTTCCAAAGGGATCACTTTATACATTCTTCCCCGAGTGTGTAAACACAGATATTAACACTGCCTCTAAGAAAAGTCAACATACAGAAGTCAGGCAGGGAAAGGGGTCAACCTAAGTTCACGTCACCTTCCTATCTGATTTGAAGATTCTGTTGAAGGCTCTCATTTCCAGGTAGAAAGCACCTTTTCAAACTCAGATTTGCAAATCATGCTATGAACTGGTTAAAATAAAATTCTGTCAGTCAACGTAAATGCCATCATTTGGCAGAAAAAAACATTTTTCCTGAAAAGTAAAACGTAAAGCATGTGCCTTATTTTAATTTCATCTCCGCTGATAACATTCCAAGTACTCAAAGTCTATACTGTAGTAATCTTGATTATCAACTCATTTCATGAATGAACATATTCAAATGCTTCTGAAAAATGTCACTATTCCAAACAGTTATGTTGTGTACAACAATCCAATCCCTGTGGAGAAAACAAGCAAGCATTTGAACAATTCAGTAAAAATTAGGTAAAAGTCCTAACTGTGATTTTATATTTGAAAATACATTAGTTTTCATTCCAGTTCATGAACATTAAGAAGTTTTGAACAAGGGTTTAATAAAATAGTAATGAGCATGTGGTAAAAAACAAAAATAAAACCCCCTTTCTATTAGCTACAGATTTACTTTGTATTTTTAAAAATTCTGAAAATGGGGTAAAAGGTTTGTGTATTTGTTTATTAATTTTGAGAATACTATTTAGAAAACAGAATGCCTGTAACTCCATCCACACGGTTTATAAAATTGATTCTTCTTTCAGAGGTCCTTTAAAGATTAAGTGTTCCTGAATATCAAAACTCAATCTGTTCTTTTGTTTAAAAAAAAAAAACATTGCTAAGAACTTCCAAGAATATGAATCAAAATGCAAACAGAAGTGGGACTTTGTACATTTCTGCAAATACTACTAAAATAAGCTAATTACATAGGCACTCTTAAAATAACACAAGGGGATTCAACTTCATTTTAGACATTTGGAAAGCAGTGTCATACTTTATTTAAAATAAACCCATGTAAAAACAAAGTTAAAATGAAAAATGGTACCTGAAAAATAAATTATTTGATATAAAACAAATCAATAACTTAAAAACACACTAATATACAAAATGATTAACGATATACTGTACAGTATGGGAAACAATTGATAAAGCCTTCTGTCCCACAAACAGATAACTTTATAAATAAAAGGTTACATAAGTTAAGGGAAGTGAAATCAGTAAAAAGATTAGAAGTACAGTATTATTCAAAGTTACTGGTCAAATAAAGGTTTATCCCAACTTATGCTTCAAATGTCTCAAGTCATTTTCTTCTTAATGACCAAGTGAAAAAGTTTATCTTTATCACTGAAAGGTTGTTTAAAAATGTTTAAAAATAGGGAACAATAATTAATATGAGAATAAAGTTTCTAAAATGTGAACACAGTAGCAATATTTCAAGTTTTTAAGTGGCTGTTCCACTATTACTGAATTTCCATCATCAAAAGAATTTAGTGTTGAAAACTCCACTCAACAGAAAATATTTCTAGGTAAAATTGTCCTTGTAAATTGTTTATCAAGTGTGATATACAATAAAGAATTGCAGCAAGATTGAATAAAGCAACAACAGGTTTTAAAGGCAAAGCCACTCATTGGGTGCTTTGTGTTCTGTTTTAGAGATCATAAAAGCTTTAACATCAATTGTGTTTTTACCATGCACAGGGAAAAATATACACCTAAATTTTTATTAAATATATTTTACTACATATGAATGCTACAAAAAAGCATACAGAAAAAATAATGCTGTACCTGATTAGAACTAAGACAAGAAATTTTGAGAGAAGTTAAACTTCAATTTTCAATTCTATTGGTTGTACCTTGGACAGATTAAGTTGTGCATTACACAAATACCTCCTCAACTTAAAAAGGGAAGTAGGTTCATTGTGTTTTCTTTGAAATCCATGTATTTTCATAATATATAGTAGAAACCCAGTAGCATATACTTAGCCTTTTGATCAATATATTCCTCTATCAATACAATGGTGCTGGGATTTCCCAGCATCAACAAGAAGTGCAGCAACAATGTTAAGGAACCTGCCTTCCTCACAGCAGAAGACTCTTCTGCCATCAAATATAAGGATTAAAGAAAACGTGGTACACACTCAGTGACAAATTCAGTCCTTGACTAAATGAATGCAACTCCACTGACTTAAATGGAGGTGTGCCTGTGTATGCTAGGTGTGAATTTGGTCCCTTCGCTCTAAAACTAATTGTGAGGACCCAAAAAAATAGAAATGATGTAATAAGGTGCTTGATCGACAATGTTGCAAAACAAAGTTCCCCATTTTGGAAGTCAAAATATGGTAGCTTTATATCAGAGGTAGTATTATGACAGAAAGCCCTATGTGGAGGGTGCTCTGTGTTTTACTTTTGAGAATTACGGTAAACCATGACATCATCACCAACAGTTCAATAAAAAGTTGTGCATATTAAAAAAAAAAGTTTCTGCAAACTATATAACATTTTACAGGTAATTAGAAGGCCTAATTCCAATAAGCAAATTTTTGTTAGAACTAATCAAGTACATTTGGGGACATCCTTACAAAATTCATTAGAAGTACATATATGTAATTATAAACTGCATACATTTAATTTTAATCACTCCAGTTTGGAATATACTGAAGCTGAGACCCTTTTCTGAAATTTTTGAAGAACCTCCATTTTATTGCCTAACTCAGAACATTAAACATAAAATTCCGTAACTGCTTATAAGGAGCATGGGACATATCCGTATTTGAAATTTAACATTAAAAAAGATTGGCTTTCATTTTTAGGAAAAAGCGACTGACATTTTAGTTGAGGCTTAATTCAATTGCTGAAAGTTGTCTCTATAGTAATAGCAACAATAATTTATTTTAAAACTTTGAATTGCTTTGTAAAAGTAACATTGCTACAACTTTGCATGCTCCTAGAATAACAATGTTAAAAACAGCTGACTTACAAACCCCTAGGAGCAAAGGTGTTCAAACCCCTTTGATCACCTGCAATACTGTAAATGACCATATACTGATCACCTACAATTAACTGCAGTGAGAAACTCATAACCTATTCCAAGGATTTCAATAACCTTCATATTATCAATGTGTTTTCTGATACTATCATGATGCAGATGTGCTGGAAAAACAAAAACAACCAAGGGAAAAGAAAAAAAAGTTTAGACATACACCACTGAGGGGATATTGCCCTGGAGAGTGATGCCTCCTACTTGTCTCCTTCCATCCCCAGCATGGTCTTGAAATCCTTCACAGTCCCAAACCAACAGAACTGAAGTGGAGGGCTTGCCATAGGCTCAGGGGCAGGAGGCAGCATGACTGTTTTGGCTCATTTCCCCTCTCCTCCACGCCTCATAATAGAGGAGGCACAGGATCCTAACTGAACCAAAAATCTTATGATGCCATAGCTTCAAGGATAAAGACACTCTCCGGCTTACTTTAGTGATGGGAACAGTTTGCAAATAGGAGACTCAAGGGTCAATGTATTTGGAACAGACTAAAAACACTATGCGAAGTTGCTTTACTTCATCTCAGTTCATTGCTTTCATGATTCTCGGTATTGTTTTGTTGCCACCAACTCATGTAGAAGAGTTGTATTTATCTTTGTATTTTGTACAAAAGCACATAGCAGCATTATATTATTTTGGGGTTTTTTGCACATTTAAAGTGAAATTCCCCCCTGTGAAAATGGCCAACACCAGCCTACATTGAAGGCTAATGTGGTACAAAGGTCTTCTTGCTAACCCTTTTACACATGGGTGAATTCCATCCATAATGGGACCTTCTGAAGCAAACGTAAATGGACTGTTGGAAGGTTTAAAGAAGTATTACTTATATATTAATGTAAGTAAGACTGGAAAAAGCCAGTTTCTGAATACTTTTTAATTCATTTGAATTCTTTTGAAAACATGGAATTTTACCAAATTAAATATTTTAATCCAATACTTTTAAAAAATGTCTATAAACAACAACAGCTAAAGCCCAGAATATTTTAATAGAGTTTTAGAGGTCATTTCATGGTTATAATTAGGACAATTCTGCCTTATTCATAAATTGTCTCATCTTAGAGTGAAATTTGACCAGTCATGCAAGAACTGCCAGGTAGCCATGCTCATGTCAAATTCTGTAGGCTTTCCTATTCAGACAGTATGTTTAGCATCCAAACTCTGGTCCTGAAAGAGCTTGATTGGAGCAACAGCCCCAAGAAGTTTGTGGAAAGATGGACAAATACAAAGAATAGGTAAACAGAAGGATGGACGCCAGAGTGGAAGAGGTTCCCATCCAACTGAAATTCCAGGATGGAGGACAGAGTGGCTTGGACAGAAGTATATATATATCTGTGGAAAGGCATTAATACAAACAGTAAGATCAGTCATCCAACTTCAATGATAGAACTCCTACAGAGGTCATGGAAGAACTATCAGCTGAGATGAGTACCTAAAGTTCTGAAGCATCATCTTGTCTCAGTCTCCAAACTATCAAAAGAAGGTTATGGGAGCACAGACAAACAACTATGTACTTGACCAACAGGAAAAGAAATCCATGTTCCAAAACACATGGACCTCTGTGTTTGGGGAAGAATGGAGGTAGCTGAATATTGTTAAATGAAGCAAAGAGAACCACTTGTGACCCATGTGAAAAATGTCTGTAGTATCTCTGATTTTTTCTACAGATGTTCTCACTTGCCAGTCCCTTTTGAGTATTCGGGTTGCCTTGAACATAGGTAGCCATGAATTAAAAATGGGCTCTTTTTTTTGGAGATTATATAAACTGCCAAGATTCTGTTTTTACATTCAATCAGAATGGCTGGTGTGGAGATGTAATGAAGGAAAAACTGTGTGCCCTCCAGATCCATTGTCCTTGGTTCCATGAAGTTCAGATTTTTTTCTTCTTTTTGGATCAGAGCGCTTGACAGAATCTGTGACCACGTGCACAGCCCATCCTTTGAGACCTGGTAATTCTGACATCTGTTATTCTGGAGACAGATTACTCTAGCAAATTGCCCTTCAATAGGGATTTCTTATGCAACACCACCAGGGTGATATCTGGACTGGAGGGAAAGTAAATTAAGGTGCTCAGGGATTCTTTCCAACTACCTCAGAAAGAACTAAGACCAAAAGCATCCTTACATATAGTGCTGCCCATGGCTGTGTGTCTGCTGTAGAGACCATCAGAGCCAGCAGGTGGAGGGCTGGTATGATGAGGATATCTTGTTCCAGCAGACATGACTTGTCAGTTTTCTTTACCTCACTTACCTATGGTGTCTAATGAGAAATTTACCACACCTCTGATATGAAAATACACCTTTACATTAATAAGGTCTTGAGAAGGAATTGGAGAGTTCTTGAAGCCAGAAACATGGAAGGCAGACAAAAGCAAACAGAAACACAGAGATGCTATTTGAAAGGTGTCTGCATTAGCTGGTGTTCCAAATAATGAAAATATGTGGATGTCCTCGTCTTGAGAATGGGTATAATGATGCGCATGATTTTTGTACACTCCCTGGAGGCTGAGGCCAAAAAAGTACAACTATAAAGCTGGAAGTGGTGATGGCTGAGGTAGAAACTAGGAAATGTGGTAGGCTGGATGAACAGGCACACAGACATAGGAATCCTTCTAAACCACCAAGCAGAAGAAATAACTGATTTCTCATATTGGAATTGAGGGTGTTTCCATGCTGAATCCTGCAGTCTTTACTGAGGGCTTGAGGGAAAGCAGGTCTGGTATGGATCAGAACTACCCATCAAAAAGTAATGTGAACACATGCCCCAATTTCTCTCCACTTGGGGTGTGTGTGTCATGGCATTGTTGGAGACAGTGACAAAAAAGAACTTTTGCAGTCTCTGGCCAGATATAAAGTGGCCTCTAGACCTGGAGGACTGAACGGGAGATAGGTAGCTTTATCTGGTATTATCCCATGAGGAATTAAATCACTGTACCTCTTCCTGATTTTCTCCTGACCAGGTGAGTGGTAGTTTGCTCAGGTGAATGGCCTCATTGACAGATTCAGGGTTCTCCCCAAAATTGTTAAAGAAAGCTTGGATCAAATGGGTCCTAGAAATGGAGTCTGCATTCCCATGCATGAAACCAGGATGTTATGCTTCTCTGCTCAGAGTGAGACACTTGAGAAGGAAAAACTGGTAATGTTGCATGAAGCAGCCAACTAAAGGAGAACGATATCAGAGAGTTCTTGTTACTCTGTCTAAGAGCAAGGCTTGGAAAGCTCACAATGAACCTTCTGATGTGGCTGTACAGGTCAGAGCAGTTTTAATAGTTTAATACCACTTAAACATCATAATCTCATTTTAAAGACTGGTCTGTGCAACTATCAACCTTTAGGGAAGCTGCACTGCTCCAGCTAAAATGTTTCTTAATGAGCTACATGATGGAGGCAACTACAAGGAAGATTCTTGGATCTTTAACAATGCGCTCTTGTGGAGGAGTCAAGGACTGGAAAAGTTTTGAGGCCAGGTAAAAGTTGATGGGCCTGGGAGGGAGAACTTTATGTAAATATTAAGAACCTCAGCTCTAACATGGAAACATGGGTAGAGTAACCCTGATATTGCTACTGAGCTCCCCAAAACCAGTATCTAGCCACAGGATATAGGAAAAGGACACACTGGAAGGGGAACATGAGTGATGGGGAGGAAACACCCGCCTGCCCCAGGAGAAGCGGATAGAGGGCCTACTGGTTTTGGAGGACATTATCCTACAACTGTCTGATGCTGTATGTGCTTCTCAAAGGCTTGGGGCATGGCGTGCATGGGAATGGCAAAAAAGGAAAGGCTGCACCCATCAAGCAGCAGAAAGTACTTTAATACATGCACTGGAGTTCAGGAAGCTTGCTTAACATTGCTAGAGTTCATAAAGAAGAGCTCTACTCTTGATGTGCTCTCCTGGAGCCAGCAGAGAGAGGCTGTGTGCAACCGCAAAACAGCCAATCACTGGAGCAGTAAATGACTGGCTGCTGACAGCAAAAAGTGCCTCATGCAGATTAAAGGCAACAGTTGACTGAAGAAAGAATAAAGAACCAAAAAACGAAGGCCAGGAAAGGAGATCCCAGAATTCCAGGAGCAGCACAGCACTGCAAGTCCTACAGTTGAAAGAAGAGAAATCAGAGTTGTGATGCAAGACAGGATCTGAGAGAGTCAATGTCTGGGCACCACACAAAAACAATTCTGCATGGGACTGCCTTCAGAATCTGAAGTGACTACTTATTAGTTCTTTGGAATTGGCATAGGTTCACTCAAAAAGTAATTGCTGACCAATTGTCCCAATTTCTGCATTTTCTCTGAACTCTGGTGACGGAGCTCAGATAACATTCTTGAAATAGTTTGTCAGGTGAAACCTGACTCATGCACATCAGCCATGTACCTATGTACCTTACATAGCCTGTATCTGAGATATTGTTCAGACTGTCTACAAAGGAACATGTATGTTAAATCAGTGTCTGGCACATAGAAAGTATGTGACAGATTTGTTGTAATGCTTTTCTTTTCACACAAATATTTTCTCCTACTGATCTGTCAAAAGGACAGATTAATTAATTTTAATGAAGCCCTATAGTACTTTAAAACAATACTCTTTCAATATTGGACACTGTGCAATACTTGGCAAAAAAATAATATAAAATAAAAAACAAAACAAAATTTGAGCAAAACAAAATCAAATTTAATGGTCTTAAATGCAAAAGTAAAAACAAACAAAAAACACAAAAAAGCAAAAGAAAATTAACAGAACAGAACAACTCAAAGTTTCAAGGCAGTCTGCAGAAAACTTGGGGGATTAATCTTTAAATCTACAAATCAGTTTTTTGTTAATATCTAACTGGCAAGAACTAAGTACTTTTCTGCTGAGTGTTCAATAAGTAAAGCTAGTTGTCAAAACAAAATCCTATTAAAATAGAAAAATCTAGCACTCGTTAGAAGGGATGCGAGAAATACAATGCTCAAATGTTTATAACTGTTTTACAAATGGAACTACCGTTAGGAATTCAAACTATGACAATCTTTGAAACTGAATAATTATCTTGCTGCATTGTAATGTACCAGTAAGTAGTGCACCATGCATTAAACGTTTGGACAGAAGAGATTCAGTTTGATCAAGCAGAAACATATTCACACTATTTTTGGAGTTTCATTTTGACTCTGAAATCCTCCCAGAGTTTCTCTGAAACTCTTTGGTCCATTCCTATGAGAAACTGGGCTTAAAATTTTTTTGTAAAACCTTTAAATTTGACAACTTGGCCACTGCTCAGCGTGCAACTTACCTCATCAATGGTGTTAAAAGTTATGCTGGCATGCTACTACTTACAAGACCTTCATGTTACGAAGCCTAATCCTCAGCTAGATGCAGCAATGAAAATTACTTTAAAAAGCAATGTACTGCCTGCTAAAACATCAGTATTTCTCTACTTTTTTACCAAGCTATTGGAGTCTGGGGGAAGGACCACACTAACAAGCATCCACTTGATAGTTTAAAATTAAAAAAAAAATTAAAAAAGTTCCAGTTTTTGCAGACAACATTCACTAGAACAAATGTTAGTCTCATAAGTGAAAGCATGCTTCAATTTTACCACCATCCAGAGGGTCTAGTTAATGCAATCTACTTAAGATTTTATGTTTTTTAATATATATTTTAATGAAATAACTTAAGGAACTTAAAATTGGTCTAACATTGTGGGATTTCAAACATTTGAACATGTCAGTTGCATCCCAGAGTATAAAAACCTTTTTCACTTCTCATTTAGACTAAGACAAACACTTGTGAAAATTGGCGCAAAATGAGTTTTACACTAACAAAAATGTTTTAACTTCTGTCACTCAATTATCTATTCCATACAAAAAGCACGAGCAAGTTATTTGTGGGACTTGTTGGTTTTGAAGGAAACCTGTAAGATTTTGTCCCCCAGGCGGTAGCCATTAAGACTTGCTATGGCCATTGCAGCTTCTTCATAGTTTGTCATGGTCACAAAACCAAAACCTTTGCACTTGTTGGTGTTGAAATCTCGAATAACTTTCACATTGGTAACCGCACCAAAGGGGCCAAACATCTGCCAGAGGATTCCCTCATCAGCATCTTGACCAAGGTTGTAGATGAAGATACACCAGCCAGAAGATGCGTTTCCTGGAACATTTACACCAGAAAGCCCACTCATGTGATCTACACCCATAGGAGAGAACCTAGCAAATAAAAAGCACAATATTTCATGTAAAAGTTCAATACAATCAAGCAAATTAACTTGAAAGGGAAGCAACTGAAAATAAATATATATATATTTATATAGGCATCAAAACGTCTAATCAGAGTAAAATGTTTCACCTTCCCCATTTATCATAGGACAATCAAACTGGCAGCTGGCAGAAACAAGAGTTACAGTCAATACGTTTGTCTACATTAATAGGTAACGAAATAAGAATAACTAAGCAATGAAAGTTGGTTGGTGACAACAATCATCACTGAACAGGATATACAAGGCTGGTTTAGATACTCATGTACAATATTGGGGATGACTTAGGGTGGCTATCTGAACTACTCAGTGCTTAAAAATAGGACAAGAATCCTCCCAAAGACCCCAGCCAGCCTCACATCACCTTATGTTTGTCTACAAGGGGCTTATGTCTGAATTTCTCCTGGAACTGGTCCTGCCTCTACAGCAGGGTCTCTGGGCCTCTCAGGGCAAAGGGTTTCTGGAGCAGCAGATACAGTCTGACACCTCATCTACCATAAGGCAGCAGGGAAACACTCCTGCTCCCAACTGGCTGCTACACTGAACACAGACACAGACACCTCATGGTCCCTACCATAAGTACGTAAGAATGGCCATACTAGGTCAGACCAATGGTCCAGCTAGCCCAGTATCCTGTCTTCCAACAGTGGCCAATGCCAGGTGCTTCAGAGGGAATGAACAGAACAGGTAAATCAAGTGATCCATCCCGTTGCCCATTCCCAGCTTCTGGCACACAGAGGCAAGGAACACTTCATAGTATGTAGGGAACTACTAGAACTTCCCTAGCAACTGCATACTAAGTTGGGATAACTCACAATTCCTAGTACACCGTTACTATGTCACTTCCAGTGCATTCAGATTAAATTTTGGTAACGCATTTGCACAACTGAAGTTTAATTCCAGTAGCTATCATTCATAATTTATTAAACTGCCACTTCTGTGTTTTAAATATTGGTTCTATAGTTTCTTCTGCCAAATATACACTGATGGATAATGTATAATTTAAAAATAGTACTTTTTTTTTTTTAAATGTAAATCCAGTGGGTTTGAGTCTACTGTCATTTACACCAATTTTAAACTAGTAAAACTGCACTGACTTCATTGGAGTGGTTTTATGATTTACGTATGTGTGAAGAGAATCAGACCAAATATGCCTGTCCATCACCCCCAATATACATCTCTCCCCTTTCGCTTCTCCCCCAAAATCCTGTCTCTCTACTTGTCCTGCACAATGACCCACAGGCTTCACAGAATTTCTGAATCTTTGCTCTTTTCTGTCTTGCCTTTTTTCTTTTCCTTGTCAACCAAGCAACGTCCCACACCCGCTTCTGTTCCCCTGAACTAGGAAATTAAATGCATACAATTATTTGAATGCAGCATTAGGGTTGCATAGTTAAGCACTCAAAGATCAGGAAGTGTCAAAGATAAGGCCAAAGGTACAATTTTAACTTTGATCCCATGCACTTAAATTTAACCATCTAAATTTGTGGTTCCATGTGACTCCAGAAATACTGTGTAGCATTATGCTATACCTGGAAAAGAAGTTCGCCTAAAAGCAGGCTGAAGTATACAAGGGAGTTTTACCATGGTAGCCCACACATTAAGTGCCCAATACAAACTTTCTGAACTACAAAAATTGCACTTCTTGTACAATTCTTTATTGAGCAGACCAATGTGATCCAAGGACTAACATCTTATGCCCTATCAAACAATTCTCTTTTTTTAAAATAAAATAGTTTTTGTTTTCCAGTGTGTTTTATATGTTAGGTTTTTGGTTCTTCTAATGAAAACCTTGAGCTTTTTTAATTGTTTATCCAAGTGTTACTTGGAAGAAGAGACCTATTTACCTCTAATTCATTCTTTGAAGATATACAATCTTGGGTTCCTGCAGTCAGTACCTTGCTGCACCCCTTACTGCTGAACTTAGGTGCCTCCAATCCCCACCCTGCACTGTAACTGTTGGCTCTGGTCATGGAAATAAGTGAAAATACTCTAAAGAGGGAAAAACAACTTTCTACGAGGAACAGTGTGGACAGCCTGAGATGTATATATATATACACAATAATACCCATCTCAGATTCGTCACTTTTAGAGGCTAAAAAGCTATAGGGATGTTACTAAAGAAATCTACAAAGAGGTAACTGTAACAAGCATTTTATGAGAACGAATGTGGAAAACAGGTTTAAAATTAGGAAAAAACAGTAGGCTAGGTATCCCAAAGCCGCCATTGATTTTTGCAACGTATCTGTTCTAAAGAGGCTATGCAGTGTTGTTGTCGCTGTGTTGGTCCCAGGATATTAGAGAGACAAGGTGGGTGAGGTAATATCTTTGATTGGATGAACTTCTGTTGGTGAGAGAGAGAGCTTTTGAGCTTCGACGGTGAGCAGGAAGAGAGCTCTGGGAAAGATCAAAAGCTTCTCTGGCCCGGTCTACACCTACCTTTGTGATTCACCGGCAGTCGACGGGAGATACACAAGTGACGTAAATCACTTACGTATCTCCCGTCGACTTTGCAGTGTCTCCTCTGCGTGGCGTCCACACTGCGCTGTGTCGAAGGGAACAGCGCTCCCTTCGACGCAGCGCTACACCACTTACCGAGGTGGTTTTCCTGCGTCGCTTGCTGGATTGACTGAGCGCGTCTATACAGATGCACTCAGTCGATCCAGAGCAATTGATGTGATGGCGGTAAATATGCCGCTGTCAGTGTAGACGCAGCCTCTCTCTCACTAACGGAAGATGGTGCAATAAAAGATACTACCTCATCTACCATGTCGCTCTGAAAAAGGAGCTAAAATTTCTAAAGGTGCGCATTCAACCCCTGCTGTGTGGCTTCCCGCTGAAGTTGCAAAAACCTATGTGTATGAATACTAATGCAGCCCTCAGGCCCAGCATTTATAAACACAGTCCAGCTGATACTTTCTGGTTAAGGAAAACCTTTACATTTACAGTGCCACACATCCTGTCTTGGGACAGGAAAGATCCAACTCTAGAGCCCAAAAGAAAGAGAAACAGATTCTTGAATCCCTTCCATTATGGATCAGATAACTGCCAATGGGGAACACAAACATGCCCTCTCCTCCTGATACATTTGGGCCGAACTGAACACCTACTGAAGTAAATGGAAGTTCTTTTATCGACTAAGTGACACTGCATCAAATATCTTGAACATGCTCAGCAGCAAAACCAGCTGAATCAGCAGTACACTTAGAACGAGGATATAAAATGGAGCAACAGGACGGCAAGTTAGAGAGTCGGTAATTCTGTTAGTTCCTCCTCTCTTTTCTTTAGGTCATTTTTGTTCATCTGACTTTCTATCTTTGTCCTAGAACTGTGGGAATTCTGGCAAATGCTTTGAATGAAAGAGAATATACTCTAATTAAATTGAGAATGAAAATACAATTGTAATCCTGTCTCTTACCAAATGTTTTAACAACAAAGCAAGCTGTATTTAAAAAAAAATAAAAACTATTCTCTGATCCAAATTTGTATCTATTAAATACAGACAATTAACACAAGAGTGGCTTGTGTCTCAGACTTCATGTGATTAGAAATTTACATTGATCTCAAAGACAGTTCTTCTATAATAATGCTGAATCTCCATTTGAAGACAATGAAAATAGTCAGGAACACCTTAAAGCATCACTTATGAAGGCAGATGCACTTACTGTCATACTGGTGACATCAAAGGATGCCCATATGTGAGGTCCAGATACTCTTTGCTAGAACCCCTTCCTGCAACCCAGCTCTTGAGGTGAGTGTGAAAAGAACAGCTGCTGACATCCCTAGGTAGCAATACATTCTCTGTATCTGCCTTTGACAAAGATGGAGTGCTGGAAGGAAGCTATCCTTTTCTTCTCCCTTCCTAGAATGAGGTATCTTCTACTGTTGTTCAAAGAATTGGTCCCAGGATGTTAGAGAGACAAAGACAGGTGAGGTAAAATTTTTTAGTGGACCAACTTGTTGGTGAAAGAGACAAGCTTCCACTCTTACGCAAAGCTCTTGTTCAGGTCCTATGTAAACTCAAAATCTTGTCTTTCACCACCAGAAATTAGTTACTAAAAATATTACCTTACCCACCCTGTCTCCAGAAAAAGATAGAACTGTCCAGATACCCATATTTGTAAGGTGAGCCATCTCTAGGCATCTCAATTTGAGTCCTAAACAGCCTACAAAAAACAAATGGGATGGATTTAGTCTTGGATCATGTTAGGGATTTTGTTACCTCTCTGCTTCACAGTGAAGATACACTGGTCTCAAAAGATTCCTCCACATCCCTTAATTGAAGTTAATCCTAACTGTTTTCATCCAATCCTTCAAATAGGTGTCCCATGCTGTGATGTCAATTCAAGACGTGGAAGCACTGAAGCTTCTGGAGCATGTGTCAACATTAGCAGCACCAAAACCATTACAATGGGCTGGACTAACGGCGTAAGTTATTAAGACCAGTTCCAAGTGTAGGCCAGAAAACTGCAGAAGCTTTGAGAACATGGATGGCTCCAAATACTATTTATGTCAGGACATTGCTTCATTACCCCGGACTGACACAAAATCCTTAGCCCTGGACATAAGAGAAGAGGACTAAACTGAGAACAGCCTAAATAACACACAAATGTTGTTCAAGAGTACCTATAGTTCAACCTCTAAATAACAATGACCACAATTATAATTCACTCTGATCGGAAACCTTTTAGGGCAGGGACCATCCTTCTATTACTTGTTTGTGCAGTACTTAGCACAATGCGATTCTGCTCCACTGGGCCTCATAGGTGCTACCACAATTCAAATAATTAATAAATAAAAAATATTGTTTCCTAGTATTAAATTGAAAATCCTTGGGGGAAGGATCACAGCCAAAAGTAGCACAGTAACACTATACTTGAGGGAAAGGAGGGAAATGTACCAAAAAAGAAGATCCTAAAAAATCCTGTGAAGAAATTAAGGTTCTTAGACTCAACATGAAGGACTCTTAATCGCCCCTCTCAAGAAAAGGTAACACAATAAAATGATAAATGGTTTCTTTTCCAGCAGTAACTACGAAAGATGCTGTTTAACATCTTCTACAATTAAGCTTTTTTAAAGTCAGCAAGTGGGGATAACTTGCATTTAAGTTTTAAAAGACTTGACAACAAATGTTAATTTCTAATAAATGTTCCAAAACTGTAGAAACTCCAGGACTGGCAATAATTTTAAAAGGACATAATTATGGGCCATTTAACCTCTGACAGTGATTCCCAGCAAAATAATGAAATGGCTTATAAAGGATTCTAACATTAATGAATTAGATTTAATTGATCTAATAACTAACTAATAACTAATTAATGACTAATGCCAATCAATATGGTTTCATGAGAAAATGTGACATCAGACAAATATGATATAGTTCTTTGACAAGATTACAAGTCTTGTCAGCCTGCCAAGGTGTGACACAAGCCACTGAAACATGCAACAAATGTGGAACACAACTGTTTTAGAGTGTGTTGTGCCATTAACATAGTTAATCTAGGAAGAAGTTTTATAACTAAACTATGTTTTCTCACTTTATGAATCAATTAAACCAGTTTTACAATCTGATGACCATGATGGGCCCTGCTCAAGCTGCTTGGGGAGAGTGTCTTTGAGCAAGCTTCCAAAGTGGTACCAGGGGAAAAGGATCATCCTTGCCCACAATCCAATTAATGCATCTCTCTCCTACTTCAGAATATATTTAATGCAAGCTGGTTCTACCTGCAGAGCTCCATTGCTGCTGTCTACCACCACCTGTGGCCATTTTGTCCTCATCTGCTATTTCTCTACCAGCAATTCTCCTCTTCAAGAAGCAGAGCTGACCAGAAGGTGCTGATAAAATTTGGATGAGGAGGGGGAAGTGGGAGCAAGCAAGTTGGGTGGACATTGCAGAAGGCAGGAGAGAGCAAACAGTCAGACTACCACCTCCGTGATTCCCTCTTGTGAAAATGGTGTCTGCTTAGGCCTATTTGCTATCTCCACTCCCATCTCTAAAAAGTCTACTGGCAGCACCCTCCTCACCAGAGACTGCTCTATTTCAGGAAGTGTAATGGAACAGAGGCCCAAATACTAAGATATGAAAATGCAGTTAAGGCAACTTAACTCTGCCCTTAAATGACATAACGAGGGGAAATATGACAAAAATTTAACATGCCATTTAAAATTAGAGATATACGGTGGATGAGGTAATATGTTTTATTAGACCTAAAGAAGTTGATCCAATATCAACACGGGACCAACACGGCTACAACAACACGTCAGACCTTCTCACTATGTACTACTTTGTGGAACTAGAAACTGTAGCTAGCTTCAACACAGTTTTCCATATAGGTTATTACTTTAATCATCTTCTAACTGAGCAAATTTTAGACACACACACAACCCATAGAAATACACAGTGCATTATTATTTATTCACAGGTGCTAGGACAAAGATATGTATTACTTTACAGTTTAAACAGTGCAACACTTTCTCTAGTGGAAGTGGGGGTGACAGCACAGGCTTTAAATGGATTGTTCTTCCTAACCTACCTGAATCTTTGCGCCTGGTGATGAACTGGCCCTCCAAATCGTCTAGCTGGTGAATGATACAGCTGTGATAACAGTGCCACATTTTTGTTCTGGTTAGGATTGGCTGCAAACTTCACTGTAATGGGTTCAGAAGAACCTGGGGGTTTGTGACCATTGAAACTTGTAATTGCCTCTTCTGCTTCTGACCTTTTGTCAAACCGGATAAAAGCAACCCCCCTGGATAAACCTTTTAACCAAACAAACAAACAAAAAAACAAAACAAAACAAAAAAACAATTTAGGATAAGCTTGAAACAATTTTGAAAGTGAAAAAAAATTAAGGTCTTAGTTTTAAGTTCTACAGTTTTTCTGATGGTTCTTCAACTGGATGAAATCCAAACATTTAAAAATAATTAAGAAATTAAACACAAATGAGCCCATTTACTTCAATTATATAATGATGATTGTGATCAAAACGTTTATAAGCCTTGTTAGTTCATAGTTCAAAAATCAAAAACTGAACATGTACAAATTTCTAGGAAACCCATTGGCAAGTAACATTAAATAAAAAGTATTTCAGATCAACTAAAACTTTTTCAAAGGAGAAATGTAAAGTGACTATTGGGCTAAAATATTTTCTTGTTTTTGCTCAATTTTGTTATTCAAAACATCTAGAGACCTAAAACTGAAACAAATTTTCAAAAGGGAAATGAATCTGTGCAGATAACACAGTATTTCATAGATTCAAAAGCCAGAAGAGACCATTATGATTGTCTAGTCTGATCTCCTGCTAAACACAGGCCACAGAATTTCACCCAGTGATTCTTGCATCAAGCTCATTATTTGTGATTAAGCTAGAGCATCTCTTAGGGTATGTCTTCACTGAAGGCAACAAATTCGCCGCCATCAGATTGATGTATCTGGATTGATTGAGCAGAAGTGAAGACCCACTCAATTGATCCGGAAGTTGATTTAGTAAAACCACCTCCAACAAAAAGCATAGCACTGAGTCAATGGGTATGCATTTCCCGTCAGCGCAGCGTAGTGGAGACGGCATGCAAAATGGACTTTAGGAAGTTGACGTAAGTTACGCAAGCTACTCTATGTAGCTTGCACAATTCCCGCTGACTGCCGCCGATTTTGCAGGTAAGTATAGACCAGGTCCTAAAAAGACATCCAACTTCGATGTAAAGACTTCAAGTGATGCAAAATCCACCACACTCGTTCAGAAGTTTCAACTCTTAAAAATTTGCACCTAATTTTTAACTTGAATTTGACTAGGTTCAACTTTCAGCCACTGAATTTTGTTATGCCTTTGGCTAGTACACAAAAGAGCCCTCTACTACCAGAAATCATCCGCCAATGAATAGTCATAAACCATGATCAAGTCACCTCTTAACCCACATCTCCTGCCTTCTAGTACAGTTATGGTTACATTATTCTACTTGAGGTGTTGGGATTCTTTGTATTCAGGACCCTTTGCCTCACTCATTGCATGATTTTAAAGTACATGGGATGGAAACTGAGCATGGCTCTTTCCTTAGTTCAGGGACTAAGGAAACACTATGCAGCTCTAAGGTGCCTGAGTCAGGTATATGTCCTTGTTCTTTCCTGAGCATACTCAACTTGGCTAGTGCCAAAAATGACACTAGCCCTCCAAAGTTAGTTGGGAAGGAATAGTGTCATGAACATGTTATGTTACTCCATCAACTTCCTTTTTGGGGTTTCTTGCACCTTGAAACATCTACCAGTTACTGTCAAAAACAGGAGACGTGACCAGATGGACCACTGGTAAAATCTGATTTTATTATGTTCCTACATACCCCCTGCACCAGCCAGAAAAGCTGCTCCTATGCCCGGGAAGGAAGAAAACACTACACCTTTGCAAAGGGTGTCACAACAGCAGTATCTGCTACCTTCCAGCAGGTACTATGCCATAGTCTGATTTACTTTCTGACTTCTCTTCATGTTTGTGATGTGCTACTTTAGTCCTCTCTCCTGCCTCACCTCAGTTGCCATTATACCACTTACATTTTTATTTTTTTCATACCCTGTTCAATTTCCCTACTTCCATCCCTTCTTTATCTTCATATTATATACTTGTCTTATTAGGTTTGTAAACTCTACAAGTCAGGGCCTTATCTTTTAATCTCTAAAGACCATGTAAAAACAACGAGAGTCCTGTAGCACTTTAAAGACTAACAAATTTAATTTCTGCAGGCATAAGCTTTCGTGGGCTGTAACCCATTTTGTCAGATGTAGGGAATGGAAATCAGATGGGGATATATATATACAGTCAAGGGGAAGGAACAACAATGTGGGGTAGGTAATAGCCAAGTCCATACAGTTAGAGTACTATATACATGTTTGCTAAAATCAACATTGTCTGTACTGTTCCATGGGACATGGAGAAGGGACTACAAAGGAAAATTAAAGAATTACTTATTAAGAGAGAACTAAAATTGGGTAAGTGATAACCAGGTTTAATACACAGCTCCTTAAAGTGAAGAAAAGTTAATAGAGCCCTACAGGGATCAGTATTTAAGACTAACACAATAACTGCAACATTTATAACAGCTATAATTGAAAAGGTTGGATATTTTTATTAGAAGTCCCTCAACTTTCTGAAACTGTCACACACAGGAATGAAGTTTATCTAGGACTACTCTCTATTTCAGGGGATGTCTGATCAAATAGTTTCACTGTCTCTGCATACAACAAGAACAAGTGCATGTGGGAACCCCTTCCAAAACAACTGGAAACTGGCAGGAGAATGGCCTCACTGAGGAGGATCTGAGTACTCTGACGAAAAATTATTTTGACTGGTCCAAGTTATGAGGATTTGGCAACTGCATTTTGTACAGTGATTTAGTATAGTTCTGCATGTGCAGTTTTTATCGGTATTTTAAAAGGAAGGAAGTCTGTGCTGCCATGGCCTGACTAACTCAGTTGTACAATGTGTATAGGATACTTCCTTCAACAGCTACACAGTTAATGTCATTTGGGGTTCAGACAGAGCACGTGGCAACTCGCAAAAGATTACACATCTCCTAAAGTACCCTTTAAATTAGACAGAACCACTGTAGAGCCCTACTTCACTCACTGCATATTAGCTTCACAGCTGAAAACACCATGTGCCAAACACAAAGGTTTTAATGATACATGGTACACACTAAATGAGACTGGGCTCAGCAGAAGCCTTTGTCTTTCTTCTTCATTGCACACAATGCAAGAGACAGGGAGCTCGATCTAGTGAAAGTTCACAATTATGGAGTTATTTTTTTCTTTTAAAGAAACCCAGTATATTGTATTAATAAAACAATTTACACAACGAACAACACACGGAGTTTGTAGGTGTACTTATATCATTCATAAATGACCTATGGATTGTCTGGAACACCGTATATTTCAAAATTGTAGAAGACGTATGTTATTCTGTTATACAGTCTGACAAACAATTGCATGAGATACTAAGATTGTATTGTAATATATATGCACAAATGGGCAGAATTAAGGTTGTGAGAGTAACCTTTAACTTCATTCATTCCTGACCTGAGTGTTCAACTAAGTAACTCCTACAACTTTCTCTTTAATCTTATTCAATATACGGAAATGACAACGAAAACAGTTAGCAAATTTGTGAAGTTTGTTATTCTTTTGGTTAATAGTAACTGGAGAGGACTGTGAGAAACCCCAGATATATTTAAATGCAATAAGAGATTATGAAGCACAATGGCGTACCAATTTCAAGTTGATTAAATGCAAAGTAACAAGTTATCTTATCACATAAAAATTATAGGCTGGATTTTACTGCTAAATAATATCTGTATTTGTGAAAAGGGCTTTTTTGCTTCATCTTGTCTGTTAGCTGAGATTGGTGGTGAGGACAAACAGAGCATGTGTGATTGATATAACCTTTGCAAATCAGATGGCCACTTCTGATGCTCTTGGCTTGAAATTGGAGTTTTCATTTTCTTAGGTGGGCTGCCTGCTACAATTGACAAGTCCCCCTCTTCCTGACAGAGGCACAAGAGAGGTGAAGCAATGAGCCCAAGGTCAGTTGCAGAGCTGGGATTAGAACTCAGGGCTCTTGAATCCCAATCCTATATATGGCCTTTCTGCTGTACCATGCTGCTTCCCTTGTGAAAAAGTAAAGGTAATAACATCTGCTTCAGATTGCAAGCTGATCTACAATGATAAAAAAATACTGCACAATCAGATAGCTGTATCATTCTCTGTCAAGCACCAGGCATGGACAACTGGTGGGGGCAAGATACCGAATTTGGCAGAGCAATGGTCTGATGTGGTACAGCAAATTGTGTGTGTTTTTAATACCATTCTCAAATTTACAGAGCACAATCGACAAAATGGACTCCTTAAGTCACGTGTTTCAGAAAAGCCACCCTAAGGGGATATTTGCCATTCTAGTTCTATATTTCTATCAGCATAGTGATCAATACTAGACTCTATAACTAGTTTTTGAACATGTATAAAAGGTTACCTGGAAAATTTAAAGTTAATTTTAAGCACCAAGAATCTTTGAAAGAATAGATATTTCTTTATGTCCTGTACAGTCAAGTTTTTATCTATCAAACATTACTGTGCATACCTGTAGTTTGATCCACGAGTACACGTGAGTTTATGATGCGTCCAAACCGTGAAAACATATCTTCTACATCTTTTTGTGTCATCGTCCTTGGTAGTCCACTAATATACAAGTTAGCATCTTTGATAACTTCAGAACTTGGACGAGCATATGACACCTTCAAGAGAAATTTTTTTTATGGTCTGTGGAATTACATGAATGATTTGCCGTGCTATAAGACACTCACCTAAATTCCTTTCTTTGCAATATAAGCAATTTTTCTATGGTAGTTTCAAGAAAAGAAGAAAATTGCCAGCATATGAAAAGTAAGAGACAAAGGTGTTTTTTTTGTTTGAGATACACAATCCTCTTCTACTATTGGACTCGACTGACAACGAAACAAAGTGGCAGCATTACTCTGATGAGCCAACAAGTCCCGGCACTGGTACTGCCAACTGACATATCAAGCTGCCTCATGTGAGTTTAGCTTCATGTATCAGATCTATCATTTTGTAATAACGTCAGGGCTAATAGCTGTATTCAAGCACAGAGCATACCAGTTGAAGAACTCATGACATCCAAACAGGCTTTTAGCACCTGATTTGCAAGCACAGGTACAGCTTTTGTGCTCTTTTCAGGCCTTTTACTACACAATAAGAAAATTACAAGCAAACATTTCAGCAGATCTGAGTCTATCCTTTTCAGAGCAATGATATAAATACATTGTGCACTTCTTTCCCTTGTTTTAAGGCAGAGCTCATCGAGTACCTGCGATTCATATGAGTTCAATCCAAAAGCCAGGAAACAATCTGGAATAACCTTACCTACTGTGCTTAGACACCACAGTCGTCACATGTGGCATTGGGATAGAACCCATGACCTGCCAGTAATTATGTACACCAGGAGTATGTAATTGTATGTAAGTGATACTATACTGATTGGTGCTCTAAAAATGGAGGGAAGGAGATAAAGAGAATCTTTGAAAATAAAGTTGTTACAAAAGCTGAGATGTTTGACAGCTCATTCCATTGCACTATTCCTCTATTAATATCCTGTTGCCAGTTTCAGATGCTCTCTGATGCACAGCATTCACTCAAGAACAGCAAATGACCAAACAAAATATTCATCTGAGCACAGACTCTAGGAAATCACATATGTATAAGAAACTGCTTCCAATGTAATTCATAAATACATTTTGCAAAACAAATGGGTGCTTTGAGCCTCCTACTTGGGGTGGCTATTGTACTTTAGAGTGGTATCATCAAGGACACAGATACTTTGGGAACTCAGAGAAAAAAAAGTGCTGAATGCTCAGCAATCCACACTTAATTCAGTGGCAACTGCTGGGGTGACCAGCATTTATGAAAATCAGTCCAAAGCTCTCAAAACAGTTTTAAGACAGGAATGAAACAACTAGATGCTAATTAGAAGTTTTCAAAATAATTTATCTCACCAGGTAAGTTTTTCAAACATTTCCTTAAGTCAAAAGAAGCACTGCTTTGAGTTATGCAAGATATTAAACCAACATTCATTTCTGAGCTTTTAACTTTGCAAGGCAGATAGAAGTCTAAAAGGAATTGGGACGACAACTTACGAGAATGCATTAAGGTTTTAGAAGATAAGCGTTCCAGTTAACTGTTCTTTATGTATAAGTTACATTTTACAATGTTAAGCTTTAAAATCCATGCTTGTTACCTTTATTGTTTTTGACTGAAGTCTCAGACCATTCAATGTGTTTATTGCTCTTTCAGCATCTTTAGCACTCACATAGTTCACAAAGCCGTAGCCTAAGCTGTGTCCTGCATGAAAGAACATTTTTTTTACATTAATCCTGATGAATAAAAAGGTGTCGCTGTTGCATTTAAGTGAAATAAATGTAAGTAAAGTATTCAGTCTTTAGATGAGAAGACTGCATCTAAAACATACAAAAACTTAAGAGCTATTCCAACAAGCACAGGTTAAGTTGCTCAGGCCTGCCACATATCATGATATAATTCTCATCTATTTGCCACTTCAGACACTTGTCTGTCCTTGAGGCTTGTTCACCTCAGATAGCATATGGGATGCCTCAACCAGACATTCAAGTCTGAAACAATGACTTAGGTACTCTGTGTCATCTGGGGCAGGTTCTGACATATAACAGTCACAGATTTTACTTCTGATTCTCCCCGCCCCCCCAACCCCATAGTGTTTCAGAATCTGTGAGAGAACAGTTAAACTTCATACAAAAACAAATGAGCCAAGTGCTAAACTAAATTTATACATATACAAAGCCTGAAAAGAGAATGTGACAAGTGAGAACGTTTGGCAAATGACAGTGCATCAAAAAAGTCAAAAAAGATCATCCATTTCCCTGCAGCAACCCAATCCTCCATCCCTTCAGGCAGGAGTAAAAAAAAAAAAAAAAAAAAAAGACCCTCCCCAATCTTTCACACCATATTTATTAGTTTGTTAAAATTTGTCATGCTATGTTTACGCCCTGTCTCAAACAAAAAAGTCCTACTTCTCTGCAGGTATATTACTGGATGCTCATGTCCATCCTTTTCTTAAACACTTAAGTGGCAGTGAAGAATAATTTGAGAATAAAAATTCTGTCTTTAAATCATCTCAGACAGGAACAAGCCATCTACCTCTTAGGCCTGTAGGTAAATAAGGCAGTATGTCAGGACTGGCAGTTACTTAAATTGAAGAAATTAATCATCAGACAAACAGTCTTTCTCCAATTTCCCTAACTCCAGCCCCAGCTGAAGTACCAAGTACTAAGCCCATGTTAGGGTGCAGCTTCTTTGTTAGGGACTGCCACCAGATATTTAAGCATATCACCTCAAATAATTTGACCTCAATACAGTGACTCTCCTTCAAGAAAAGCTCCCCCACTCCCATCTCAGACTCCCTCTTCCTGCCTCACAGTCAAAGTTGAGGGCTGTGATTAAGGACAACTAAGGGAGAGATTGTACTATTTTATCTGACAATCTAGAAGCTCTGCTTTGGTGGAAACCATTTGGTTTGAGGTCACTAGGAGAGAAGACGTGGCAGAGGGAACAGCCTCAGAGGACTTTCTCTGGAATCACAACCATCTTTGGCATGTGCGCTGGTTCCAGAGTAGTCTTCACCAGACAAGGAGAGAACTTTCTACTCAATACTGTCCCAGGGTGAGATCCCCTCCAGATCTCTATACTGTAGAAAAATTAAAGCCTCTAGTATCATTTCAAAGTTGAATACACCAAAAGAATGAATGACATCTTTACAGTACCTGCTCTGGACAATCCAAGGCTAACAGCTGTGGACACAAAACATCGATCCTCTCAAAAGTACCACTATATCCACATAAGGATGTATGAGATGGACAAATAGTAATATCAAAGAGCAGAAGGAATCTTGAGGGGTAATGATGATGCAAGGCTTATGTTGAGTGCTAGGAATAACTATGTAGGATATGGGGCTAAATGCAATATAAAACTACAGCAGCAGCACCCTTTGACATTCCTAATGAAGTTATATGCATCGGCCAGCAAAATGACAAAACAGTCTCTAAACCCAAAGAGCACTATTGTAAATTTCACACCTCATTCAATCACAAACTGGACCAAACGCTTCTGACAGTCTGCTATAGTTCCCAAATAAAATGAACCTCTCATCATCTTTACCCACATAGGACTAAATACAACGTGTCATTCCCTCCGTTAATACAGCAGGGATGAGGATCAGCCCTCAGTGACTAATGAATTTGAGTGCTTCCAGATGGTCCTGAAGGAGAATGTGTTATTTATGACAGACAACTCTGCTGATGGCTTGGTACCACGCTATCACAATCTTCTGCCCTTAACTATAGATAAGGGTGCTCCCCACCCCAAGTGCCTGCTTCATCCGTGGAGGATACAAAGAATTACAGTTGACCTGTGACAGACAAAGCAGAAAGGATGACAGATGTTTTTTTAAATTCATATGCTGTGGCTATATGGAAGGCAAAAGAAACATCTCTTTAATTCCCAATAGCATGTCCAAAATCCTGATCAATGGATTTGGTCTGATAGCAGATGGACTGGTTAATCCAGATTGGATTCATCTGATTACTCATGAGACTTTCTCCAATTTGGAGGAAACGTCTGGTTACTTTACAGATAAAGTCAGAGGTAGACTGAATTCTCCATATCTTAGATAGTGGGGGAGGGATTGGGAAGAGAGAAATACTAAGATCTCCCTCTGGTTGATTTTTGGTCTGCATTATGCACTGGGAGAACTTCATGGCATAACCTGTTATATGGGTCCCTGTCCTTCCTGACTGGTGCACACCACTGGAGAGATGGGAAAGGCACTGGGTCCTTTGCAACTGGAGCATGTTAATACCTCCCTTGAAGAGCAGAGTGTGGAATGCTTTATAGGAAGCATTTTTTTAGCTTCTGTCCAGAAGGCCATCTCAAAGTCAACTATCAGCTAGTACCTAATCTCTTAACCTTAGAGCAGATTACGGAAAAGGTTACAGTAAAACTAATCTCAGTATCTGCACCTCCCTGAGCCTTGTTGATCAGGGTTCCAACCTAGATAGAGAGAATGCACTTTTGGTGTTGGCTGACAATCTTCTCCTGGCAAAGATAAAAATCAGTAATCCATGTTACCAACTCAGCCTTCAGCACCGCAGATCATGAGGTGTTACGGTGAGTGAACCAAGACTGTTCTTCAGTAGCTGTGTTACCTTCTTGTAGATCCTGAGGGCGGTTTCACGTGGAGTACTGCAAAGTTTTATGCTGTCACCCATTAATCAATGGCATGTTAAACGAGTGGCAAAGCAATAAGGGTTTAAATATTTTCAATATATTGATGATCGTTTCATTGCCATTTCCTTCGTCTGAGAGAGTGAAGTTGAGTATCTTCCCTAGCTCTGGGCAAGATTGTCTATGGATGAGAGTAAGCTGGATGAGACACATTACAGATAAAAATGAAATGATTATAGTGGGTTGGTGGAGGCAACTGGAGGTAATGGCTTATATCGAATCCTCTGAAAGTGTCTGGTCATAATCAGTAGTAAAATTCCACAATTAAGGGTCTGGCTAGATTTCCAGCTGCTGCTAGATGCTCAAAGAAGAGCAGTGACAAAGACACCCTCTTCCTACATCTGGCAATGAGGTTGCATTCTTTCCTTTCAGATGAAGACTTTGCCACTATGATCCACGCCTTTGTCATCTTTAGACTGGACTACTGCAATGTGCTCTACAGATAGGTTACATCTTAAATCCGTTCACAAGCTGAAGCTAGTGCAGAATGCTGCCACTTGTTTGTTAAGTGGAGTGTCTTGCTGGAAGCACATGATGGCATGCTCTATAACCTACACTAGCCACCTACTGGCTTCAAGTTGTTGATTTTGAGCTTAAATGTCATAAAAGGGCTGGGATCATCCAACATAAAACACACTTCCTTCCTTGGGCAATCCTGCAGTAGTTGTGATCAGCAGAGGCCTATGAGCTAGCGCTCCCTTGGTACAGAAGAGGGAGCAGTTCACAGACCATCCTCTCTGAAGGTTTTTGGCTTTGTAATTCACTCCCATCTCCTAGATCTGAATAGCACAACTTAACTGACTTTCAGGGCATGCTGGAAAGTATATTTTGAGCAGGCATTTGGAGAGAGCTGAAGTGATTAGGGAAGATGCTTATTTAAGGATTTAAAGGCCAGGAGAGGGATGGAGAATAAATAAAACAATCTGTCCCATGTTTCTGCAGGTTAGTGATCATATATTATATGACTGGGGAGGAGACTGACTAGAGAGAATATATACTGTATTGATTTTGTAATGGTTTTCATAGTCTATTTTTAGTTGATGGAAAGGATAATGAGACCCTGGAATAGACCAGCTTGTGTGTATATTAAATCCGAATACATTAAATGAAATAGAAAGCAAAAGCAAAGAAGCTCTTTGTTCAGCTGAGTCACTAGCCAAGCAGAGCACCCATAAAGTTACAATTTTGGATAAATTATTATACCCACAATCAACACAAATTTTTTTTGTTGCATTCACAGCAAGTGCTTTTATAAAGTGTCTTTCCTTATGCTACACATGACTTGGTTCCCTTTTCCTTTTCATCTAGCTACCTGTTTTTTCCTCCCCCCCCCCATCTCCCCCTGTTCTTCCTTGGATGCACTACTTGGTTACTATGTTCCTTCTCCCTTTCGTATTCTTCTAGTGTTGCTGGTGGCAATTCCAGTCCCATTGGAAGCTCCAACACAGGAATTGGGCTTGTATTCATTCTTCCTCTTATGTAGCACAGGCCCCTAACAGAGACAGCTAGATCAGATCCTCCTTTGCCCTCCTTTCCATTTGCTTTTACAGGCCTTCTGTCTTCTCTCTTCAATGAGCAGCCTAGAAATAAAGAGGCAAGAGGACCTTGTGACAAGTCAATTCTTGCCAAAGTACTTGCCCAACAGTTCATGGCCAGTTTCGGAATAGGTTATCTAGAAATCCGGTACTAAGGTTTCCTTTAAAATTAACAATGCGTGTGTTACGTTAGTTATATGAGTCCCTAACCAGGGAAAGTTCGACAGTGGCAGATTTGAAACTACCATCAGTTCAGCTCTTCACCATAGTTTATCTACACTGTGATAAGAGACTTGGGGCATGGCCACAGTTGGCCCAGGTCAAATGACTCAGGCTCGGGCTGCAGGGCTATAAAATTGCAGTGCAGATGTTTGGGCTTGGGCTAGAGTCTGAGTTCTGAGACACTGAAGTGGGAGGGTCTCAGGGCCTGGGATCCAGCCCAAACATCTAGACCACAATTTATAGACCCACAAACCCAAGTCAGCTGACCAAGCCTCCAAAATTCAGTGCAGTAGGGTTGGTTTTTTGTTTGTTTTTTTAAATACACACTGCTGTGCAGACATACCATAGTGGTTACAAATTCTGCTGGCAAGCATCCAACCTGCAAGAGTCCTAAGAGACAGGACTCTCACATGTTACTGGCTCATCTTGCCTCAAGTAAACCATCAGAAATACCAAGCTAAAGACAGTATTTGGGGGAAATTAAATGGGGCATAAAAAAAGGACAAGTGTAGAGGAAGAAAATGTACACAGTCTCTCAAGATATGTAGATGCAACAGATCCCTACACTCTGGATCTTGTGCGTCTGCTTGAATTTGACTTCAATGAAGGTTCTGAGCTATTATAAACACCTGCCAGCAGCAGATAAGAGGCAGCCTCAGTAGACGTTCCATGGCCATCAGCCATCTTTCCTCAGTTCCTTTCAAATCAGAAAAAATAATCACCAGAAAGACAAAAGAATGACCAAATCCATTAAATCTCAATTCAATAAATGCTAGGAGACCAAGTGGCGATTTAGTGTACCCCTATACTTGGGGGGAAAAGAGTCCCAAACTGGAGATTCAAATGCTCCTGGGAAGTCTGAATAATCACAAACATTCTACTTTAACAAGAACTGAAGCACCAAATGGAGTAGACACTAAGGATAATGATTTTGTGATACCTCAAAAAGCCCCTCAGATTTGGAACAGATTCCCTGCTTGACTCAAAAGAACCTATTTTATTCACCTTTAAGACCTATCACAATGCTCATCTTTAACAGGGTGAGGTTTGGGAGAAGGGCAGGTGGCGGTGCGGATTTTTGTTGGAGTGCATTAGAGTTGTGCAGTAGCTGAAGTGTGAACGTTTTTAGTTTTGTGGACTGACTTTTGTGCAGAGAACGGTTGCTGGTTTGTTGTTGCTGTTTATATCTTTGATGGATATTATTTTAAGATAAAATAATTGAAACCAGTCAAAAAACAAATATGGAAAAAATCCCTCCTATGTGTTAGTCAGAACACACCCTAAGAGAACTCTTACGGAGGGGAAAAAAGTGATCCTGGGATGAAGAAGTGAGGCAACTCAGAATGCAGATATAGGTTCTGTAGTACTGATAAGTTAAAACAGGATATGTTTTGCAATGCCAAGTTCAAGGACTAATGCTATTCAAATCTATGCACAGAGCTCCACGTGGCTGTCCTATAATTTTTACAGATAGGAACAGACCGAAGTGTAGCAGTTCCTACAAATTTGCATCCTGTCAATGTGCCTTGATATAGTTTTGTTGTTGTACATCTACTGAGGCACCACAATGATAAAAGCAGTCATCCATTTAGGTGTGGTTCTCAAGCATGGCTTGATGTTAAACAAGATAAAAAACTTGGATGTTTTTACATGCCCCAAATTGAAGTCCAGATTGATGTCATTGGGTTCTTATGTCCATACTGACCTTCTTCATAAAAACAACAACAACTGGCAAGATAAGAATTGGAAAGACCAAATAGGTGCAATTCCAGTGCAACCTGAGATAGGAGTGAAGGTTATCTATATAGCACCACATTGGTATTGTGATAAACGTAGCAACTACTATTAAAGATGCCTAACTCTTAACATGATAAAGGACAGTTACTTACCTTGTAACTGTTCGAGATGTGTTGCTCATGTCTATTCCACTCTAGGTGCGTGTGCACCTCTGTACAGTTACCGGAATTTTTGTCCTGTTAGCAGTACCCATAGGGCCATCTCCAGCGTCCCCTGGTGTCCTGCACACATGCCGTGGTATAACAGACACAGCCAGCCCTATGCCCCCTCAATTCCTTCTTGCCATCAACTCTGACAGTGGAGTTGGGGGAGGGGGGGTCGATAATGGAATGGACATGAGCAACACATCTCGAAGAACAACAGTTACAATGTAAGTAACTGTCTTTTCTTCTTCAAGTGCTTGCTCATGTCGATTCCATTCCAACTGACTGACAAGCAATACCTTGGAGGTGGGCCCAGAGTTCGCAGGTGAGATGCTCGCAGCCCCGCTCTGCCAAAGCTGGCGTCATCCCGTGCCTGTCGGACGATGGCGTAGTGGGACGTGAAGGTGTTCACCGATGACCAAGTGGTGGCCCTACAGATGTCTTGCACTGGGTACCTGCGCCAGAAAGGCCGCCAAGGAAGCCCGTGCTTCAGTGGAGCGAGCTGTGATGACCCCTAGTAGAGGCCTTTGCCTGCTCGTAACAAAACTTGATGCAGGAAATTATCCAGGAAGAAACACACTGGGTGGAGACAGGTAAGCCTTTCATTCTATCCGCCGCTACAACAAAAGGTTGCGTAGTCTTCCGGAACAACTTAGTGCATTCAATGTAGAAAGTTAAAGGCCACCTATCGTCAAGCATGTGCTGCTTCCATTCTTGCTCTGAGCCATGTGGCTTGGGAAAGAACACTGGAAGAAATATATCCTTGTTACAGTGAAATTGAGACACTACCCTAGGTAAGAAAGCAGGATGAGGCTGCAACTGGACCTTGTCCTTATAGAAGGTCGTGAATAGTGGTTCTGAGATAAAAATGCCCTAATCTCAGAGACTCATCTTGCTGAGGTAATTGCTACTAGGAAGGATACCTTTCAGGGGAGCAACAGCAATGGACAGATAGCTAAAGGCTTGAAGGGGGGACCTGTGAGCCAAGACAGAAGTAGGTTTAGATCCCAACGGGGCACTGGGTCTCAAATCTGAGGGTAAAACTTCTCTATTTCCTTTCAGGAACCTGCTCAACATGGAATTGGAAAAAAACTATTTCCCATCTATTGGAGGGTGAAAGGCTGAGATGTCTGTCAAGTGAGCCCTCAATGAGGCAAGAGCTAGACCTTGAAGTTTAAGGTGCAGTAAGTAATCTAGAATTGTCTGAATTGAGGAGTGCTCAGGCAGAATTTCGTGGGATGTTGTCCAGCAGGTGAACTGTATCCACTTGGGTAGGTATGCAGCACGAGTGGATTCTGCCCAGCAGAATCTGCTGAACCTGCGACAAACAGGCCTGTTCTTCTGGGTTCAGCCATGAAGTCTCCACGCAGTCAGATGTAGGAACTCTAAATCCGGGTATAGCAAACCGATCCTGGTCCTGGAAGAGATCTTGCCACCAGGGCAACTCCAGCAGAGGGACGACTGACAGTTCCAGCAGCATGCTGAACCAATGCTGGTGGGGCCATGCCAGAGCAACCAGGATAATATTCTCCCTGTCCCTCTTGATTTTCAGGAGGACTCTGTGCAGCAGTGGAATGGGGGCGGAAACGAGTACATCAGAACCCCCTTCCACAGTAAGAGAAAAGGCATCAGACAGTGATCCCTCTTTGAGGCCGCGAAGAGAACAAAACTGGAGACACTTCTTGTTCTGTCTGGATGTGAACAGGTACACTTGGGGAGAGCCCCACCTCTGGAAGATCACAGCGGCTACCCTTGGGTGGAGCAACCACTCATGGCAGGGTAAAAAGGACCTGCTGAGGCAGTCTGCTGTGTCGTTCTTGATACCCAGAAGGTGAGAGGCATTAAGGTGAAAGTCATGCCTCACCACAAGGTTCCAAAGACCTACTGCCTCCCTGCAAAGGGCCGAGGAGGCCGGTATCTCTGCACCTGCTGCTGGGAGTGGAACTAACACCTCAAGGTCTAGGGTATATAAAGGCCCAAGGCACACAGCGTGGCTCTCAAGTCCTTCAGACCGTGCAGCTTGGTAACGGTTTGGTTGCAGAAAAGAGCAGACCCGTTGAAAGGCAGGTCTGAGTGGACTGCTGCACCCCGTGACTGTCCAGAAGACTGCAGCCAAGTGCACTGACGCATACAAATCACTGAGGCCGTGGATATCCCAGCTGAGTTTGCCATATCAGACGCCACCCGCAGGGCTGCTCTAGCCACCGTTCTACCCTCCGTGAGGATGGTGGCAAACTCTGGAGCCTGTTCCTGGGGCAGGGTCTCCCTGAAACGCTTGAGGGAGACCCAAAGACTGTAGTTGTACCTGCCCAGGAGCACCTGCTGATTTGCAATGCGAAACTGCAGACTTGCTGTCGAGTAAGTTTTCCTCCCAAAAAAGTCCAGTTTTTTATTGTCTTTATTTTTGGTAATTGAGCTAGACTGATCCTACCTATCATGCTCATTGGCAGCTGCCACCACCAGGGAACTTGGGGAGGGGTGGGTGAACAAATATTGAAATTCCTTGGCAGGAACACAGTACATTTTCTCAGCTCTTTTAGACGTTGGGGCCATGGACGATGGCATTTGCCATAGGGCCTTCATTACCTTGAACATCCCTTTGTGCACAGGCAGAGCAACCCGAACCAGCACTGCTTCTGCAAGCACATCAAAGAGGCTGTCTGAGGCCTCCTTAAGGTCCGAGGACTCCAAACCTAAATTCAAGGCCACCCTCTTAAGGAGCTCCTGGTGTACCCGAAAATCATCCAGGGGCAGACAGCCCCGAAGCAACCGCCTCGTCCAGGGAAAACTATGAGGAGTGAGCTAGTACAGGAGGTGGCAGCATCCCCTCCTGCTGATGGGGAGCTGCTGACGACGTCCCCTCTTGGGGGTCCAAGTCCTCCTCTGAAGTTGACTTGTGAGCTCCCTCTGGGGCTACTGGTGCTGACTGCATGGCCAGAGGACCTCTATGATAATGGGCCTGGGGCTACTAGAATCCTTCAGGGTCCCCAATACACTGTGTCGGCCACTGGCCCCGAGGCCAACCAGGAGCTGCAGAGCAGGGATCTTGCTCTTGTGACTTTAGAGGATGGTGGTGGTAGGCTGCCTGTCCTCCTCTAAGGAAATGGACTCGCTGTTGGACGACCATGGGTGGGGAGGGGAAGCAGCAGCTGGCTTCCTTGTGGTGTGGTGCTACAGAGTGGAGGAGCAGTGTTCCGATGACCGCATCTCGGTGTTGGGGAGTACGAGGATGGTGACCGGCGGTGCTGCTCATCCGACCGGCACCAGGCTGCTGAGGATCCATGCCCAGATAATGAGCAGCACTGGTGCCTCATCGAAGATAGGTGCCTGAGGACTGAGACTTGTTTGCGCCCTTTAGGCGATGGCTCCCTCTCCGGTGACTGGGTTCTGTGCCAAGCTGGTATAGGCGAACTCCTTGAAGCCAGGGAGCAGGAATAGCATCGACTCCCACACAAGGCTAAACAGGATTGGTGCCATCCGTCAGAAAAAGAGGCCCTTGGTACCAGAGACCGTGATCGGTGCTATGAGGATGACTGAGACCGCCTCTGAAGGTGGTGATCCACTGCCGAAGAACACCCCAAAGACGGGGATCGGGAGCACCCCCTCAGAGACTGGTACCACGACAACGACTCCCTGTGTTGTGACCTGTGGTCGGGGATGGATGCCTCTGTTTAGGGGAGTGGTGCAGCCATTGCAGGGGATCCATCACAGGCTTCCCCCTGGAGACCAGAGTCTTCTCCTTTGATGGCACAGGGGGTCTATGTGAAGGTGGCAAAGGCAGGTCCATCACATTCCTTGCTGCCTGGAATGCCTCAGGCATCAATGGCATTGTAATCTGAAGAGGCCCCTTCCACTCCCAGGAGTTGGGTGGCTCTCTTATCAGGGTCACACTTCTGGGCAGTGATCCCCTTTTCTACTGACCCTAACCTGGTTGGTCTGGTATGGGTCCCACGCTCAACCCCACTTCCCTGACTTCTTCGGTGCAGGGGAGCAGTCTCTATCCAGATGCTGCTTCCTCTATTTCTTCCTTGATGGGGGAGAGGAAGAGGTCCAGTGCTGTGGTGGGGCTGGTGCTGAGTGGGCGCTTTGCCCCGAAGTGATGCTCTGCACCAAGGTAGACTGTGCCAGCTCGGAGGCCGGTCTTAGCACTGCCTCCATCAGCAAGGCCTACAAGTGGATTTCCCTCTCTTTTTGAGTCCGCAGCCTGAAAGTCTTGCAGATCTTACACATTTTCTTCCTGTGTGCTTCCCCCAGCCACTTCAGACAACTGTCATGGGGGGGTCACTAAGAGGGAAGGGCTTGCTGCAGGAGATTCAGGGCTTGAAACCTGGAAACTGGGGCATGCCTCACTCCCGGGCAAAGGTCCCAGCAGGGACTGTTCCTAATTCAACTATCAACTATTTACAACTACTTAACTAACAAAGAAAAGTAACAGCAAACAAACTAACACTGTGTAGGGTGCTAAAGGAGCACTTACGAAAACAAGCAGAACAGTTCCAGCAACTGTCACGGGCAGAAAGAAGGAACTGAGAGGGCATAGGGCCGGCCAACACCTGTCATACCGTGGCATGTGCACAGGACTCCAGGGGGCACCAGAGCTGGCCCTATGGGTACTTCTAAAGGGAAAAAAATTCCGGTAACCGTGCACATAGGCACGCATGCACCTAGAATGAAATCGACGTAAGCAAGAACTCAAAGAAGAATCTTCTCAATTGCTTACAATTTTGTCAAACTTTAATAATTTGGGCTGAAGTTTTCCCTATTTAGTGTACAATTCATAGTGAATTAGTTTCAGAAGTCTGTTCAAACAAAAGCTCACGCAGCTCCAAGAACAGTTAGTTAGTGGTGGTTTTAATTTTTAATTTTTTTTTTGTGCAACCTCCCTATCCCAACTGTTTTAACATTGCAGTAGCTTGAAATAGGGAGCTGAAATATAGAAGGAGAAAAGATGCGAGGTCCGAGAAGTGTCTCTAGTTCTATTAAAAATCTGTTCATATTTGGCCAAACCATAAGCCACAGAAAAACACAATTTGTGCATGCACAGAAGAGTCTTTTCAGTGCTGTGCATGCTACAAGGTACCTGAGCCTCATGCATCTTTTCAAATCAACTGAACAAAGCTATAGCTTCATATAGGACACAGGCAAAAATAAATGCTGGCCATTCTTGCCAAAATATCCTTAGGGAACCAGAACCAGACGAAAGCCAGCAATTAGAAGCTATATACTCTTACTCCCCCACCAAGTGGTATTAATAGTTGACTGCATTTTGTAACCCTTATCAGTGTGCAAGGTCTCAGCCCTCTACTTTGTTAGGGAATGATACTTGTGTCCCACCCAATTGTACAGGCAAGAGTACTTGAGGACCAAAGCAGTTGCACAAGGTCACTTCTAGCAGAGCCAGGAATAGAAAGGAGGTCTCTAGGATGATGGGACTTGGGCCTGCCAATTTAGATGCACACACATGTGGGCTTTGGTCCGCTGCATGTAAAACGGAGTTAAAGTATAACTTTCAAAAAGTGCTTTAACAAAATACCTGGCATCCAGGACACCTAACTCAGGCCTCAGTTCTCACCATTAAGACTCTTTCACCTACCAGAATTAAGGATGGGAGCTCAGGAATCCTGATAACTTGCATTCTATTGCTAGCAGATAGTGAATGATAAAATATTTGTTTCAGTATTTTAAATCTACATATTTCCATATCAAGGAACATTAATACAGTTGCAAAGTGAAGCTTTCTAAAAAGTTAAGAAATATCAAAAATTAAGTTAACCTACACAATCTTATTTATTCCTTCTTGCATATAAGCATTACTGTATCATATTTAGGTATTTAAGACACTGTTCCCATGAGCAAAATTATTCCATAACTGTCCATTATAGGGATTCTTACCACTTCTCTTGAAGCATATGGTATTGGCCACTGTCAAAGACAGAAAAACAGTACACAGACCACTTTGCTCTGATCCAATATAGCAATTCCTATTTTTCTGAATATCAGCTGCAATTAATAAAACTCCTCAGAAATGACCACATGCAAATCCATTAGCTTTATTTGAAAAAAAGAGGATATTTAAGAACTTGTTCGTCTCCTGATGGTCCTGGACAGGTGTAAAAAGCCTGAAGACTTTGGTCTTTTTAGTCTCTACTGCATCCACAAACAGCAGCACTGAAGTGCTTCGTTCAGAGAGTTTTCCAGAAATCAAAATCACCTTGAACTGGCTCATTCTCCCAAGACACCAGCACCTTCAGGTTAAGCATTAGGGTTCACAGCTTTTCTAGACGGCTGTTTCATGCAGTTAACTTTTTAATAGAGTTAACTTAATAGAAACAATAGCTTCTGGACAAACAGGAAGCAAAGAGTAATTTATATCGGTTTTTGCTGTCAACTTGGTAAGAAAAGCATCCACATATATGTAATGGGGAAATTATATGAACAGACAAGTCAGCCAAGAGGAATGGGATTTGACTTCGGAAGAGGATCAGCAATCTTGATTTGTAGCACAATTAAATTAAAATGTAAGATGTCAATGTACTTTAAGACTGGCATGGTTGTTAAAACTATAAAAGTTGGGTGGGAATAGGTGTGGAAGAAATTGCAATCAAAGAGGAAAGATATATATTACACACTTAGTAAATATGTCCAATTTATTAGAGCATTGGCAATTCATAATAACCAAATATTTGCATATGGATGGATATTTGGCTAAGCTAAGCAAGGCCTTACACTCAACTCAATAGCATTTTTCTGCCTGTCTGTTACCATGGTAACTTCTGAAAACTGCACTAGCTCAGTCCCAAAATGTCCGGGAATGTTATAAGGTATTGATGTGCAGAATCTTATTGATTTTGGCATAAGTCAGAAAAGCCTGATTTCCACTAATCTAATTGTTAGGAGCATTCAGGCTCTGGATACAGGGGTGAGGCCACTGACCTGAGGGGTTAGAGCAAGGTATTTTCTGCAGCACCAAATGGGCGATTGTGTTCCTGATTTTAGTGAAAAATCAGACTTGCTGGAATC
Organism: Mesoclemmys tuberculata; assembly: GCA_007922155.1. Taxonomy (NCBI): domain Eukaryota; kingdom Metazoa; phylum Chordata; order Testudines; family Chelidae; genus Mesoclemmys; species Mesoclemmys tuberculata. Next base: position 2,425,739 of record ML675700.1, read on the forward strand.
CTCTCACATCCACGGGGCCCCTCACCTCCATTCCAGCCAGCTCTGCTGGCCTGGGGATAGATTAGGGTTGGGGGAGGGGAACGGGGGGGCGAGGGAATCAGCTCTTTCCACATAACCAACCGAAAGTATGCAACTCTAAAACCATTACCAAAATGATTCTTTAGGCCTTCCTAGTAAAAAAATTAAAAAGCGTACAATCCATCAACCTTCAATTAGTAGCCACGGGACTACTGGTATCTTCCCATTGGAGAAGAAAAAAATTGTTGGAAATTAGACAAATGTTACTGAGGTTGCTGTAATGGAAGGGTTAATTCACTCAGTATGTATCTATACAACAAAATACACATTTAGTTATTTGGTTATAGTTTATTTGATACTTTGGACAGTACAATCACCTGCAAACAACAGAGAATTTACAATTTTTTTTTAATATCATTAAGTACATTAGACTTGCTTTGGTTTGCTAATATTGCCAGTGACAGATGAAGAATTTTTTCACCTGTAACTGGAGGTTCTTCAAGATGCGTGTTACCAATGTATACTCCACTGAGGTTTTATGAATGCACACCATGAGTCCAGAGCTGGAGATTTTTTCAAGTACTGGCATCCGCTGGTCCGAGCATGCGCCCTTGGCTCACTGCATGGTCTCATCCAAGGTAATAAAGGTTGTGGAAGACTGACCTCATCTCCAGTTCTTTCTCCACCATGAATCCAAGAGATCATAGTCAAGGGAAGGGAGGGTAGGAAGTGGAATACAAATAGATATGGCAGCTCTCAAAGAGCCTCCCGTTAAAGGTAAGTAACCTCCTCCTCTTCTTCGAGTGATGGTCCACCTTGTATTCCATGGAGGGTGATTAACAAGTAGTACCTACGTCGGAGGAGAGTGCAAAGATGAGGATGGAACAGTTAAGCAGAGGACAGCCACACCAAACGAGGCATCCATCGCAGAGTCCTGCACCAAGGTGTAATATGTGGCAAAGGTATGTACTGAACTCCGTGTGCCACTCTACATATGTCCCAAAGCAGCACATTATGGTCAAAGCCTGGGCTCTCCATGGAATGGGCCCTCATACCAAGGGGTGAAGGCAGTCCCGACAACAGATAGCATAGTGTAATGACTCTCAAAATCCACTTGAAGATTCTGTTTGTGGAGATTGTTATTACAATAGCTGAGAGGGTTAAGGGGCAGACAATCTAGGAGACTTCCTGATCGGTCTTGTCCTCTGCAGGTAGAAGGCCAAGGCCTAATGGACATCAAGGGAGTGAAGATGTTGTTCCTCTTCTGATGTGTGAGGCTTCAGGAAGAAAGCAGGTAAGTGGATGGAAAGGTTGAGATGAAACTGGGATACGATCTTTGGCAGAAACTTGGGATATTGGTGCAGGGAGACATAACCCTTATGGGAATGTGGTGAAAGGAGGGTCTGCCCTTATGGCCCCAAATTTCACTTACCATTCTTGCCAAAATGATAGCCACAAGGAAGGCAAGTTTTATGGATAGGAAGAACAGAGAGCAAGAAACCAGCAGCTCAAAAAGGCTGTTTCATTAGTGTTGACAGAACTAGGTTATGGTCCTGCTGGGGTGCAATAGATTGTGTGGGTGGAAAGGTTCTGATGAGGCCCTTCCGAAAACCTAGTAGTCAACGGGTGTGTAAATATGGAGCGTTCTTCCAAAGGGGAGGTGGAAGGAGCTAACTGCCACTAGGTGAACCTTGAGAGAGTTGAGGAAGAGACCTGATGACTTCAAGGACAGAAGGTAATCCAAAAGAAGGGGAATCTCCACCTTTTTTGAGGAAAGCCCTTTCTGTTGGGCCCAGGAAGTGAAGCAGTTCCATTTGGCCCAGTAGGAATGCCTCGTGGACTTCTTCCTCCTGCTCGAAAGGATGTCTTGCACTTCTGATGAGCGCACCCATTTTCGAGATGATGCCTATCCAAATACCATATTCTGAGGTGAATTGTCTGCTGATTGGGATGTTTGATCTTACCATTGTGTTGTGTTAGTAGCTTGGGGAAAGTTTGGATGGGAAATGGAGGGTGAGCTGATACATGGAGAAGGTTTGGAAACCAGAGCTGTCTGGGTAAGAATGGGGAGATCAGGATGACCGTTGCTCTTTCCCACCTAATCTTGTGGAGTATATGTGGAAGGTAGTCATGGTAGAGGGAGAAGTGTAGTTGATCTGGTCTGACCAACAGAGAATGAGCTCATTGCCTTGCAAGTGAAGACCAATACCTCTCCTAGTGCAGCACGTGCTGCACTTGTTGGCAGAGAAGGCAAAGAGGTCCCTGGTCGGAGTCTGCCATTTGTTGAAGATGTCGCTTTCTATGGTATCATGCAGTTCCCACTCATGACTGGTCACATATTGTCTGTTGAGTGAATCTGCAATCATGTTCTGAGTCCCCAGAAGACAGGTTGCAAATAACAGGATCTTGTGGATGATGCACCGATACCATAAATTGTGTGTGGGGAAGTGGTCAGAGCAGTTGACTCCCTTTTGTGTTGACATATTAAACAATGATGATGTTGTCCAGCATGATAAGAACATGATGGGAGAAATGCTTGGCATGTCTTCCTTACATCTCTGAGTTCCAGAAAGTTGAAGTGCATCCTGGATGTCTAAGGAGTTCATGGCTCCACCTATCATGTGATCTCCTTATGTGCTCCTCACCCTACAAAGGAGATGTCAATGAGGATCATCTTGTATGGGGAGGATGGAAGAAATGGGACCCTCCCCCCTACAGACCTGTTGTGGGTTCAACCTCCGCTGGAGTAAAGAGTACCTCAGGAGAAGCCATCAGAATCAGGTCCATGGCATGGTGTGCAGGTAGTAAACTCTGTGGAGCAACGTCTGGAGGCAGCGATAGTGGATGTGAGCAGAGGCGAGTGAAGGCAGTAACGTATGCGCCCCAGCCCACATGGCCGAAGAGGGATAGGCAAGTCCTGGTTGGGACAGAAGGAATGTTGACTACTCAGGCTATGAGTCCCTGCAGAGTGGAATCTGTCCCTTGGTAGGTACACTTACGCTGTGACTGAGTTGATGGAAGCCCAAAGTTGATTTTTTTTGTCATTGGTGCAGACCCCAAGGCATGAAAGGAGTGTAAGCAACATGGAGGTGGAAATCCAGGCTTCATCCCTGGACTATGCTGCTTGGAGCAAATTATCGAAATTAGGAGAATATGAGGAGCCCATAATGCCTGAGCTAGACCTCCATGATGGAGAAAGCTTTGGTGAAGACCCTGGGAGCAGTGGTGAAACCAAATGGCAGGTCCCTGTTTTGAAAGTGTTGAGGGTTTAACTGTAAACATCAGGAACAGTCTGTGAGCCAGAAAAATATCTGTGTGGAAATAAGCATCTTCCATATCAAGAGCTGTAAACACATGCTTTCTTCTAATGACGGGATGACTGCTACTAAATGGACCATATGAAACTTGGATTTGCAGACAAAGTGATTGAGATGACGGAGATCCAGGACTGGTCTCCACCTGCCCTTCTTTTTGCGTATCAGGAAGTAAGTTGACTAGAAAAGTTCAGAGGAACCTGCTTCATCACCCCTTTTTGTAGTAAGAAGTTCATCTCCAGGTCCCAGAGGAAAGATCAGGGACGGGGTTCTGGATGAGGTAACGTAACAAACTCAATCATACAGCCACAGTGGATAACATTTAGCACCCACTTGCTCATTGTTATTGCACTCCAAGCTGGTAACAAGAGTGCTTGATGACTCTTTGCCTGCTGCCATACGGCCACCCCATCCCCTCCAGGGGCCGTCTAGCACTTTTGTTACCAGCTTGCTAAACCCTCAGTGGAATAAAATAGGGACCATCACTTAAACTGAAAAGACAATTCTTCTTTAAGGATGAAAAAAGTCCTGGATGACAAGGAGGTTCACTAAACAGAAAAACTGAAGATTATCTTTGTGTAAGGTTTCTCTAAACAAAGTGATTTTTTGTAATTGTTAATATCACACTGTGGTGGCTGTATGATAGAGAGTTGTAAATTTGCTAAACTACCTCCTAAATAAACAGTTATTTTAAAGGAAAAATTGTTTAAGTTTGCCATAATAGAGACTGCCCTCTCTGCCTTAATTTTGCCCTTTTGTAAGCAGACAGTGATACATTCAGAGTGATATGACCACATGCTATTTTCTTTCCCCACAGAACATGGGCCACATTCAACACATAAAAAAGATAGCAAATAGAGGCAGGTTATCTGAAGGCCTCACCCCATTCACAGGTGTGTAATGAATAAGGCAGGGACTGCAAGAAGAGAAAGGATGGGCTTGTGATTAAGAAAGCGAACTAGGGCAGCTTCTTCGGGAAGTATGCAAAAGTAAGATCATCCAGGACAGATGTTGCCTTTGTCTTCCTCCTCAGTAAATATTTACATAGCTTCTGAGGAATCATTCACCCCTCCCCCCACACACTTTAAACAGTCATATTCCTTTTTAACAGTATCCCTTTGCCCCCAGCCATGTGATAGGCTGAAGTATTGTTAAGGGAGGAGGCTAGGACAGCCTATAAACCTTGGGCAACCATTGACACTAATTACATCAAGACAAGGGTGTTATATATCCACAAACAGCAGCACAACAGAAGCTAGGGGTAGTTTTCTGCATCAAGCCAGGAGAAATTTCCATGGTGCCCAACCTTCTAACCAAACCAGCCACGAAGACTTCCGAGTATGATGGGTAAATCGAACAGCACTTGGAAGTTCAACCTCCTTTAAGGAGTTAGTCAAGCAATACAAAGGCTCTCAGGACAAAATTCTCAGCCGAGGCACTCTGTATAGAAGTCAGGTGACTGCTTTGAAGCAAACATGGAAGCATAACCACTCCATCAGAACACAGAAATTGTCCACATGGGTCAAGGCCAGTACTTCATCTAGATCAATATCCTATCTCTAACACTGAAGCAGCTGGCATTGGCCAGAAAGTACAAAAAACTTAGGAGATATGGGACAACCTGTTCCCATGGAAGTTTCCTCCTAAATCCCAAAAGTCAGAAGTTGGATTATGTCCTGAAGTAGTGGTTTTAGATACAAACAGTTATTACAATCTTGGAAGGTAATGCTGCATGTTCCCCTCTAGGGAAAGCCGTTGCCTTCTCTAGTTGGGCACAAGCAGCTTAAAAGCCATTAACATCTGAGCAATCGTGGCCATTTTGAATGAGAAAATTGTGAATGTAATGGGAAAGATAGAAAACTAGTAAACAACATTTCTTCAATAGTATATACAAGGATAACTGGCAATGATTTTTATCTATATGGAAAGTGGAAATAAGACAGCCATTTGTTAGCAAAATGGTCCAAAAAAGAGATACTAAACAAAGATTAGTTATTGAATATTATTTATTTAAGGGACAAGGATGCATTGATAAGCAAAATAAAGAGTTCGCAGGTGCCTCAGTACAAGTGACTATGATCTATTTGTTGTGTGCAAACAGAATACAGTCCCAATCAGTAATATAGATTAAAAGGGCCAATTTCTCAAAGCAAAAAATAATTATATGTAATACTGAATGGGAGCATAATGCTTCTGTTAGACAGACATCTTGACTGAGAGGATATGAAAGGAGCAATAAAATATAAAGTCAGCATACTGCAATCAGCAAATGGAAAAAGGGGGAAGTGGACTGCAATGAATATAAACTAGAAGTTAAAAACTGCAGCTAACTGATAAAGGAAGCTAAAGGTATCAATGGAGTATTGACGGCTAGCAGGATAAAGGACAATGAGAAAAAATATTTTGAATGTATCATGAAAAAAAGAAATCCTCACTTGTACAGATCTTTACTAGTCTGAGATGGTAAAATAGTCAATGATGCACAGAAGGTAAAAGCATTGGTTAATGTTTATTCTGTATGAGGAAGAAAGCTAGAGAATGTATCCATCTCATAATAGCACCGTAACCAAGGAGGGTGTTAAGCACCTTCTACTGAAGTTAAAAGCTTTCAGTCAACAGATCTGGAAATGCTGCACTGAAGAGTCTCCAGACCAGCGGTGTTAGTGCACTAAATCTTGGTAAAAGAATTCCTGAAGGCAAGAAGAAAGTCAACGTTCTGACAATATTTAAAGGATAAAAAAAGGTAAGTAGGTAATTATAAGCTAATTTGTTTGGCCTCAATGTCAGGCAAAAATAATGAAATAGTTGATATGGGTTTATCAAAGAGAAGACAAAAATAATTAATGCTAATCAACATGGCTTTATGGAAAACAGGTGTTGTCAAGCAAAATTGATTTTTTTTTGACATTACAAATCTGGTTGATAAAGATAACCTGACCTAATATACTTTGATTTCTGTAAGGTATTGACTTAGTACCGCATAACATTCTGATTAATAAGTCTGCACTACATAAAATCCATATGGTAATTGTTAGATGAATTAAAAGAGGCTAGCACCTCAAAATGCAACTGTTAATGGAGAATGATCAAATAGTGGGGGTAATTCTAGTGTGTTCACACCCCGTCTTTCTCAGCCTAAAGTCATTTAATAATTCGTGTATCAATTACATGGAAGAAAAAGTATTTGCAGATACAGTTTGCATATGACTGAAAATTTGGTGGGCTGGTAAGCAATTTACATAGAGCAATCTAGATTGATTGGTAAATTACAGAGAATAAATTGAAACCATTAATTCCAAAATAGCCAAATGCAAGGTCATAAATTTAGAAGCAAAAACACAAGCCAGTATTTACTGGATGGGCAACTATTCTGGAAAACAGTAACTCTGCAAAGTACTTAGAGTCACTGTAATGTATGAACACAAGAAGAATGCTATGGTAAAAAAAGCTAAGCCTTGGATGTATAAACAGGGATATAGTAGGACTAGGGAGACAGTGTAACTTGTGTATACAGCACTACTGGATATTGCATCCAGTTCTGGTGTTCACACTTGAAAAGTAGACTGAAAAAATTGGAGCGAGTTCAGAGAAGTAGTATCAAAGTGATTCAAGGAATGGAAAACATGTCTTACAATAAGAAACTTAAGCAGCTCAATTTAGCTAATCAAAGAAAGTTAAAAGGACTATAGGCACCTACACAGGTAGAAAGTATCTGACACTAGGGGACTAATCTACCAGAGAATGCATAACAAGATCCAGTGCCTGTAAACTTAGAAAAATTCAAACTGGAAATAAGACATAACAACAGAAAGAGTAATTGCTAATAGAGGGAACAGGTAAATTCATTATCGCTTAAAGTCTAAGTGGAGAGGTTGCATATCTAATTCAACCACAAGTTACTGGACCAGAAAGTGTTCACTTATACACTAGGGACAAATAATTTCTTTTAATATAGGAATTACCAAGTGAATTCTTCAGCCTGTGTTATGCAGGTCAGACTATGCTCACAGTGGTCTTTTGTGGCCCTAAAAAAAAGTATATATGAACCTAGGTATTTAATAGTCCTTTCTAGTCGGCTCTGATGTCCAGCTCAGAACTATATTATTCCTGGTGTGTTTATATATTACCACAGACACAATGATGCAGTAGAACACAGTTTACAGCAACAAAAGTGGTCAGAGGGCTTAATTTACGAGGTAAGATTAGAATAACCAGATCACATATAGTTCAAGCAGCAATTAGGAAGGGAGTCATACTGATGAGACAATTTTCAAACATTTGAAGGATTAAGACATCAGAGATGGACAGGAAATACTAAGATGAAAAATCCACTCACTAACAGTAAGCAGTTTTCCCTCATAAGAAAGTCTACGTCATCATTTCTGCAGAAAACAGGATTTTGTTAAATAAAACCACCACCACTAAGGGCAAAGATAATCTTCCAAATGTTAATTGGTGCAATACTATCTTCCCGAGACTGCATATAGCTCCAGTGTCCATGCTGCTGCTCATAGATTTCGCCTTGTAGCTGCTTGGGAAAGTTATGAAACACAGTTAAGTACTGGAACCAGTCACAGGGAAGGCCAATCCAAAAATGGTAGCCATATGAGGGGACAGAATAGCAGAAATGCCACAATAGACTCTCAGGAAGGGGATGCATTGGTAGTGGAAAAGGAAGAAGGAGGGGAAAAGGTCTCTTCCCTCCCAGAAGCCAGAAGAGTAAGAGTGGACAAAAGAGAGAGAAAGGAGAATGGATAGCTCTTCAGATTTAACTTGGATGCTTAAGAGACAGAAATTGATGTGGAAGACCAAGCCCATCAGCTGGATCCACAGTCAAAACCAGAGATCAATTTCTCCTTCTCAGCAGCTGAATAAGGTGTGTAGCCAGGCTTGTTACTGAGTTACCCTAGACCTCACTGTTGGCTCTCCACTCTCCATCTTTCATATCAGCCTTTGTTTAGTAAGCGTTTCAGTTTGATATGAAGATTATCTAGCTAGGAGTAATGGGAAAAAATTAAGGAATGGAACAATTAAGCTGATCGGTAAGGCCCTACTTAATTTGCGATATTGTGGAAATTGTGACATCTGCAATATTAAGCTTCCACCGCAATTTTGACAGTGGGAGAACCAGGCAGCCGACAGCTGGGACCCTCGCACGCAGCATGGGTGACCGAAAGTGTAAAAGTAATAATGGACTTTATTACCGCAAATAATAACGTCCATTACTACTTTTCTGCAATTTTCCATGGCTTGTCTGCAACTCAGCCACAATTTTTTGACAATCATCTCGCAATTCAAGTAGGACCTTACTGATCAAGAAAAACTTTCCCGTCAGTTAACGTATAAGGTTGCAATGTAGCTGCCCCAAGAATGTGGTGGAATAGCTCTAATCCTAATTATAGCGCTTGAGACAGTTTGCACTAGTCTGAACAACATAATGGACAATGTGCTATAGGATTCAGTCCTGCGTTGACTGGAAAATGGACTGGCTGGCTTACTATCACAGGTCTTCTCCATCCCTACATTGTCAAGCTTCTGTGTAAAACCCTCATGAACTAGTTCTGCTCAGACTACACACATATCCACATGCAAAACTTTAGACTGAAGACAACCATATAAAGTTTTAGTTAAAGAGGGATTCTGAAAAGTTCTGGAAAAACAAAGACACAGATCAGAAGTCATTCTAGTTGTCAATGTTATAATTAAGGGTGCAAAACCATTTCCATTTTCATCACGTGTTTTCATATGCACATGACGCTAAAATAGTTACCTTCTATGTAAAATTTTACATGCTTTGTTTCTAGCAAAACTGAAATGCTATAAACTATTTGTTTTTATTCCTGAGATAACTCAGGAACTGAATTTTGAAGCTTCAGACATCGTATGCAAATAGGCCTTAGTGAACAATATGGACTTTGCTAATTTTGAAGACGTGAGCAAGAATCTTTGAAGTGCAGGGTCAACAAGTGCTGTAGAAAATTCCACTAGCCAGTTAGCTGCAAGCTTAAACATGGGTGTAGCAAACATGCATGCACAGGCAGTTAGCTGCACACCTATTTGGTTATAGGAATTTACAAGATCACGTACTGAAGCAGGAGATTGTAAACTCAAAGGATTCTGAGAACGGATGAGCAGAACTTGTAAGTATAAGACGGTATTTAGCATATAAAAAATTACAGCATCTTTATACCTCTAACCATCTCATTGTTTCCGCACCAAGAAGTTGATAAAACCTCTGCTGGGTGAATATTGTTAGCTGATCAGCCTGAAGGGGTGTACCAAGAAAGTTACGGCTCTGATGATAGTTCTTTGAAATTCAACAAATGTTAAGTTCCACAAGTCTAAGCAGCTCTGTGTTCCTTACTTTTCCCGGAGCCCCATCCTGCCTTCTTCATTAAAGAGTTTGTGAAGTTAAAATGGAATCATCATTAGAGTAATGTTAAGGGTACAAAATAAACATGCAAATAAGAAAATTCCTTAAGATAAGGTTTTGTCCTGCAAGAATACATCTGCACATATAGTATTTTTCTGTTTTGAGGACTCCTGGATTATTTGCACAGTCCAAGTCTCACCTTATGCAATAAGGCCAAATTAATATTGCAGAAGGATTTATGGGTTGAATGGACCTGTTCACACCAGGTATGAATTAAGTTAAGGAGTTGCATCTCCTAATCCAAGAAATGAATTTAGCCCCTTAATTTATTAAAATGTCCTGATTTTATAATTCTTTATTTCTTAATCTTAACATTGCATTAAATCTAGTTGTGTTCATTTCTCTTACTGTAGACAATACACACAGATATTCAAAATATCTACTTGAATTGCATTTAGTCAAGGGTTTGTGGAAGCAGTCTACCACAAAGCAAAAGTTCCTTGTAGACTAGATTATACCTGCAACTTTGTCCCGAATAAGTTTAGCAGATTCAACTTCGCCAATACTGCTAAATAGACTCCGTAACTCATCCTGCGTCATGTTCTGAGGGAGGTAGTTCACAATTAAATTTGTTCTACCAATATCATCCCTGCAATCTTCAGCCATGTGATCTTCATAACCATTAGACATTTTATAAAATATCTGCAAAGAGAAAAATCACAAATAAAGTTCTACATCTTCATTTTAAAATAAACTAAACTTTCTCTTCCTGTATTCAGTTGAAAGCTTTTACTTTAGGAAGAGGAAAACTAGTAACTGTATCAAAATTATATATTATCTTTATTTCTTAAAGGAAAAAAAGCCTGTGTTTTTCAAGAAAATCCAGGATTTCATTCTTTCAAGCTAACAAATTTGAGCCACTGAAAAACCCTCTAGCCGTTCGCTTCAATAAATAGAAAAAAAACCAGGAATGAAAACAGATTGTATGTACATTTCAATGTATACCAAATCACATACACAAAACTATGTTAAAAGAGTTGCTGTTGTCCCTGCAATTTGAGTTCAGCCCCTTGCTTATGTGCATTATAATAGCCTCACCCAATGAAATACAGGAAATCTGTGGCAGAGATTGAAATAGAAACTAATTCTCTTGGGTCCCAGTCCAATACCTTAACTACAAGTTATTTTCATACAAACGTCTGTCTTATACACTGCCCAGTGTGTATGCTGAATGAAGCATGGGTTAGACTAAGATTTAGTCAGGGTATTTTTTAGTAAAAGTCATGGGCAATAAACAAAAATTCACAGTCCATGATATGTTCAGGACTTTTACTATAAATACTGGTGACTAAATCTTAGCAGCTCCAGGGCACTGCTGCTCCAGGGGGGCCCTGGTGACTCCTGTGCTCCAGCAGCAGATGCTGACTAACCCCAGGTGCCTGCTATTCCAAGGCCTCTGGAAATTGCTCTGTAACAGCCTCTGGGGCCAGCATGGACGGATAGACGGACAACCGCGGGACCAGCTGCTCAGGCAGCCTTGAGGTCAGCCGCTGCAGCTGCAGAAGTCATGGAAAGTCACTGACTCTGAGACTTCCGTGACCGACTTGCAGCCTTAGGCACGGGTGCTGTAGAACTGACAGTATGCGATCACATGAAGATTTTCATAATACATACACAAAAGGGGCAAATTAAGGTTGCATGAGAACCTTAATTCTGGCATTTCCTAGTTGAGTGCTTGACTTTGCAACTCAAACATGCTTTTAACAGGGGTCAGGTTTTTTATTACAATTTTAAAAGTTTTTAAAAAAGAGAACTGAAAAAGTCCAGCTGTTTCATGAGATGAAGCCACACTGACCTCCTTTCCCTGCTTGAACCATGAGCAGGGCCTGAATCCAGAACTTTTAAATCTACAGAGACCTACTGCTTGAACTAAATGAATAATTAATTGGTAGCAGTATCAGGCTGTTACCCACTCTGTGGGCCAGCCACCAGAAACACAAGCCACACAAACTTTGCCAGTGACTTACACAACTAGCTGGGAACATTGAGAATCAGGAGTCCCAAGGTCTATCCCCGGCTCAGGAGGTTAACAGGGCCTAGTGGTTATAGAAAACCCAGACAAACAAAGATCTAGCACATTCATTCTCAAAACAATGTGGCTAGCTGGCTGAGATATGGTCTGCCATATTAGAGACTAGGTTACTTCTCTACCTCTCTTTGAAATGACCTTGTGCAACCTCTCAGCTGGGGGGAAATATACTTCTCTGCCTGCTAAAGTAAGTGTTACTGAGTAAGGCTACATACAAAGGCTGTGAATGGCACTGAATCAGTGGAAAAAATGGGACTAGTGTCTCTCAACTCCCAACCTAGCACTTCTTCCCCATGCCAGAAGAGTTGCAACAGCTCCTGCTGAGACAGACTGATGCCTAGGTTGATAGTTATTTAAAAACAATGGGCATAAAGAATATTCTTCAGAAATGACAGACCCGATTGTACACCACTGGGAATTGATGCACTGACATGACCTTTTGTCTGGGCAACTACAACGCTTTCAAAAATGTATATCCATGAACACTCATTTTGTTGTTCAAGCTTCCCTGTAGAAATTAATTCCCCACTTCAACTTACCAAATCACTCCCATCACCAATTACATAAAGCAGAATCAGTCCCTTCTGGTCACTATATATTAGCACTCAATTTTTTATTGCATATTTTATATATAAAGAGTTCCTTATTACACGAGGAACTTTTCAGCGTACAAGATTAAAACTGAACTCAGAGTGCAGCACTATGTGAAACGAGTTCTAAATGGAAATATGTAAACAGCAGCAATTTTCAGGAGACTTGCAAGTGTTAAAAACATTGGAATACGAAGAAATTCTAAGAAAGTAAAACGAAAAAACCCCTACACTTTAGAAAGTATGGAGATACTGAATTTCCCACCCCTGTATTCCTGTCATACTCCATACAAACTTAGAAAACAACTATGCCTGAACACATTCCACTTTAAAAATTAAGAATTTTGTATTACACTTGTCACCATGGAACCAGAATACCTTGACTCAATACACTGATGCATAAAGAAGGTATGCAAACACCTATCCCACAAGTTACATCCCACTGACAATAAATAGCAAGCCAGTTTCTAGTTCAGCCTCCAGAAACATCATGCATGTCACACTAGATTTTTCTAATACCATTCTTCCTTCCTCTCTACGACATGCTCATGCCAGCCACTGGAATTGCTGCAGCCATTTGAACCTTTTAGTCACCGTGATCTTATTCCTTTTAGCTCCATTCACTCTCCTGATTTGGCTACCAATACCCAGAGTCTCTGCATACCTTTCCAATGACTAGAAGGTAAGGCAAGACAAATTCAGACTGGAAATAAAGTGCACATTTTTACAGTGAGAGCAATTAAACATTGGAACAATTTACAAAAGGTCATGGATTCTCCATCAGTGACAATCTATATCAAAATTACATGTTCATCTATAAGATCTGCTCTAGGAATTATTACTGGGAAATGCTATGGCCTGCATTGTACAGGTCAGACTAGATAATCACAATGGTCCTGTCTGGCCTTGGAATCTATTGAAGGAGTTCCACAAGCCCGTGTTTCACTACCATTGTAGTTCAGATTCAAATCTCTGTGTTACCAAAACACGAAAGGTTACATTTTCATTTATCCTGACAATTTTCACTAACTTTGAAAAAAATTCATGTAATACAGTTTAAAAAAAGAAAAAGAAAAAGAAAGAAAAAAAAACAGTGAGAGGTCACATTTCGTCAAACATTTCTAATGAGAGAGACAAGGTGGGTGAGGTAGTATCTTTTATTGGACCAACTTCGGCTGGCAACAGAGACAAGCTTTCGATCTACACAGTTATTCCGGTCTGGAAAACATACACAGTATCACAGCTAAATATAAGGTGCAAGAGATTGTTTAGCATTAGGGGTTACACATATTTCAAGGGACTATTCAAGGTGAAGTGGCCTGTTACCAACCCCGCCAGTCACAGGAGGGAAATGAATGGAGAGGAGGGGGGAGACAACTAAGGAAGGTTTTTAGTGGATTACATATTATTGTAATAAGCCATAAAATCAGTATCTCTATTCAGCCCATGATTTTTGGTGTCTAGACGAATTATGAATTCACCAAATTCATTCACAATGATGACAACCACTCACTATTACCACGTCCCCACGGACAATATAAGGGAAAAAATCATCTGACCGGACACCACTGAGTGGAAGAAACCACACCCTTGATCATTACATTTACTACTTCAGGAAAAAAATTGACTGAAATTCTTAACCAACATCACAATCTCTTGCTATACAGTCCCTGAAATCTAATCACCAGATTAGACTATCTAGCCCAGTGATTCTCACAACAATTTTTTTGGTGGCCTCAGAGTGCAGCCACCAACTCTTGCTGGTGGCCATATTGACAATTTTTCCTAATATACTCAGTTAATGTTAGGAAAATCAAATAAATATGCACATATACATGCCCAAATAATAAGATCTGGGTTTTGATGCATCAATTGTGGGGATCAGAATATTAGCAAAAGCTTTGAATGGAAAGGCTGTCTCACTTGCCCCACTCACCTTTCAGGTGAGAAAGGTGAGTGGGGTGCATGAAGAACTGCAGCTCCTGCCAGGTGGCTTGAGGGAGTTACTTGTTCTTCCCTGCAGAGCAGCCAATCTGGCTACATGTGCAGCAACTGCCCTGAGCCACCTGGCAGGATGCAGGGAGGGGGCTGCTTTTGAGGGGGCGGGGGGAGGGAAGAAGAGAGAACTGCAGCTTAGGGAGGGGGTGGCTGGGGGTCACTTGCACAGTTGCAGGGAAGGGGGCAAAAGTGGGTGAATGCAAGGACCCTGGAGGCAATCGAGCAGCTGGCAGGGAGGGAGGAAGGAAAGTGGGGTGGATGCCAGGGAGAGAGGGAGTGGAAGTCGGGAACCCAGGCACTGGCAGACAGTTTTAACACACACAAAACTGCCTTCACAATACAAAGGACACTCAATCAGAGAAGTAGATCAAATCATGGAACAGGATATCCAAATGCCCCAAGAGAACTTGCTTCAATATGGAAATAAAGCCACATCTGACCACACACCCCTAGTTATCACCTACCACCCCAAACTGGAACCCATACAGGATATCAAAAGACAACCCATACTTAATGGGGACCCCATTTGTCCTGAAAAATTTGTCCTGAACTCCCTTTTCTGACCTTCAACCACCCCCTCTCCCAAACCTCATAATTAGAAGCAAGCTCTCCACAGACCAGGATACACCAACTCAAAACAGCACCAGACCCTGCCAGAACAACACATGCAATCTGCAGATGTATCTGCACTGCTACAATGATCAACCACCCCTACAACACACCATTCAAGATCCAGGGGTCTTACAGATGCATATATCAACATCCAATGCACTAAATGCCCCAATAACTATGTGGGTGAAATCACACCATCACTACCCTCTCAAATGAACTCAGACAGGAAAACAAGATGACAAAGACACCATCTCACCTGTGGATGAAACGTTCCACAAAGTAATCATTCTGTGCCTGACCTATCAGTTCTCATCCTCAAAGGAAACCCTGCACAACACTTTCAAAACATGAGCCTGGAAGCATAAATTCACAACTTTGTTAGACACTAAAAAATCATGGACTAAAGAGAGAGACTTTTTTTATGGTTTATTACAACAATCTATAACCCACTAACAATCCACCACAGCTGCCTTCCCTCCCCACCGCACTTCCTTTCCCCCCTATGACTGGAGGGATGTTAACAGGCCACTTCACCTTGAATGGTCCCTTGAAATACATGCTAACACCTTATGCTAAACCATATCTTGCACGTTGTATTTAACTGTGACACGGAGTACATTTCCCAAACCTGAAGAAGAGCTCTGTGTAAGCTCAAAAGCTGGTCTCCCTCACCAACAGAAGTTGGTCCAATAAAAGATATTACTTCACCCACCCTGTCTCTCTAATATCCTGGGACAAACACAACTATGACGATCCTGCATTTCTAATGAGACTCATTCAAGCACAACCTATAGCTTTCTCAGTGGCCAGGCTAGGACTGTGAAACCTACCTCTGAAAGAGAAATATGCACCTAAGTACCTCAGTAAAAGTATCTACCAAGCAATATATAAGACCTGCTTTTCATCTAGATTCCTACAATACCACGACACACACAAAAATAGAGTTCTCAGCAACTCTGAAACAGAGAAAAATTGTTCACTTTAACAAATGTGCAAGGTGCTCAGGCCCCAAAACAACAGGCACAATATACCTATGATGATTTAGTAAATCATAGGGACACAACAAAATTTTAGTGGGGAATTCAAATGATAAATTTAAATAGGAAAAATTAGCACTGTTTGATATTACTGTCCAAGTGTCCATCACTGAAGCACAAAGTGAATTTTCATCCATCAGCAGCAAAAGCCAACAAAGATAAGCCTTATCAATCCTTTTTACAGGAAAATGTTTTGTACTAAGTGGCAAAACACTTGGTTAAAACAGTTAAGGTTGTCTGCTGATAGCTCGGACCCTTCTAGAATGTTGAGTTCAGAAAAACTCAAACTTCTGAAAACCAGGAATACACACAAATGCTCAGGCCTTTTTAATTTTGCCCCCCACCTTGAAGTAGGCAATAACAGCTACTGGGAATTATCTAGATGCACTCCAGATGTATTCACTGTGCCAGGTATAGCTGCAATAATGGGGGAAAATTAAGTTGGAGTAGCTTGGAAGACCTGTGATTGTGATATGAGATCTGGGTTTCAGCCCTCCAAGTGTGTGATTAAAGGAAAGAAATGCATGTGTACCCTGAGGTTCCACTCTGCATTATTTCAATACAGGATTGTGTCAGTAGCAGGGCACCCATGCCACAGGTACCGTCAGTAGTTAGGTGGGATATGAGAACAGGCTGTGGATTTAATGATGGAAAAGTACAGGTTTAGGCTATATCCTTTATGCAAATGTAAAGAAGTGGTGAAAGGATATGAAGTGGTTGTTCGATTTTACAAGTGTAGTATCCTGTTGGGGGAGTAGGCTCAGTGTTTGAGCACATGGCAAGTACAGATAGCTACTACCTATTACAATGAAAAGACAGCATGGGGGTGGGCATGTTGTGAGTATAGTGGGGCATCTCCCAAAGACGGCAGAATTCAGGTTACGTGGGCTTTTACTTTAACTCTGTTTCATGGCTTTCTGAAATTTGTGTTTTGCAGCTTTAACTGCATCAACAAAGGTTTTTCCCCATTTAATTTCCTAGTATTTTTAAAACCAAATAAAAGTTTGTTGGTAGACATTAGTGGTCATTTTTAGACAGTTGGGAGTTCTCACCAAGATTTGCAGTTGATATGTTGCTGTAGGTAATAATCAAAAGACCTAGCTTTTATATAGTACTTGTCATCACTAGGTCTCAAACATCTTTGCAGCATTATTCTCATTTTACAGATGAGGAAACTGAGACACAGACCAGTTAAGGGACTTGCCCAAGGTCATCCAGCGGGCCAGTGTCAAAGCTAGGAATAGTCCCAGTCCAGTGGCCTTTCCTCTAGACTATATGGTTATGTGATTCCTCAGTGCTCCTCCCCACTCTTGTACTTTTTGTTACAGTGGAATGGTCAATGCTTTGAAATGTTTGCAATGAGCAGCTGCTAACAAGGCTGTGGAGAAAAATTTCATCCATGGTCTATGTCCTAAAACCTCATATGGTTGTTCCAGTAACTTTAGGCACATGTGAGAAGACTGGTGCGTCTCTCCTTTTCCATCCCCTGCCCCTGCCTCCACAATATGTAGCCCCCCATGCCAACATTTTCAGCTCCCCATCCCTATCCCATTAAGCCAATAGTTGACACTAAAATCCATTAACATGTAAGAATTTGCTTCTTGCTGTCTCCTGCCCTAAGCTGCTACATACACATATCACAGGCAGTGTCTTACTGGAAGGCTGCATGGGACCTTGATTACGTAGCCTAAGCTGCTTCCCTCACTCCCACTTCTTACCTTCCAGCAGGGACTCCTGACTCTGCTTCCACCAGGCTTTCCCAGCCATACCCCAGGTCAACCCAGTCCGCCTCTCCTCCAAACAGGGTCTCACCCTCACACACTCTGGCTAGCCCCGTCTCCACCCCCTCCCACACATTACCTTCATCCCTGGTAGCATCACACTTCCCACCGTAGATCCTAGCTCACATGGAGAAGCAGGAAGAAGGGCTCAGACCCCTGGAGAAAGGTAGGGCTCTCCCAGATCCCAGCACATGCACACAGAAGGTCTCAGCCCTGTGATCCTAAGCACCCTGTATTCACCCCCTACACACTACTGCAAAGATATCTGTACAAACTATACATTATGAGGTATCATTCGAAAACTAACAACACTGTTGATAATATTAACAATATATGTATTGATACTATATGAGGAATTATGAATACTCCATTACCTTATACTTTAAGTCTGTATTTCAACAAAGTAGAAATAAGTTTACCTAGGTCTTGAATAAAAACAAACTAGGGAGACCAGTGACAATGGAACTGCAATTTACGTATGCAGTAAACAAAATCATCAAAGCTCACAAGGTGGTTGGGAAGTCAGCACGTCTACATCGATGAACTGAGCATTTGCTTGTCTACCCAACCTGGTCCTCAGGCAGAGACAATGAAGGTACATTTACATAGAAGGTAAACAAAGCCATCAAGCTAACAAGTGAAAGGAGGTAATGACTCAAGTATCTACAAGGGATGGAGACTGCTCCCCCAGAAAGCCTCCCTGCTTCTTGAAGCAGGGTGAATGAACTTTAGGAGATATGCTTTTCAAAGGTTTACTGAACAATAAAAAAGAGAGGCAGTGAACCTCTAAATTATCTTTCATCTAAGACATCAAGGGAAACCCTCTCCTACCATCCTTTTTCCTCATAATACCCGTACCCCTCACTGCAGACCCAAACTCCTACTCCCATTTTACCACCTACTCTTGCACCCCAATCATCTCTCGCCTCTCAAAGAACATTCACGTTTCTTTTCAAAAATAGTTTCAGTGCCTTCTGAATATTCCGCTGTACTCAGATTACATTTCTCTGAAACAATCATTAAGAAAAAAAATTGTCAGACCAATTTTAGCAATATGCCTCCCAAACTTTTCCAGATTTCTACCCCTGGTGGATCTTGAACTGAATGACACTGACTCAGCAAGTATTTGAAGAGGATTGCTGTAGAGGTTCCCAAACTGTGGGTCACATTTTGCTCTGAACACAGTGATCTTGTGGTCACAATGCATGGAGGATGACATTTTGCTCTACAAAATGGCATCCTCTGCACAATTTGACCTCACACGCACTATACGTATGAGGTTATACTGTGCAGAGGACAATTTTGTAGAGCAAAATGGTATCCATGCTGTATGGAATCCTGGAAGGAAATAATTAATTAAAATGGGTTCTACCAGCAAAGAGTTTGAGAAACCTTGCAGTTTAGGAAACTTTAAAGGCTAACAATCCTGTTAGCTTCTCTGTGAATGCTCAGTGCAAGAGAGACTAAGTATACAAGACATGCAATGAGCCTAATAGGAAAAAGAATATATTTTTCAAACAACATTTTTATTTGATTCTCCCTAGAGGGCTAGTGGGTGCCATGCCGTCTGTTGGGGTAACCTTTGAGCACTGGAAGCTCTGATGTGATGATCTGAGCTGAGCCCTGGTTTGATCTCTATTTGTGAGCAAAAAAAGGACCAGAATCTCTGAACTCAAAGAAAATGTTTTTTGGTTTGGTTTGTTCTTGTTGGGGGGGAGGGGGGGGGAAGGGCTGACTCACTAACAGAACCCCCATCCCCATGAGGCACACCAAATTCAAGACAATCTGACTACCCATGTAAGATTTTAAAGCACTCAGAAGAGTTGAGCTTTAAACAGAAAGCTGTTCTTAACCTCCACAGTTTGGCCCAAGAGAACACTGCATGTAAGAGGGCAGGAAAAGGGAGCATACGTTATTACATACTGAATTCTACATCATGTGTATTATTACACACATCTGTTTGTGTTTAAGTAGTTGTTTGTATACAACACAGAAACTGGAGAATTGGTGCTCCCATTGTGTTATGTCTCTTATAATCAAAAACGAAGACTCCTTTAAGAGTTTACAGCTAGATTAAGACAAGAAACAAGAGAAAGTAACAAACAATAGGAGGGAATGGGAGAAACAAGATTACACAGCCATAAAGATCTGTATAAAAAATTTGATTTTACAAGCTTTTTGCTAAGCTTCTATTTTCTTTCAATCTTTTTAAAAGATGAAGCTTAAGAATTTAATTACTTAGCAGTATCAGATATTACACAATACAGTTTTGTATAATAACTTAAGTGAAAATATTAGTATTCATCAGTTAAACACACCTAAGATATTTACATAAATTGATGCTTGGGAGTTAAGTTTGTATGGAAACAAGTTGTTTCAAATTTTTTAACATTTTATAACTTGAAAAGAAATGTATTTGTTGAAAGCTATATTTTAGTAGTCAGAATTAAAACTTTTAATTGGATGTCTAATGGGATTTTTCACATGATTGTATTTTTTAGAGAATAAATGAACTTTTTCTACATTACCCTGATGGATTGTTTCCATACTTCAATGCTGGAGTGGAGAGGAGAGGCAGGAAGCAGAGCGGCTCGAAGATGCTGCAGCTCACTTCTCTTGAGGAGGGGCGTACATGTGCAGGTAAGGGGATAAACGGACAGACTGAAGACATTTAAGAGATAAATTAGAAAGTAGGGAACTGAGCAAATGATGGAGAAAATAGATGAAGAAGTAAAGAATAATAAAAGGAGATAAAAGCAATGGTGGGCAGAAGTAAAGTACCACTCAAAAACAGTGCAGGAAGAAATACACCATGTAACGAAATGTGGAATGGAGCCAAGAAGTTATAAAGCAGAAGAAATACAGTATTTATACATTATAAAATGTATTAATTAGAAATCTAATCAACAGCCTATAACTAAGTACCGCGCACAACAGTACACCACCAATTTCATGCCTTAAAACACTGAGCACAAATATTTTTCACTTTGGGTGGTAGACTTACGTGTATGCACATTAAAGTCTTTTGATCAGTGATACTTAAGACTGAGGCTGGTGAACCACAAGAGCCTCTTTACAGTGTCTCCGGCAGCTCTTTGAAGCATGATATTAAAACTTTGTGATTTAATTATTAACCAATCTAAGTTATTATCAATCAGAATGCTTTTACTATGTTATTAGCCAATCATAGTGGATAAAATAATTCTTGGTCAGTCATTTTCTTGTTAAGTCTATATCAACTAAACACTTCCCATAATACTATTTAAATAGGACTATATAGTACTATAGTAAATGAAAGAATGAATTCACACTACTGTGGTTCTTTTGGGTAATGCTGATCCCTAATTTGCTCTTGAACCACTGAGAATGAAATATCACTGCTTTAGATCATGTTCTCCCCCCATTCCAGGACCCAAGCCTCATCCAATGTACAGAATGGACAAAACTCAAAAGCAGCTGTTCAATATTTTTTTTCATCTTTTCCGTTTGTAGTTTCACACCTTCTTTACTGCAGATTGACCAAATCTGCTCTGAATATGGAACTTAGTTTCTTCACAGGCTTTTCTATGACATTCTAGCATAATACCAGCACCTCACAAGCACAAATTAGTCTATATAACATCCTTACAAGGAAGTGAAGTTATCCCCTTTTAACAGATGGGAAACTGAGGCACAGACTTTGAGGTCAAAATTTGCACAACTATCCTCCAATTCTGGATGCATCACTAACCTGAGACCTCAAACCCGAGACACTTGGGGCCTGATTTCTCCAAAGCACTGAACACCTGCAGCTTCCTTTGACTTCAACCAGAATATAAGTGCACCATGATGAAAATCAGGTGTAAAGTGTTTTAAGTTGCCTCTTTATAAATCCATGGTACACCCACATCCTGAACACTCATGCAGATCAGGTTGCCCCCATCCCAAAAAAGATGTACTGGAACTGGAAAAGGTACAGAACCAGTAACAAGCAAGGGCATAGAACAGTTTCCATATGAGGAGAGAGAAGGAAGATTGAGACTTCAGTTTAGAAAAGAGATGACTAATGGGTGATATGATAGAGGTCTATAAAATCATGACAGGTTTGGAAAAAGTAAAGAGGTGTTATTTACTTCTCATAACACAAGAACGAGGGAACACCAAATGAAATTAATAGGCAGCAGGTTTAAATACAAACAAAAGTATTTCTTCACACAATGGACAGTCAACCTGTGGAACTCCTTGCCAGAGAATGCTGTGAAGGCCAAGACTAACAGGATTCAAAGAAGAACTACACTTAAAACACTGCAGCTGTGCTACTGTAGTACCTCAGTGAAGACTACCTACACCGATGGGAGGACTTCTTCCATTAGCATAAGTAACCCACCTCCCCAAAAGGCAGTAGCTAGGTCAATAGGAGAATTCTTCTGTCGACCTAACACTGTCTATACTGGGGATTAGGTCAGATAAACTGAGTCAGTCAGACGTGGATTTTTATATCCCTGAGTGACGTACTTATACTGACCTAGTTTCCTGATGTAGACCAGGTCTAAAAAAAGAACAAAAGTTGCGTATGTGCAGTTGTGAACCATACACCCTAGCTAGTATTTGGAAATGAAGGTTACTTACTTCTAACGTAGTTCAAGATGGAATTCTGCATATTCACACTCTTTGTAGGACCGACCTATGCCTCCTTGGATGTCCTGGCCAACTCCTTCTCTCTAACCTTACCAGACTAGAAGATTGAACTCTTTCGTGCCAGAGCATCTTCCAATGAAATTTATGCATCTGTGGTGACTATTAACATAGTAGGAGGTGGGCTGAACAATGCATCTTTGAGGCCGTTCTGTGGATGTAACCACCACATTAGAAAAATCTGAATGTTGTTCATGATTGAGTGCTTTTAGCATACTAATTATACTAGGCTTGAAATTCTTCAAAAAACTTATGTTGGAGTAGTCTCATTCTGAGCCTGGCACATGGAATTACGTATGTTGTAGTTGCCATGAGGCCCAATAACTTCAGAAAATACATTACCCTTTGAGAAGATTGCAGCATCAGTGTCTTTATGGCAACGGTTATTTTCATAGAAACCTTTTTTTTTTTTTTTTTAAACCAGAAAAGTCCTTTCTTCTACAGAGTTGAATTGTCCCAGTGAAGGGAATCCTCTGAGATGGAATAAGTAGGAATTTTTTCTGGTTTATAGTAAGACCCAAGGTTTTGAAACAACATCTGAATGGCTTCTTCTAATTCTTGTTTGAACAGGTTCCTCAGCAGTCTATTGTCTTATTAAGGGAAAGGAGCTGCTACGAGAACCAGATACTTGGTAGAAACCTCGGGAGCAGTGGAGAGGCTGAAAGGTAAGATTCTGTATTGGAACTGGTCTGAACCAAAGATAAAATGTAGACATTTGTGGAGGAATATCATTACAGGAATACAGGAAAAATGCATCTGGAGAGTTTAACCTTCTAGTTTTACACGGATAGAGAGATGGAGTTGGCCAGGACATCCAAAGAGGTATAGGCCAGTCCTATAAAGAATATGAATATGCAGAGGACACTGAAAGAAGAATCTTCAGATCTACATTATGGGCCTCTACCACCTGTACTAAGGAACTCAGACTGTAGCAGTTGTAGACTATTATCTTTGAGGACCATCCACTAGCAGGGGTTGAGACATTGTGCTAGACAGAAGTAGAATCATGAAAAATCAGGATTTCTAGGCTCTACTCCTAGCTCTGGGAAGGGAATGCGGTCTACTTGGTCAGCAGTCCAAAGTTCCAGTCCTTTCACTAGTTATTTGTTTGTTAGTTTGTTTGTTAGCATTTATACTTTCCTCTGTGGGCATCAAAACATTTTATGAAGGTGGGTACGCTGCTGTAGCCCCATTTTACAAAAAGCTTAGTCCACGACACAGATTTGGCAAATTCACTTTGAGTTAGCATGACAAGTTTAGCTCTGCTAAATTAGAGATGGGGGTTCTCTGCCAGAGCTCTCCCTGAGTAACCTCAACCTCAGTTACCTTGTAAAATGTCACAACCACTAATACATACCTCCCTGGCTCTCAGCACCAGTCAGAGGAAGGGAAGAGATGAACCTATAGCCTACCACTTCCCAACCAAGCATACTTTGATGCAAGCAGTCCATCTTCTTGTATCTTGTCTGAAACTCCAGCTCTGTAACTATCATATGCATGAGGGATAACAAGTCATGGAACATATGCAGTGTAGCTGGAATGTTCAATAAATTAAGGAATGAGTTTGCCAAAGTTCTCTGTGCATTCAGAAATGACATATTTTTAACAGTCAAATCTGTGTGAAATTCAAATGTACAATGAAAGGCACCTCTGAAACATGGACTTTGCACAAACCAAATAGAGTTCCTAGTCCAGACTAGGAATTTGCTCATGATGTTAAAAAAATATTTGAAAATGTAATATTGACTAGAGTATCTTTCCTTAACCTCATTATCGAACTGTTGAAACATTTCTATTCAAACTTTTTTTTTTTAAATGTCTGACTTATGGAAGATGTCAAGAATGGAAAATTTCTAACCAAATGGTTAGTTTGACAGTCATAAGTAGCCAGCGTTCTGTCAAGTGTTAATCTTGCAAGAGTTTGGCAAATTGGCTAGGAACCCTCAAGGCTTGTGGTAGAATATATATGATTTACATATCAACTAGCTGCAATGCTGGTCATAAACAGGATTTCCCTTAGATGAATGACAGCAACAAGTGGCCAGACTTCAGAGGGAGATAATGTTGTTATGGGGACCTTCAGTCTGCTTGTCTTTTTAAAGACTTGGACTGTAAGGGTCTGCCTGCTCCCCCCTTAAATCGCTGAGATACATTTACAACTTTACTGCAATAATGGAGTTTGTTGAGGAGTTCCCTACTTTTGAAGAGGACAACATGTATTTAAAAAAAAAAAGAGGCCACTTACTCCATCACTTGGAGCCATTTATTCCACAACAAACGTAGAAAATTCTTTACTTCATACAGTACACAATTGTGTTAACATCTTAGGGTCCTCTTTGCTAGAACTCAAACATTTCCTAAAACAATACCTGAAAACTTTCAGTCTGTTCAATTCCAAGCTTTAAGATTACCCCTGTAAAGTTCTTTCAGAAAAATTTCAGCCTATTTTGTTCAAGTCTGCAACTTAAATCCAAACATTTCAGTACCAGAGAAGTAAAGCCTGCAGTCCAGCAAGAACATCAAGAACAGTTCTACAAAAGCTCCTCTCAGTTTTCTCATTGTGAAATGGGCTGCGCACCGCCTCCTCCTCCAGCCACAACCCTTGTCAAGAAGTCATTCGTAGTTTCATAGAGATTAATGCTTGAAGGAACCATTCGATCATCTAGTATGACCTCGTATATATCACTGGTCATTACATTTCACTCAGCTACTTCTATATTGAGCTCAATTACTTAGCCAGACCAAAGCATTTCAAGCAATTTTTTGGGGAAAAAATCCATTTTTTATTTAAATCAATTTTTTTTATTATAAGTTTTTCTTTTAAAAAAACTTTAAAAAAAGAAATCTGAATTTAATACAAAATGCTAAGGACTCAAATCATAAATCTCTTAAAACATTTAAATAAAAAAAAATATGCTGAATCCATGAGCATCAATAAAAAGCCTCAAGTTAAAGACTGCTTTTCTATATAAAGAAAGAATCAGGGAAAAGACATCTAATTTTTTAAATCACGCTTTATAAATACAACTCAATAGTTTACGTACTTTAATAAGGGCTTGATCTTGTGGGTGACCCAAGGGCGTTGCTACTGGGTTTAAGAGACTGGCAAAGTCATCACAGGCATTGTGACCCAGCCTCTAACTTTGGGAAACAGGTTTGAGTTACTCTTCTGAGGAGCGTGCACTGTACTCATCCTGAGTAGGCACAATCAAAGTCCGCACTATTGCCTCATCAGCCACTGGGGATATTTGCTGCTAGCACTCGCAGATCAGCTACATGACACTGTAGGCAGCCTCAGCAGGGGAGGAAGAAGAGGATGTTTGAACAGGTACAGGGCCCTGTTCCAGTCCTTCAGGACCTGAAGGATCCCGTGGTACAGGAACCTGAAGCTCAGTGCTGGGTTCAGTACCAGGTCATGGCTCCTGTTCGCTGTACCATGTATGATGACACTGCCTACAGTGGCATGTAGCCGATCTGCGACTGCTGACAGAAAGTATCTCCAATGACAGCTGATGGGCCACTAGGAGGGGAGGGCTTTGGGTTACTACAGAGAATTTTTTCCCAGGTGTCTCACCAGTGGGTCTGGCCAACATGCTCACACTCTAACATGATTGCCATATCTGGGATTGGGAAGAAATTTTCTCATAAGTCAAATAGGCAGAGACCATGGGGGGGTTTCACCTTTCTCTCCAGCATGGCAGAGACCCCGCGGGAGGTATAAGATTCCACCTCTGAGCCCGACTGCAAGGATTCACTCCTTGGTGACCATGACCGGCGCTAGTTGGTGCTGCACAGCAGTGCCGGGAGGGAGGTGATCGATGCTGACACATCATCGCCAGTTTTCCCTTCAAAAGCACCTGGGGCCTTGGTGCCATGGCAGCTCTCACTTTGGGGACTGGGAAGGAATTTTCCCATGGGTCAGTTTGGCAGAGACCTTGGGGGGTTTTCACCTTCCTCTAAAGCACAGGGCATGAGTCACTTACAGGTTTAAACTGGTGTAAATGGGGGATTCTCTGTAACTTGATTTGAGAATTTCAGAAACTCAACAAGAGGTTAGCAGTCTATTACAGGAGTGGGTGAGTGAGGTTCTGTGGCCTGCAATGTGCAGGTCAGATTAGATGATCACTTGATGATTACCCGTTCTGTTCATTTCCTCTGAAGCACCTGGCATTGGCCACTGTTGGAAGACA
>ML675700.1:2459707-2498583 GCA_007922155.1 Mesoclemmys tuberculata
TACCCATTCATAATTCACAAATGAGTATCATGCACCTCTAACATGTAGATATAATATATAACATCATACACTTACTGGACCTCAAAACCTGAATTCCAACTTCAGCAACATGACATATGCATATAGACATCTTGTTACTAGATTATTCTATTGTGCGTTATGTGTGCATGAGGGAAACATGAGGTAAGAATTAAGGTTGTGCATTCCATGCAAGTGTTATTAACATAGGTAGCACAGTATGTATGTTGCGTGCCTGCATGTGTTAGAAATGCATGGTACTTTGTGGTTGATAGGAAAAGTCAGACCAGGTAAACATGAAACCTGCACGTTAAGGAAGGGTGGATCAGCAGGTGTTACATTTAAAAAGTTTAGATTGCTTAAGTTTTTTAGGATGGTAATTTCCCTGGGTTTTATGAAGTGTGGGTGTTTGCGGGTATTAAGAATCGGGAAAGGCAAAGAGTAAGGGATATGCACATCCCCTACAGACACCTTGCGCTAGTTTCCCTCCCTTCTCTCATTCGTTTTCCCCATGCTCAGTAGGGGAAGGGTTCTCTCCTAGATTACTGCCCCATACAGGAGCTCTTCTTTTCCATTATTTTTGTAACATGAATGCTCATGCTGCACCCTCATTCTTGGGCACATCTAGTCTCCGTACCAGGCATTCTAAGGAAAAGAAAAAGCGAAAGCATCAGAAAAAGTACAGTGGACTTCAACAAAGCAGACTTTACTAAACTCAGAGACCTGGCAAGTAACCTCCCATGGAAAGAAAATCTCAGGGCAAAAGGAACTCAGGAAAACTGGCAGTTTCTCAAAGAGACAATACTAAAGGCACATCAGCTAACTATCCCAATGCAAAGAAAAGAAAGGAAAGGAAGAAGTTAAGATGGGTCCATCAGGAGCTCTTTTATGACACAAAATAAAAAAGAAAACCTATAAAAAGTGGAAACAAAACTGCTAAGGAGGAGAACAAAACAATAATACAAGCATTTAGGGACAAAAATCAGAAAGGTTAAGGCACAAAGTTAAGTTACAACTAGCAAGGTGAAGGCAGTAAGAAGAGGTTATTTAAATACAGCAGAAACAAGAGAAAGAAAGGTGTAGATCCTCTACTTAGCAGGGAAGGAAAGCTAATAACATATGACATCAAGAAGGCTGAGGTGTTTAGCGTCTATTTTGCTTCAGTCTTCACTAAAAAGGTAAATTGTGACCAGTTACTTAACAAAACTAATATTAACAAGGGGGAAGGAAGGAACGCAAGTCAAAATAGGGAAAAAACAGGTTAAAGAGGAGTTAGGTAAGTTTAATGTATTCAAGTCAGCATGGCTAGATGAAATGAACCCTAAGGTACTTAAGAACCTAGCTAAAACAGCCTTGGAACCATTAGCAATCATCTTTGAGAACTCTCAGAAGACAGGTAAGGTCCCAGAAGACTGGAGAGAAGTAAACACAGTACATATCTTTAAAAAAGTGGGGAAGGGAGAGGACCTGGAGAATTATAGACCAGTCAGCCTAGCTTTCATATCTGAAAAGATACTTGAACAAAGTATTAAGTAAATCAATCAATCAATCAGTAAGCAGCTAAAGGATACCAGGTAAAAGCCAACATGGATTTTGTCAAGAACACAACAAGCCAAACTAACCTAATTTCTTTCTTTGATAGTGTTACTAGCCTGGTGGTTGGTGGGGGCTGGGAGGGGAGAAACAGTAGACAAGATATATCTGGATTTTAGTAAGGATTTTGAGACAGTCCCAAATGATATTCTTGTAAGCAAGCTAGGGAAATGTGGTCTAAAGGAAGCTACTATAAGGTGGGCATGAAACTGATTGAAGGACCAAACTCAAAAGCTTTCAATGGTTTGCTGTCCAACTGGGAGGGCATATCTAGTGGGGTCATACAGGAGTCTGTCTTGGGTCCAGTACTATTCAGTATTTTCATTAATGACATGCATGAAAGAGGATAGCACGCTTAAATAATATGTGGGGACACCAAGTTGGAAGAGGTTGCTAGAACTTTATAGAACAAAATCAGAATTCAAAACAACCTTGACAAATTGAAGAATTGGTCTGAAATCAACAAGAGGAAATTCAGTACAGACAAATATTACACTTAGGAAGAAAAAAATCAAATGCACAACTATAAAATAGGGAATAACTGCCTAGGCAGCAGTACTTCTGAAAAGGATCTATGGGTTATAGCGGATCACAAACTGAACATGAGGCAATAATTTGCAAAAAAGCCCCACTGCCTGGGGCTCAGGCTTTCCACAAGACTCACAAATGGAAAACCAGCTCAAGTATTACGCTGAAATGTGAGTACAATATTCATATTCCAATTGATTTTATAGTTACATGGTAAAAATTACAAAGTAAGCAATTTTTCAATAATAGGATGCTATGACACTTTTGTATTTTTATGTCTGATTTTGTAAGCAAGTAGTTGTTAAGTGAGGTGAAACTTGGGGTACGCAAGACAAATCAGACTCCCGAAAGGGATACAGCAGTCTGGAAACGTTGAAAACCAGTGTGTCAGACCAACTATCCATCTCACCCAGTGTCCTGTCTTCTGACAGTGGCCAATGTGCTTCAGAAAGAATGAACAAAACAGGGCAATTATTGAGAGAACACTAACCCTAATCCCTATCATCCACTCCCAGCTTCTGGCAGTCAGAAACTAGGGACACTCAGAGCATGGGGTTGTATCCCTGACCCTCCTGGCTATGAGCCATTGATGGACCTATCCTCCAGGAACTTATCAAATCCTTTTTTGAACCCAGTTATATTTGCCAACATCTCCTGACAAACAAGCTACACAGATTGATTGTACATTGTGTGAAGTAGTATTTCCTTAGATTTGTTTTAAATCTGCTGCCTATTAATTTCACTGGTTGACCCCTGGACCTTGTGTTATGTGAAGGAGTAAATAAATATAATTTCCTTATTTACTTTCTCCATAACATTCATGATTTTATAGACTCATATAAATCCCCCCCAGTCATCTTTTCCAAGCTGAAAAGTCCCAGTTTTTTTAAGCCCTTCTTATACGGAAGCTGTTCCATCCCCCCAATAATTTTTGCTGCCACTTTCTGTATCTTTTCCAGTTCTAAAACATCTTTTTTTAGATGGGCAACCAGAATTGCACACAGTATTCAAGGTGCAGGTGTACCATGGATTTATATATTGGCATTATATTTATTGTCTATCCCATTACTAATGGTTCCTAAAATTGTCAGCATTTTTTACCACTGCTGCACACTGAGCAGATGTTTTCAGAGATCTATCCATGATGACTCCCAGATCAGCTAATTTAGTTCCCATCATTTTGTATGTATAATTGGGATTATGTTTTCCAATGTGCGTTACTTTGCACTTGACACTGAATTTCATCTGCCATTTTGTTGCCCAGTCACTCGGTTCCGAGAGATCCCTTTGTAACTCCTTGCAGTGTGTTTTGGACTTAACTATCCTGAGTTATCTGCAAATTTTGCCACCTCACTGATAACCCCCTTTTCCAGATCATTTATCTGTACTGGTCCCAGTACAGATCCCAGGGACCACCACTATTTACCTCTCTCCATTCTGAAAATTGACCATTTATTTCTATCTTCTGTTTTCTGTCTTTTAATCAGTTACTGATCCATGAAAGGATCCCTCATATCCCATGGCTGCTTACTTTTCTTAAGAGCCTTTGGTGAGGGACCTTGTCAAAGGCTTTCTGAAAGTCCAAGTACACTACAGAATATCCACTGGATCACCCTTATCTACATGTTTGTTTACCTCCTCAAAGAATTCTAATAGATTGATACAGCATTATTTCCTTTTACAAAAAACATATTGATTCTTCCCCAACATATCATGTTCATCTACGCATCTGGTAATTCTGTTCTTCACTACAGTTTCAACCAATTTGCCTGGTACTGAAATTAGGCTTACCAGCCGGTAATTACCAAGATAGCCTCTGCAGCCTTTTTTAAAAACTGGTGTCATGTTAACTATCCTCCAGTCGTCTGGTACAAAAGCTGATTGAAGTGATCAATTACATACCACAGTTTTTCCATTTTCATATTTGAGTTCCTTCAGAACTCGAGTCCAGGTGACTTATTACTGTTTATTTATCAATTTGTGCCAATACCACTGTTTGGTCATCTGCGTCAGTTCCTCGGCTATGTCACCTAAAAAGAATGGCTCAGGTGTGAGACTCTCACATCCTCTGCAGTAAAGACTAATGTAAAGAATTCATTTATCTTCTCCACAATGGTTTTATCTTCCTTGAGTGCTCCTTCTGCACCTCGAAAGTCCAGTGGCCCTGCTGATTTTTTGGCAGGCTTCCTGCTTCTAATGTCCTTAAAGCTTCTGTTAGTTTTTGAGTCTTTTGCTAGTTGCTCTTCAAATTCTATTTTGGCCTGGCTAATAAAACTTTTACACTTAACTTGCTAGAGTTTATGCTCCTTTCTATTTTCCTCATTAGGATTGACGTTTTGCCTCTAATTGCTTCTATTGTTGCTCAGCCACGGTGGCACATTTTTGTCCAATGACTATGTTTTTAAATTTGTGGTATACATTCAATTTGACAAATCACACCCAGTTCATAAAACCAAATTTCATGGTGGGAAGGCTGATGCTAGGATCCAGAAGACAAAAGAGCAAGATGGGAGAGGCCACAGTCTCCATCCTGACATTCCCAGTGCTGATGGAATAGATGTGGAGGATTAGAAATACCCCTCTCCTGCCCCTCCACCTAACAACGCCATTAAGTGATTCCTATGTTAGGAGAACAACTTGGAATTCTGCAGCAGTTGGCACTAATTAGCACTGCTGCCATCTCAAAGTCACCCCCCATACATACCTACACACCCAAAAGTAGCATCAGCAGCAGAAAGGAGCAGGTCGTAGAGCTGGGCTCATAACTTCCCTTCACTACCACCATAGCACACCTCTGCCACTGTGTCAGAGATGGTGATGCTTGACAAAAAGGGGAGCCTTCAAGCAGAGGTTTCTTACAGGAGCTGTAGACAACTGTTGCCAGGTAAGATTCCCAGTCTCAGCATGGGGGCATTAAAATGAGGGGGTCACTGTGGAGAAAGGCATAACCCTATCCGTCCTATATCCTCGGTACTACTCCTCCAGCACCTACTTTGCCTCCAGCTCAACCCCAGTGTTAGTGTAGGATCAGCAGACTTTGCCTGCCTGCCAGATTTCAAAAATCCTCCCTGGGCTTGCTCCCTCCTCAGCATAAATCTCCATTTAAGAAAAATGGAAATCCATTCCCTCTACCCATGTGGTATTCACAGCAAGCAAAAAAAGAAAGGGGAGCTGGGATGTGAGGGGTTGCAAGCAACATAGTTCCCAGCTGCACTCCTCTGGGCTCAGCCCCAGACACCAACCCATCTTTGGATCAGTTGTCAGTGCTGTTAGACTGTCAAATCACAATGGTTTATCAGATTTAATTATGCAGGTGAAAGTGAGAGCAAGTAAAGGAAACCAGGAGTAGTGATGGAAGTGGGGAATGACAACAAACTGGTAATGCCAGTGCATCAAACATCCTAAGGATGATCAACTAGAGGACTGTCCGGGGACTAGAACTCCCTGCCTATCTCCTATAAGAACAACAAGGGGAGTGAGAAGTTTTAACTTTTCCGCTCTTCAGTTAGAAATCAGAAGGAGTCAGCATAGTTAGTGAGTTAGAAATAAGAAGTTTAAAAATAGTTATATATCACCAACATTCAGTGACGCAAAGAACCTGTAACTATGTGAATGTGGGGGATCAGCAATCTGTGGTTTCTAGATACAAAGGTCATTCAGCTGCAAAGATTAAAAAAAATTGAAGACAATCTGATATCTTCCTGAAAAAGAGGATTTTAAAATATATGTTGTACTCAGCAGCACATACTAGTGTTCTTAAGACCTCCAAAAATTAAAAGAACCACAGTGTGTTCTGTATTTTTAGGGCTCATTTAGACTTGAAAATTTACCAAAATAGCTATTCTAGAATGGTTGTTTAGGCATTACTCCAAAGTAAGAATGCCCACACAGGGCTTATATCATTGCAACTATTTCAGAATAGCTACTTCCATAAACTCTCAAGTGGAGATGCCCTGAGCTTTCTATAAGCAGCAAGTGCTCTGGGCTTCAGATAGTAAGGGCCCGTGAAAATCAGAAGTCAGAACCTTAACCATGATACTACTAACATGTTTCCATAATGCATCTCTGCCCTGAAGTTGTTAAAATCAACATAAGAATCAAAAGACAAGAAAAATATCACTTCAGGAAACAGAGGGTGAAGATTCCTGGGACTGCCTAGAGAGGTGAGTTTTGAAGGAGAAAGGGTGAGATTCCAGCAGATGAAGACAAGCTGTTCCAGCTATAGAAGGTAAAAGTGATACAAGGCACAAAACTAGGAATAGGAAAAGGAGACAAAGGTTTGAAGGCAAAAGGATGGGGAAGCAGAGAGTGAATAAAAAGAAGAGACAGAAATGGTGGGGGTTAAAGGTTATGTACAGCCTTCAATGAGAAATATGCTCCTTTTATATATTCAAAGACAGGACGCCACAGGAAGATCACAGTAACATTAAGTCATAGGAAAGGAGAATGACTTGGGCAGCAGCATTTTGAACACACTGTGAGGAACAGTGAGAGAAAGAAGTCAGACAAGAAATTACAGTAATACAGGCAAGAAGTGACCATGATATGTATGTCTATATTGCAGACTGAAATCGATTCACTTTAAATTGACTTTCACCCACCAAATTTTAGAAGTCGCAGGAGCGTGATCACACCACACTCCTTGAACCGGGGTCTTGCATCCCACTCGTCAAGCTTGGGTCGACACTCAAAGCAGTGCACCATGAACAGCTATCCCACAGTGCAACTGGGCGCAGAGGCTTTTGGGAAATTGGTTGTCATTGCAACATGCGCCCTCCTCCCCCTTCCTTCTTGTCCGAAACAAACTGCAAATACTTTTTCATGCCATTTCTCTATACTGCGCACACGCCATTGCCAGAGAGACATGGAGCCTGCTCAGCTCTGCACTCATTGTGAGCATCACAAATACCTTATGGCTTATCCTGCAATATTTTCAAAGGTGAGAGGGGAGCCACAGCATGGAAGACAGCGATGTTATTGAGGCTGCCCTGCTACAAGCCATAGAACAGAACAATTCCTGTTTGCTGCAGTCTATTAAGCATCATCTTCAGTCCATGGAGCGCTGGTCCCAGGAAAAAAAGCACAGATTGGTGGGATCACGTCATTATGAAGGTGTGGGATGATGAGCAGTGGCTGCAGAACTTTTCAAAGAAAGTGGCCTTTCATATACAACTTTGCATGGAGCTGTCCCCAGCCCTGAAGCGCATGAATACTTGCTTGAGACCAGCTCAGACAGTGGAGAAGTGAGTGGCCATCGCTCTGTGGAAGCTGGCAATCTCAGACTGCTACCAGTCAGTTGGGAATCAATTCGGAGTTGGTAAATCCACTGTTGGAGCTGCTGTGATGCAAGTGTGCAGGGCCATCAATAGGCTTCTGCTAGGAAGGATAGTGACTTTGGGAAATGTGTAGGACATAGTGGACGGGTTTGCTGCAATGGGTTCCCAAACTATGGGGGGGGGGCAATAGATGGCATACATATCCCTATCCTAGCACCAGACCACCTTCCCACAGAGTACGTAAGCCAGAAGCGATACTTCTCAATGGTGTTACAGGCCCTTGTGGATTACAGAGGATGCTTCACCAACATAGATGTGGGGTGATCTGGAAAGGTGCAGGACGTGTGCATCTTTAGGAACTCAGGTTTGTTCAGTAAGATGCAGGCAGTCACTTTCTTCCCTGACCAAAAAATAAGCATTGGGGTTATGGAAATGGCAATAGTGATCCTAGAGAATCCTGCCTACCCCTTGTTCCCTTGGCTAATGAAGGCACCTGGACAGCGAGAAGGAGCGTTTCAACAACAGGTTCAGCAAGTGCAGAATGGTGCTGGAATGTGCATTTGGCTGTTTAAAAGCCAGATGGAGATGTCTGCTTACTAGGCTTGACATCAGTGAAAAGAACATCCCATCAGTTATATCTGCGTGCTGTAATTTGTGTGAAATGAAAGGCGAAAAGCTCCCCCAGGGTTGGGTCATGGAGGCTGATAGGCTGGCTGCAAATTTGGAGCAGCCAGATTCCAGCACTACGCTCACAGCCAACTGCAGAGAGCTCTGGCTTCGGGAAGCATTGAAAAACCGGT
This sequence comes from Mesoclemmys tuberculata, assembly GCA_007922155.1. Lineage (NCBI taxonomy): Eukaryota > Metazoa > Chordata > Testudines > Chelidae > Mesoclemmys > Mesoclemmys tuberculata. The sequence goes on from ML675700.1 coordinate 2,467,923, forward strand.
TTTGCAATGAACTGCAATAATGTATATCTGTGCTGTGCCTTTATTTCCCATCCCCCACCCTCGCTCCAGAGGACCCCTCTCCCCACCCAAGCTATGAATGAATAGAGAGATGTTTTTAATGCTACCAAGTTTTATTTGTGACCCGTTTTAATGGGGAAAAGGAAGATAATCTTCTAAAGTGTCACTGTGCAAGCAACTGTGCTTGCGTGCAGTTCTTAAAGGGACTGTCATATCCTGCTGCTTGCCTCCACTGGTGTGGAGTGCAGCACGTGCTGCACCTTGCTCAATCTCCTCTTAGCCCGCGTGGGGGTGAGGGCTGATAAAGTGGTAGGTGGCTTTTTCAAGGGTCTGCAGAGGGAGTCTGTCCTGCGACTGCTCTTCCTGGAGCTCTACCAGATGTCTCAGCACGTCAAACTAATCCCTCATAATACGCAACATCTCCTGTTGCATATCATGCTCCTGCACAGATCTTCTGTGTTCCATGTCCAGTTTGTCAGACAAGAACATCCTCCAAGCTCTGAGTGCTGTGTCAGCAGCCATGGAGACATTCATTAGTTCGCTGAACATGTCATCCCACGGTTTTTCTTTTTCCGCTTCCTAATCTAGGAAAGTGTTTCAGCTGAAATTCGGCAAGGGGGGGGCCAAAGGCTGAGGTGTCTACTGCAAGATAAGCAAAGCACAAAGTTGCCATTGTTAGCTGTCCCAAAGTAGTAAAAGAAATGTTACAATGTAAAAAATACTCCCCTTCATATTCACAAGGCTAAGCCAGACCCACATTCCATTCTGTACATCTCAGAAGGATCGGACTGGCGTTAAACATGGTAAGCAAGGGGCCCTTGCATCTGTTATAGAAAAGCTTCATTAACACTAAAATCCAAAATCCACACTTGAGCAATGGGCGGGATCACCGGGGTCCCCTGTAACATGCCAAAGATTGGTCTGGGAGGAGGTGGGCATAACAGATTAGAGGACACCGGGGGTGAATTGTAGCAGCAGGAAACATAGGGCAACCAGTGTCCTGACCCATAATGCCCACTGCAACAGTACTAGGACTAGGAATAGTATTGGGGAGGTGCCCAGGGACCCCATCCATGGCAGAGGAATAAAACTGTATTGCGAGTGACTGTATTGGTTGGGTACTTTAAACTTGTGCCATCTTCCCTAGGTGACCATGTGTGATATCAGTCGCCTGTGGGTAACGCAGGCAGAAAGGGAAGATTTGCTGCAAGCATCGGGGCACAGGTTTTGCCCTTATACTGCATTCCACAATGATGCCTGCTCATTTAATAGCAGAGTGGTGGGGAAAGTATCCTACCATAGTGGAAGAAATAAGGCTGCCCTCCCAAGAAACCTTTTGCAAATATTAACAGATTACCTATATGAAAGTTTCCTTGAGATATCCACAGAGGATTCTCAGAGCATACCTCTGCACATAAAGTCTGTCCCGGGAGTAACCGTCCACTGAAGTTTACGACTACCTCAAAAAACACAAACTCCTTTTAAGATGGACTGGGGATATAACGGCAAAAAAAAAAAAAAAAAAAAAAAAAAAAAGTTTGCTACACACACTCACCAGACATGCCTTCCCCTGCATCTCGATCAGTCCCGCTGTCTTGTGTGTGGTTGGACTGCTCTGGGATAATGAACAGGTCCTGGCTTTCAGGAAGAATAGATACCCCCGCTCTCCTGCACTCTGCTCTCCTCATCCACATCCTCCTTGTCCACAGAGTCCTCCTCATTCGTCCTGGACTGGGATTCTTTGGAAGTATCAATGCTGCATGGTGGCACAGTGGTGGGGTCCCCGCCAAGAATTGCATGCAGCTCCTCGTAAAAATGGCATGTTTTGGGCAAGGAGCCAGAAAGGCTCTTAGCATCCCTAGTTTTCCAATAAGCCTGTCTCAGCTCTTTGACCTTAACGTGGCACTGCTGCGTGTCCATTTGTGCCCCTTCTCCAACACGCCACGACATAGCCCGTTCTATATATCTAAATTACTTTTTTTGGCTTGGCTCTGAACCAGAACAGACTCTTCGCCCCACAGAATGATGAGATCCAAGACCTCTGGTTGACTTCAAGCTGGAGCACGTTTGGGCCATGCATTCGCCAGGGGTTCAGCTACATAGCTTTCTCCATGCTGTCTAAACTGGAAATAGAAATTCAAAATTTCCTGGGGCTTGAGGGGAGGAGCTATTTCCTGTGTACATGGCCACACTACAGCTGAATGTGACCGTCCAGAGCGGTCACAACAGGGCATTATGGGATACCTCCTGGAGGCCAGTGGTGTTGATTTACATTGCCCTCTGCATACACTGATGCAAATTCGATTCATGGAGAGGTAGTTTCATTAGGTTGACTTTTACCATGCTTTAAAATCGACAGAACTTACGTGCCAGTGGAGACGCATACTTTAGGGGGTTGATGTGAGCGGCGTTATGTCAACCTCCATTGCCAATGTAGACCAGCCCAGAGACAAGGGTTTTAGCAGTCAATACAGGACAAATTTTGAATGAAATAGCAACAGGTCTTAACAAGACAGACTTAATATGGGGCAGAGTAGAGTAAAAGGTCACAGCAAGATTATAGACTGGGACACAAGGAAAAGTGGAGTTGTCAATGAGGTCAGAAAAGAGAAATTAGGGGAAAAAATGTAAAAGGTTACTTACCAGCAAGTTGTTAGTATACATTCCCATTACTGGAATGCAGAATGCATGAGCCTGCACTGCCAACACAGAAGTTTAGTTTTGGTGAAACTGAACTTGAGATAGTGGCTGGACACTCAAGATGTCAGCATCAGCTAAGTATGCTAGACTGAACGGGGGTGGGGAAGCGTCATCAGTCTAGGAACTGAGATGTGATAATGAATTTATAGATGGTGAAGAAGTCAGAGAGAAAAGTATACAGAAGTTGTGAAAATAGAGAACTGAAGGACAATAGCAAACAGGGAAAGAGATGAGGATAAAGAACTGCTCAAAGGCAACTGAGCTGTCAGCAACTCTATCTAAATAATTGTATGACACCCCATCTATTCAATTCAGCATCCAAGTGCAAAATGGGGGGGAAACAGAATCACAAAAGCCAAGAAGGTCAAGTCATCAACTACAGCAAGGGCTGCAAAAATGAATCATGAGACTACTCTGTATTACCCATTCCTATCAACCCGTCCAAGTCCCATGGCCCAAATCATCCCCCATCTGCTTCTCCTGGGGCACGAAACACACCGTCCCCCAGCAGAGGCGCCCACAAACATGACACGCAGCCACCCCTCCTCAATCGCCCTGGACCAGAGGGGACACGACACGCGCGGCGAGGAGGCAGGCCCACGTGCACACTCGCCACACCCAGCCCGGCTCACGACGCACGCCGGGCCTTCCCCCGGAACCTCTCTCCGCACGGGAAGAGGGGCGCGCGGCGCCCCGCGGGGCTGCCGACCCGGGCCGGTCTCAGGCGCAGCGCTATTGTTAGCGCACATGGGCCGCGGCCGCGCCAGCCCCGGCTCCCGGGCCCCGCCAGGCGCGGGGCGCTGCGCGCTCCGAATTAAACACACCCCAAGGAAGGGCCATCCCGGCCCGCGCCGGCCCCCCGCACCCTGCCAGCGCCGCCGGCCCGGCCCGGCCCCACCGCGCCCGCCGCCAGGCCCAGGCCTGCTCCCCCACAGGCCCCGGGTCTCCCCCGCAGGCCCAGGCCACAGCCTGGCTCTGGCGCCCCGCGTGGCCCGCTCCCCCACCGCCGGGCGGCGGGCCCGGCCCGGCCCAGCCCTAGCCCCTGCCCGGCCCGCCGCGGCCCACAGCCCAGCCTCACCTGACGGCGGCTCCGGTAGGGCCTGGACGGCGGGAGGGTAACGGCTCCGCAGCGCGCACAACAAGCCGCCCGCACACGCCCCCGCCCCGCCCACCGAGCCCCATTGGTTACTTTGCGCACGTGCCCGGCGCCCTATTGGAGCGACGTTTCGTCCGTCAATCGCACGCCCCGGGGCGGGCTCTCCCAGAGGGCGGGAGGGGGAGAGCCGGGCCTGGGAAGAGGAGTCGATGGGCAGAAGGGGAGCAGGTGGTGCCCGATCAGCTGGCCTGCCTGTGCCATGGCCCACCAGACCCCTTGCTTGTGGCTCACTCGGGGTGCTGGGGGAAGGACCCGGCCCTCAGGTGTGCTGGCGTGCGCAGGGAAGGGCAAAGGGTGCAGCCCAGAAGAGAACATAGCCCCCCTTTTGGTTGTGCCATTTAGCCCAAAGCTGCTTCCCCCCTTGGGTAGGGTGTTCATTGGTACACATAGCAGCCAGCCTTGGGAAGGCACAACCTGCCCTTTTAGGTCTGGGCTGCTAGAGCACTGCATTGTAAGTGTGCGTTTCTAGAGGGAAGCCACAGGTCACTGGTTTGATTCTGAGTGGAAGGAAAACCTGTTATCTGCTCAATGAAAACAGACATCTGCTTGCAAACCTGATGTCACGGAAGAAGGCAAAAACGTAATTGTCAGCCTAACATTACTTTGGTTAAAAAATGAGGACATGAAGGAAGGAATGAAAGGAGAAAACAAAAGTAAGGCTACAAACGTAGGAATAAAAAGTGTAGCAGGCTTCAAAATGACAGTTTTGGCAATGGATACTCTCATAGGACATGAAATCAGGAAGGCCAAATCACAGCTGGAGTTACAGTTAGCAAGGGATGTGAACAAGAAGGGTTTCTACAGGTATATTAGTAACAAGAAGGTCAGGGAAAATGTGGGCCCGTTAAGAGAATGGGGGAGATAACCTAGTGAAAGAGATGATGTAGAAAAAGCTGAGGTACTCAATGCTTTTTTCCCATCTTCACAGACAAGGTCAGTTCCCAGACTATTGCACTGGGCAGCACAGAATGGGGAGGAGGTGAGCAGCCCTCAGTGCTGAAAGAACAAGTTCAGGACTATTTAGAAAGTCTGGACATACACAAGTCCATGGGGCCAGATGCAACACATCCAAGGATGCTGAGGGAGTTAGCTGAGGTGATTGCAGAGCCATTGGCTGTTATCTTTGAAAACTGGTGGTGATTGAGGAAGATCCAGGATGATTGGAAAAAGGCAAATCTAGTGCCCATCTTCAAGAAAGGGAAGGAAGAGGATCCGGGGAATTACAGACCCGTCAGCCTCACCTCAGTCCTTGGAAAAATCATGGAGCAGATCCTCAAGGAATCCATTTTGGGGCACTTGGAAGAGAGAAAGGTGATCAGGAACAGTCAGCATTGATTCACCAAGGGCAAGCCACGTTTGACCAACCTGACTGCATTCTATGATAAGATGACTGACTCTGTGGATGTGGGGAAAGCGGTGGTTGTGATATACCTTGACTTTAGCAAAGCTTTTGATACAGTCTCCCACAGTATTCTTATCAGCAAGTTAAAGAACTATGGGTTGGATGAAAGGACTATAAAGTGGATAGAAAGCTGGCTAGATCGTTGGGCTCAATGGGTAGTGATCAATGGCTCGATGTCCAGTTGGTGGCCGGTAACAAGCGGAGTGCCCCAGGGATCAGGCTGGGGCCAGTTTTGTTCAACATCTTCATTAATGATCTGGACGATGGGATGGATTGCACCCTCAGCAAGTTTGCAGATGACACTTAGCTGGGGGGAATGGTTGATACGCTGGAAGACAGGGATACGATACAGAGTAACATTACAAATTAGAGAATTGAGCCAAAAGAAATTTGATGAGGTTCAACAAGGACAAGTGCAGAGTCCTGTACTTAGGATGGGAGAATCCCATGGACTGATAGAGACTGGGAACCAACTGGCTAAGCAGCAGTTTGGCGGCTTACAGTGGACAAGAAGCTGAATATGAGTCAACAGAGTGCCCTTATTGCCAAGAAGGCTAATGGCATATTTGGCTGCATTAGTAGAAGCATTGCCAGCAGATCAAGGGAAGTGATTATTCCCTTCTATTTGGCACTGGTGAGGCCTCATTTAGAGTATGGTATCCAGTTTTGAGGACCCCGTTGAAGAAAGAATGTGGACAAATTGGAGAGATTCAAGCAGAGGGCAACAAAAATGATTAGCAGGCTGGAGCACATGACTTATGAGGAGAGGCTGAGGGAACTAGGCTTATTTAGCTTGCAGAAGAGAAGAATTGGGGGATTTGATAGCAGCCTTTAACTAACTGAAAGGGGGTTCCAGGAAGGATGGAACTAGGCTGTTTTCAGTGGTAGCAGATGGCAGAACTAGGAGTGATGGTCTCAAGTTGCAGTGGGGAAGGTCTAGGTTGGATATTAGGAAACACTTTTTCACTAGAAGGGTGATGAAGCACTGGAATGGGTTACCTAGAGAGGTGGTGGAATATCCATCCCTTGAGGTTTTTAAGGTGCAACTTGACAAAGCCCTGGCTAGGATGATTTAGCTGAGGTTAGTCCTGCTTTGAGCAGGGCGTTAGACTTGATGACCTCCTGAGGTCTCTTTCAACTCTAATCTTCTATGATTCTATGATGTTTACCCTTACTCTGCTCCCAAGCATTTTTGGCCAGAGCAAAATCAAGAGCACCCAAAACACTCTTTCATATGACCTGCAAACAGGATTCTTTTCTTCCTTTCAGAAACCTGTTTGGCCCCAATTCCACTTGCAGGGATGGAACAAGACTCTTATTCACTCTACCATACTACAAACGTTCGGCACACTATGGTGGTAAGTGTGAAAAGCCAGAAGCTAGAATCATTGGAAAGGCTCTCTTTTCACTAAAGGAAGCAAAGAGGCCTGCCAAAGACCAGGACAGACCAGGAGCTATAGATCTAGTATAATGCTCTCTCAACTGAGCTACTTTGGCTGCTGGGTCCCTTCTTTAGGTATTACAGAGAAAAATAAAAAGGCTTCCTATCCAATCCATTAAGGGAAGATTACATTTTGCCTTCCCTCCTTTCCATGCTTGAGTAGTCCATTCCTGCTGCTTTTCTTTTGGTAGAAGTGGAACTAGGAACTGGAAAGAAAGAACTTGCAAAGGCTGAGCAGGCCAGTGGCCAAGGTTCTGGGAGCACACTGGGTCAATCAGCTGTAGCTTCATTCACTGATGTCAAGGGGCAGGACTGGGTGAAATCATCCCTTTGTGTGTGGGACCAATATCAAGGCACAGGACACTGAGAGAAACAGAATGTCCCTGAGGGCTTGTCTGCACTGTGTCTCCGTGGCAATCAATGCAGCAGGATCAATTGAACGGGTCATGAAGACCTGTCAATCAATGGGAGATGGGCTCTCTAGTCAAAAGGAATAAGGCTGCATCGATGGGAGGGCATCTCCTGTCAACACAGTGCCATGAAGAAGCCACAGTACATCAATGTAAGTATGTTGACAGGAAATATGCAAGCTACGTTACGACCACCGCCGCCAGTGTAGACCAACCCTGAGCAACAGTAAAAGTCAATGTTTGTCCCTGGTATATCAAATGTGAACATGAGAGCCACTATACCACAGAAACTCAGCCGACCTGCCCTCCCACGTGGGCTGAGAACATGAATCAATCCATTCTTCATCGTACAATTTTGGGGAAAACAGTTACCCTGCAGATCTGCACATTTTATGTAGTCAGGGGCAGCTAGCCCTCTGAATTTGAGCCTAGGCCTGGCGCACAGAATCTGTGAAGAGTCATGGTGTCTTAAAATTGCAGCAACCCTGCAGGAAATTAATGTTTTTTTCATCAACACAATGTTATTCAATGGTATACATCCTACAAGGAAGGAAATTCTGTGCATAACAAGTGTAATTCTAAGTCTGCAGGACTGTAGATATCTAACATACCTGCCAAGGTTCAATTTAGTACACAACATTGGACAGACTCAAAGCAAAGAACACCAGAAAACGAGTAGTACTTCATATGATGTGAGATTTTTTTCTCCATAAATAAGATATTCCGTAACCTCAAATTCATGATTCTGTATTACTGAAGTAAATAATTAATAGCTGTAAATGTGAGTTAATGCAAAATTTGTGTGGAATGGAGGTTAATTTTGATCTAAATTGAAAGATGTAAATTTGAAGTGTACTGATATAATCACACATATAGGTATGTGTGAGATATATCCCTATATATATATGTGGAATTAGTTTATGGACTTAGATGATTATTTACCCTATTATTTGGAACATCTGAAAAATCAGACACGGAAAGTGCACAGATAATTTTTTCAAACCACTTTGAATTTTAAGAAATCACAGTTTTTCTTGCATCAAAGGCTTTGTATAACACATTCCCAACAATTCTGGAGTAATGGTACTTAGTTTACCAGTCTACATACCCATTGAATCCTGTTGAACTATTCAATTCAACTATCCCATTCAAGCTCTAATTGGCCATTCAAATCTCCATTCTCAGGACAATAGAAAACTGGCATTTGGGGCAGCCCAATCTTTGTAACAGGATGAAGTACACACTATCCAATAGAAAGTGATGAGAAGTAACATTATATTAGAGTTTAGCAAAGAGACTTACCACAGATGGAGGGGAGAGACACCACCACCTGTCCTTTTTCTCTCCCATATGATTTCCATATGTACATTAAGGAGACACCACATTCTGTAAATTCCAAGCTTCTGTAAAAATGCTAAAGATGTTGGGACATCTGTCATTGCCTTGTGTCATTATGTGCCAACCACAATGTCACAATTATGTCACTCACACACATAGCAATCTTCCGTTATTTGCCTTAGATTTTCTGGAATTATCCTGATTTTAATGGAGCAAATGCCATGACTGACTACAGAATGTTCACAGGTCTCTTTAACCCTTTTGGGCCACTAAACTTCATCACAGGCAATGCTACATTGAGTCTTGAAGATGGCTTGTAACATCACATTTTCATACCATAATGTCATTTCATATCACAATCATGTTATGATATAACATGCTACTTCTGTGCAAAAAGCATTGTGATGTGTAAAGGTGTGACAATGATTAGAAGCAATACCACCATTTTACTGCCTTGTGTTATGTTTTTTAAGAAGTGTGACATAGTTTTTGTGCAATGTCTTCATTTTCTGATGTGAAGTTCTGATGCCATATGACGACATAACTGCAATGCCTTCGTGTTGCATTATGATATGGCACTTTAAAAAATGTGATGCTAGTTTGTCACAATGCAGTCACAGATTTGTGGTCTATAAGGCCAGAAGGGACCATCATGATCAACTAGTCTGATCTCCTGCACATCCGAGGCCATAGAACCTCCCTCCCTCCTGCAGTAAGCCCAGAACCACAGGCTGAGTTATTGAAGTCCTCAAATCTTGATTTAAAGACTTCAAGTTACAGAGAATCCACCATTTACTCAAGTTCAAACCAGCAAGTGACTCATGCCCCTTCCTTCCGAGGAAGGCAAAGAAACCCAGTGTCTCTGCCAATCTGCCAGGAATTCCTTCCTGACTCCAAATATGGTGATCAGTTAGACCTTGAGCATGTGGGCAAGACCCATTAACCAGAGACGTGGGAAAGAATTCTCTGTAGTAATTCAAGGCCCTCTCCATGTAGTGTCTCATCTCCAGCCATATTTGCTAATAACAGACACAGATGGGCCATACGCTATTGTAGGCAACTTCATCAGACCATCCCCTCCATAAATTTATCAAGCTAAGTCTTGAAACAAATGTGTTTTTTTGACCCCACTACTCCCATTGGAAGGCTGTTCCAGAACTTAATTCCTCTGTTGATTAGAAACCTTTGTCTAATTTCAAGCCTACTTGTTGATGACCAGTTTATATCAATTTGTTCTTGTGTCAGCATTGGCCCTTAAATAATTCCTCTCTTTTCCTTGTGTTTATCCCTCTGATTTATTTAGAGAGTAATCTTATCTCCCCTCAGCCTTTATATAGCGAGGCGAAACAAGGCTACATTCCTGAAGTGTCCTCTCTTAAGGCAGGTTCTCCATTCCTCTGATAATGCTAGTAGCCCTTCTCTGCATCTGTTCCAATCTGAATTCATCTTTCTTAAACATGCGATTCCAGGATTGTACGCACTATTGCAGAGTAGGTCTCACCAGTACTTTGTACAATGGTAATAACATTTCCCTATCTCTACTGGAAATACCTGGCCTCATGTACCTTAGGATTGCATAAGTCTTTTTCACAGACATATCACTTTGGCCTCATCACATCTTGTGATGATGCAATGTGGTGACATTTGGCACAACACAAACATGTTCAGTTATCTTGTGTTGCTATATGATGCAACGTGAATACCTAGTTCAATTAAATCATGTGTGACAACCTTTGAAGAAACTTGGTGACATGTCAGCAAACCCTCATGAACTTGTGATATGTAACCCAGTAAAGCGGTGTTCGGACGTTAGGTTTACCTGATGCCACTTCACGTTGAGATGTTTGATACAGAAGGACGGCGTTCTGAGAAAATGCAAAGACATTTCCGCTCCATGCCATGATGTCACACAATGTAGCCACGGCATCTGACAACACGGTGAAGCTCTGCAGCCTCAGGGTGACGTTTCAGTGTTGTGCAGCAACGATGGTGTCAGCCAGCGGGGCAGCCGCATTTGTACAAGTCGATGGCGTGCTGATGGGATGTCACACCGTGCACTGACAGCGTTTGACAGAGTGGCACCTCGCCGCCACCACGGTGACGTCGAGGGCATGGGTGTTTCCCTGAGGTGTTGCAATGACCCCGCGGCGATGGCGAGCGACGGATGCCCTGCGGTGGCATTGGGAGGTGTTGCAAACCTCTCTGAGCGGGGCACCGCGAGGCAACCAGGTGCGGGGCTGGCCCACGACCTGTGGCGCGGTAGGGCTGTGGGCCCCGGCACCTGCCCTGGCTGCACCGCCTTGACACATCGCCATGGGGTGCCCCGCTCCGCCAGGCCTGTGGGATGGCAGCCGGCCCGCGTGGCCCACGGCACCTGGGCCCCAGGTAGCCCCAGGCCCCAATGGCCGCCCCTCCCCCTATAACGGCCACACGGGCTCTATGCGCGCGCCCCCTAGGGGCGGCGCGAGCCACTCGGCTACAGGGCCCACGGCGTGTCACGTGACTGCCCCGCCCACCGCCCGCGTGAGGGGGGACGACGCCAATGCGGCGCGCGCCGGCGCGCGAGCCGGCCGGGGGGCTGGGCTTTGGCGGGAACGCGCGCGGCGGTCACGTGCCCCTCCGGCCGAGCGGCGCGGCGCGGCGCCTCCCGCTGCTGTGTCGCCGGCCGCCGCGGCCGGGCCCCCGCCTCGCGAAGACGCCAAGATGGCGGCCAGTAACTATTACGGCTTCGCGCACGCCGCCGCCGCCGGGCCCCAATACAGGTACGGGGGACCCTCCCGCCCGGGGCGCCTGGCCGGGCCTCCCGCCCCGCGCTCCGGGCAGCCGCGAGGCGAACGGCAGCGCGGGGCGGGGCCGCGGGGAGCCGGGGAGCGGGGCGCTTCCGGATCCCCCGGCCCCTCCTCCACACCCCCCTCGTTTACGGCGGCTAAAATGGCGGCGCGGGGGGTCTGGACCCCGTCTCCATCGGCGCCGGCCTCGTCCCTTCCCCTCCCCCCCACCCCCTAGTCTGCCTCCGCCTTGGTCCCCAGCCCGCACCCCCTGACCTGGGGTCTGCCTCCCTTCCAGGCCTGACCCGCCTCAGCCCCAGCCCTGCTCTCTGCTTGTCCCCTGCCTGGCCGGGGACCGTCCCCTCACAGCCCCCGCGGCTGCCCCCCCCGCCTTCACTACGGGAGGCCGGTCCCTAGCTCCTCTCGCACGCCGTGGTGGCTCCCCTTCCTCTGCTCGTCTGTCCCCGCCTTGGGGCGATCCCGCTCGGCTCGCACATTCGTTAGTGGCTTTGCCCTTCCTGCAGAGCCACCTGCTGGGACTGACCCCAGGCCCAGTCTTCCTCGCTCCCGTCCCACAGCCCCGCCACGGGGGCTCTCCAACATGATCAGCCTTGGCCTCTCCGTAATCCTAGCACAGCATTTATCCCTCTGTTCTCACATCCACTGCGGCTTTTGCTGACCCTTCTCTGCTCTTCGCCCTTCACGTGTGGGCTCTGACTCCTCTATTCTTTAGCTCCAGAGGACTGCCTTTTCCAGGGATTTCCTTGCTCCCCACATCAAGCTACAGATATTCAGTCTTTTCATACCCTGCCCCCCAGGGTTTGGCTTTGCTTCAAGGATTCACTCCTGTACCCTCCCCCCAGTGCTTTGTCCTTCCCAGGGTCCCCATATCTCATCTATAGGTGGGCGTTGATGTTTCTAAGAATCCCTTCTGTTCTCTCACCAATCCCTAGAATGCATCCTATCTGTTATCTTTAGGGGCGCTCTGCCTTCCTCAGAGATGTCCTCTGTTGTTCCCTCTTATCTCAGGGTGTGGAGCCTCCTTCAGAAATCTCCATTCTCCATGCTTTTGTCCTACCCTTGTTCAGTATGCTGCCTTTCCCAAAAATGTCCCTGCCTCCCTATCTTCCTCCTTTTTCCCAGCATTTGTCTTCCTTCAGGGCTCCTTTCTTCTTTCTCCTCCTTGGGATGCTCTGCCTCCTCCCCATATTCACCTCACTTCCTTGGGGTTCTAACTTCTAAGCCTCCTCCAAGGATCCTGCCTGCTTTACTTTCCCCACTTGGGCACTCAGTCTTCTTGGAGGATCCCCTTTATTTTCCTCTTACTCCCACCCTCATGGGTTGCTCTGCCTCCTCCACCTTTGCTCACCAACCTCCTCCATGTTTGCTCACCCACCTTTACCTTCTTTCCTGCCAGCCCCCTTGGCATGCTCCAAGATTCTACCTGCCTAATTTCCCAACTTCTCTCCTTGGGGCATACTGCCTCCTAAAGATTCTTTTGGGCACTCTGCTTTCTCAAGGATCTCCATACCACATGCCTGTAACTATTCTCCCCGGAGGTGCTCTGTCCAGTAATGTCCTTGCCCGCTTCTCCGAAGCTCCACTCCATCCTATGTTTGCTTCCAACAATTCCTCTCTCCCTCATGTTCTTTATATCCCAAAGTACCCTTACATCCATCTTGTCATCCCCCTCCTGGGGGGCTCTTCCCTCTCCAGAGATCTATTCTGACCATTTCCATCTCCTCACGGTGCTTGTCTTATAGCTGAGCTCGAGTTGCATTGTCCTGGGTTTTTTCTTCCATAGGATATATCTTTGCTGCAGAGTAAACTCAAATTACTTTTAGCCTGTCCCAATTGAGAATGGCACACTACTAAATAATACTCAAGCTTCTTGTGTCCACACTAGTGCAGTGCTGACTTGTGTGTGGCACTGAGACATTTGAGGCATATCCTGTTCTTTGTGCTGCAATAAGCTTTGTAGCTCCATGAATTCTTTCCCAGTGAATTTTGGGAGACCTCATCAGTTCTGTCTGGACATACATGGGGAATTATTGGAAGGCATTGGAGTGTTAGCAGCATTCAAATGGAGCTAGCCTGCATTTACAGTGCAGAGTGGTTCTCTTAGCACAATGTGTCAGCTGTCTGCTCTGCCAGCCAACTCGAAAGTACTACCCCATAAGTTAAGGGTTTTGTGTGTGGATGAACTCAAATTAGGGGCAACACTCAAGTTAACTTTGCAGTAAAGACAAACCACAATGATCTCTGCTTTCTCCAGGGATGCCCATGTCTTCCCTTTTTCCAGGATTCCCTCTCCCAATTGCTGTGCAACTATTGCTATTTGTTGTCCTTGGGTTTGGAAAACATTTTGTCTTGAGTTTAGCAATGTTGTCTTCTCTCTCCCTGCCAGAACAGCTCCCAACTGGAGCTGTAGGAACGAAGCAAAACATACAGCTCGAAATGCCTCTCCATCTCAATATTGCCAGGGAAGTTTGTACTCGTTCCTTTCCCAGTCCAACCCACCATCTATGAAAGATGTTTGCTTCTAATGTATTTTTGACTGGTGTTCATGCAATTATTGCACTTAATGTAAGGCTGCAGTATAGTTTTTAACCTATCCGGTGAGTTGAAAATTATTCACCAGTGAAATTAAAATCCTGTAAATTTCTCTCAACTTTTCCAGTGGAGTTGGTGGCCACTTTCTTGATTATGGAATTTTGCTGGAGGAAGGGGGATGGGTGTTTGAAGCTTGCGGGATTGTGAGATACACCAGTGCACTTGACAGTGGCAGCACTTTGGATGCCTTCCTGGAGAGTAATATTTTGCTACTACTGCAAGCAGCACATTTTTAGTAATGGAAAGTGCATGTGCCACTGGTGTATTTGGAGTAGAGTATTTGACATTTTCAGTTGTAGTTGCCCACTCGGTACCATTCTTGGCATGTTGCTTGCCAGCTCTAGCTTGTATATACAAGGAGGCCTAGTTGCATACTGTTAACCTTGCATAGTCTGCTCTTTCTACAGAAACACATTTAAGGATTGCACCTATGTTTTCAATCTGATGTGAAAAATACTGTGAATTGCCAATTTGTCAGAAAATTCAAGCTGTATTACTTGTCACTTCCACTAACAGAAACTAAATTACTTAAAGCATTTAAAGATCCTATACTGAGTAGTAATAAACATGAAAAGCAAACATTTGCCTGAATTAATTCACTTGTAAAAACTTGAATGCAGCTGCTGTCTCTGTATTTTGGTTTGGTTAGTAAAATGTACTACTAATGCATGTGTGTGACATCACCGTTAATATGGAGTTGTTAACAGCTTATTAGCTGCTTTAAGAGCCATTTGAGATAGCAGCTTGTCAGTCATGGAAGGAGTGGATGTTAATAAATTCTTGTGTATCACAGTAACACAACCTAAATGAGTAGAATCATATAGAAAATAGATGTTGTATGACATTTAAATAATTCCAATGTATCCATGTTATCTATTTCTGCTTGGTTGATGATGGTTGAAGCTCCCACAGTTAACCATTAAATTAGTTCATATAGGTACTGCACTTCCAAGTATGTATTTTAAGTAAAAAGAATGTGGTGGTCTGAACGTGGTGGAGATAACTTATTAGATGCTTAACTTTTATGGGGCACCTTCCTACCATCTAACACATCTCTCAAACACTACTATGAAAGGTAAAATCAGACAATTAAAATAGCTATGCTTACAAGTTTTGAAATAACAAGGTTTCACACTTAGTTTGGTCTATGTGGCTCTTAACTCTAAAGTGAGGATATTTCACAGATCCAAGGCTTTAGAGGTAAAGATATAAGCTGTAACTACGTCTGCTAGTATAATAGTCTGATGAAATTCAAAGCCCTGTTGAATCCAGTCTTGGAGTGAAATGAAATATAGGCTGTGAGAAACTTTGCAGGATGTTTGGGCATCCAGTCTGATCATGGCCTTAGAAGCTGAAATGGAAACCTTAAGCTATATACATATTTACAGGCACTCAGTAGTGACCCAATAGATAGGTTTGCTCCACTCATCACAACCAGTTGCTCTGCTGTGTTCCACAGATGACAGATCAGCTTTTTAGATAGCCCTGTAAATGTAGAACACTACCCTAATCCTATTGTCAGGAATTACCAGGTCAGAATGCAAGCAGAAGAGTTGCATTCTAGCGTTGTTACTGAGATGGGAAATATTCCCTCCCTCCGACCCCCCCCCCCCCCCCAGTCCTGAGCATCCCTGACAATTGATCATCTACTCTTAGTCCTTGTCAAAGTGCACCCTTTAGTCTAGATACATCAGCCTACTGAAGCACCCCCCTATGTGGAAGAGGGAGACATAGGGAAATGTTATTCCGTACACATCACCTGCTTGAACCAATCTGCATAATTTGTCTTGCAAGGTTCAATTTTGTCCAGTTTCTTTTCATTCAGTCCAAAACATGTCCAATACGACCATAGACGAGATTAGAGAAATATACAGTGGGGTAGCAGCATAGTAATGATAACCCAAGCCCTATCTTTCAAAAATCTCTCCCAAAGGCAACATATAGACACTGAAAAGCATCGGAGTCAAAACCGACCTATCGGGAGCTTCACATGCAATCCCAGTACAGGGAGACGGAAGATCACCCATCACCACCGACTGGGAGCACTCTGTCAGGTATGACTAAAACCAGTTCAGAATGGTCCTGGTCATACCCAGCCTGGCCTTCAGGTGATACAATAACAGTGTTCCACAGTATCAAATGCTGCAGTTCCCATATCACCAGCAATGAAAGAGGCCTTTCCTGGTGAGATCCTTTACAACCTATGTTGACCAGGGCCAGCTTGGTGTTATCTCTTTACCGAATTGTTGTGTCTGCTGCACCAAACAAAACCTACTACAGAAGACTGTATTCAATCTGTTACTTAAAATGTTTTTAATTAAAATCTTCAGGCAGACGTTATCTCATCTGACAATGGATCCTGTCCTAGGATCTTACAATAATTTGACGTGGATGCAGAACAAAGTTTTTAGAAAAAGTTTACCTTATTTGGGATTTTTAGGATGTCTCAAATTACCTTAGTAAATGGGCACCAGGTGTCTTTGTCTTACGTTTTACAGAACATTTGTAAGGGAGTAGAATGAGCAGTCTTGATTAATGAAGTTGCAAATAGTTTATTGTAAGAGAATATTGTAGGGTAACTGTTACAACCAAATTTCAAGGCAGTTGTGTAATTTATCCTTGGTAAAAGTTACTGAATATAATTGCTTTTTTAAAAAGAACTAGTAAACATTTTAAATAACTAAAAAATACTACAGGTAACTCAGAGCCTACATCTTGAATTTGTGTTAGTGCTGAGAAGTTTGTTCCAAAATAAAATGTCAAACAAGAGATTTAGAACTTGTGCAATATCATGAGGGTGGGGAAGTAATCAGGTTTTGATACTTTACTTTTGATGATGCTTCTGAGTTCAGGGTATTTATTTTTTTTTTCAATCTAAGTCTGCTGAAGTCTGTTCCCAAGCAATGGATTATAATATTTTGTTCTCAAGACTTTTTTTCCTTTTGAATTCCAAATCATTCATGAATGGGTGTTTTTTGGGGCCAATTCTTGTTATCTGAGTATAGAGGAAAAAAATTAAGATTAAGGATTAGAATCTCTCCAGATTAATATATCAGATTATTACGTAGTGTGTTTGTACTGGCTTCTGATGTTCCAAAAATTGCATCATGGGATGAAGTTAGGATAGTGCAGAGTCGCATCTTAACCTGAAAAGCTTGATTTGAAACCATAGTTTGTTCAGTGACTCTAATTTTGGTGTTTTAAAAACAGATTACTGGTCAAATGGTTTTGTTGTTTAAAAACCTGTGACTTCAAAGCTACATTCATGAGTATCACATGTGCATTTAAGAGGATTGTCACAACAGCTTTTATCTTTCTGCGTTAAACTCTTGAGTGGGGGTAGAAAGCTGTATGGTTTTGCAGTAGAAACAATTGGTTTTTTGAAAAATCCTTTTGCCCGTGGTAAGTTAATGGTTTTCTCTTTTAAAATGAAAGCTTAAATTCAGCAGAAATTAATCCAGTAAGGTACCCTCAGGTTTCAGACACTGTCCTGCCATTAATGGGAGAGTTCATTTTTCAAGCCTTGTTCATAACTGCAGCAAAGTGAAATCAATGAGGCTCTTATCAGTTTCATGGGTGCATTCAAACACCTGTCAGTAGCAATGAAACTCTAATTTCATGCTGCTGGTTGCAAAGATGTTATTAGCAGACAGTTGAGTTACTCAGAGGAGAAGAGGACCCGAAATATGGAAGCTTGCATAGGAGGTGGAGTATTGGAGACCCATGGTATATTGAGGTAGCTCTTTGCAGCAGGCAGGAGAGGAGAAAGAACTCTATCTCCCTTCCATTAGAACCAGGATTTAGAACTTCAAATATGTGACCCCCTACTAAGCAGAGGGTGACAGAAGGATATGGAATCGTTAAGCAGGGTCAGGGGTGACATCCTGATAGTAATTCAGCACCCTCCCCTTTCCTGAAAGCTCAGTCTAACTCATAATATTGTATATGAATAATTTTGTAGCCCTACCAGTTTGATTTGAAAATCTAAAAGCCTTTGTTTTAAAAACAGGTGATTTTAATCTCAGTGTATAGCTCTCCATAATGTTGAGATACACACACATTAATTAACTATACATTAAGATTTAGGGTAACATATTAATAACATGCCATGGCATCTTGATCATAAACTCTGGGGGATGCTGATGGAACATGGTACCACAAAGGTTCTGGATCTAGAGGGTATTTTGGAAGTTAAATTGCTCTGTGCCATACTTGAAATCTAATAGCTAATTAAAAATCATAAGACGTGCATTGTTAGAACTTTCCTAATATAAATCAGTGGGTAATCAGAATCTCTTAGAGGCACAAGAACATATTGTTCTTATTTTTCTAACCAAATGTTGCAAGCTAGAAAATGAAAGCTGCTTTTCAGGTACACATTTTTGTTGGCAGCATATATTTGCTTATTACTTTAGAGAAGCTTATAAAGACTGAATTACTGCCATAGTTGTATATGTAGGCAAACCATCAAAATTATATTGTCTTTGCAAGAAAATAGTTTTCCGTATAATACTAAAAAAACAGGTGTGGGCTCTGTCATTCTTGATAGTGTATTGTTCGCAATATTAATCATTTTTTAATCACCAGGGAGTTGGGGGCCACAATTCCTAAATGCCTTATTTTACTAAATGGCCTGTCAGGCATAATAATAATATATATATATAATAATAATAATATAACATGGCATAATATATCAGGGACATCTCTAAAATATAACTCGCAATTAACCTACTACCTCAGTGTATTTTACTATACACAGCTTTCTCATCTTAAACTCTTATGAAACAAATACACAATAAATATATATTAAAAATATACTGGTAACATGACTAATATTGCTAATAAATTAACAATTTTGTTGTAACTGGTAAAATACCTAACAAGGATTAAAGTCAGGTTCAAAACCACAAACAGTGGGAAATACATAAATCTCACAAGAACACTGGCATAAAACAAAGGTCAAAACTAAGATTTGAGTGTGACCATGGTGAGAGAATAGGACTGATATGCTAAAGAAATGGACAGTGTATTAGAAAAGGTTATACATGTAGGTATATTGCTGTGTACCATATTTATTGAGTGTGATTTTTTTATTTTGTTTATGTATGATTTGTATTGTTGTCCCTTAGCATCCTTAACTGATTTTTCACAAAGTGTTCTTTCTGGTTTACAGCTAGAGGATAATATAATTCTCAACTCAGGTCTTGACTGGAACCCCAAGAATCCTCTCATGAGAAACATGGATGATGATACATTTTCAATGTTTTATTTATTAAGCAAAAATATATAATCACATGCACAACTAATGATTTGCTAAAATAGTTAATTAAAATGTGAAGTTAAATAATTAAAATAGGAAAAAAACGGGCCTAATGTTTTTAAAAAGAATAGGCAATTGCGGCTCAGTGTTGTAAAACCCAAATATTCAAAAATCATAAATCAGGCCCCCAAAAATTGTGAGTTTAAAAAAATAGGCTTGGGAGTCTTTTCATTTGCCTTCTGATTTTTGAGCCTTTAAAGTTCAGGTTTTCAAGCTTTTCTCTGCAAGAATGAGGGCTACGTTTTTGTTAATGAAAGCTGATATTTTAACGTGTTCATAGGATTCCAGGAGCTGGAGTTTTAAGCAAAACATCATGGTATGATAAAATTGCAGGAGCTATGATTGGTTGTGCCACTATATGAAATGAAGAGAATCTGCCTTTCCTCGTGGATTGTTTTGAGTTTGCAGTTAGAAGAATTATCTTGCAAACTGTAAATATTTTATATAAAAATCATTAACAGAACAAATATGATGGAACCTTATTTTGCCTTTTCCATTCTGTTTTCAGAGTAATTTCATCTTCAAAATGAAGCAAGCAAGAATTAGGAACTAGAAACAATAAAAATGATAGTTGGCTGTAGGGTTAGGATACAGTGAAAAGAGGGAGTTGGACCTGGAATTATATATATTGTATTTAAAAAATTTTTTTCCTCCCTCCCCTCATTGTCTGTGACTTGTCTTTTTTAAGGTCCTGTTCTCAAGATGTCAGTGAGGTTCATGCAAGGCAGCCTCTGCCCACTCAGAACAGGCCTGGGCTCTTGAATGTTAGGTCTTCAGAACATAATCTTATCTTTTTGCATGTACAGTAGAACCTCAGAGTTACAAACACCTCAGGAATGGAGACTGTTCGTAATTCTAAAATGTTCGTAACTCTGAACAAAATGTTATGGCTGTTCTTTGAAAAGTTTACAACTGAACATTGACTTAATACAGCTTTGAAACTTTGCAATGCAGAAGAAAAATGCTGCTTCCCCTATGTTTTTAGTAGTCTGTTTAACACAGTGCTATACTGCAAATGCTTTTTTTATTTTTGGTCTCTGCTGCTGCCTGATTACATACGTCTGGTTCCAAATGAGGTACATGGCTGACTGATCAGTTTTTAACTCTGTTGCTCATAACTCTGAAGGTTCTACTGTATGTGAATTAGCTAGAAAAGGATAGATGCTATAAGATAACAGAAACATTTTTTTAAAAATTAATGCAAGGAGTAACTTTGAGACAAAAGGAAAACTATAATTTCTCCAGGATTGCCATTTCCTACCAGCAGTTTTAGAAACTATTAATCATGCTTCCTTCAGTATCCTGAGGATAGCTGCTTGGAGAATAAACTTACAAGGGCTGTGATTTAAGATGAGTTCAAGGTTTCAGATCATTCCTTTTGATACTGGTTTCCATTTTGTTTCCCAGGAATTGTAACATAAACCGAGTTTTGTATTTGCCAAGTATAAGGCTCATGCTTATATTCTTTCAAGATTTTGCAAATAAGAACTGAAAAATAAAATAAAGGCTTGTTTATAGACTTCTAGGTCATATCTTTTAAAATGGATGATAGAATAAAAATCAATTAAAATGTTTCTTATTCTCAAGGAATAAAAATAAGTGGCTTTCTGCATTTTAAAACAGTCCACCGAGGAGATGGGACTTAATGTTTACAAAGCATGGAACCAACCTGAATGTTGATTGCAGGTTACCTTTTCCACTTTGCATCAGCTAAGTAATTTAGACAGGAGACTCTTTGAGTTGGCACAGCTCTTGAAAAAGTTACTTTTTTCAGTGATGTAACAATAAAAGATGAGACAGAGCAGCTGTTTTCATGTTTGAATTCTGATTACCTATCCATTGGTCCACCAAACCTTGCCTCTGGTGCGGCTGCATAGGAAACTATACTTCACTGTGTTTGTTGGAAAGAAGAAGTTTGTCAAAGCACTCTATTGAAACTAGCAAAATAGAGTTTTGCCACAAGTTGTGATTTGTCAAGGACCAAAACATATTGTGTTTGAAACCGATGTGGTGATTACTATGATTCTTCATATATTTTAAACTTTAACTTTGATGCAAAGTCCCAGCCCCTTTCTGTGAGAACAATAATAAAATATATAGAAATTGCTATGTTGTGTAATGTTAAAGCTAAATTTTAAAATGAACTCCAGTCAGGAATGCAAAAGATAAGAGCATCATGAATTTAAAAATGACACTTCTGAAATTTTTATTTACTACTGGGACTTGTCATATCTAAGTATACTGAAATATTTTTAGTTTTTGTGCATTTGACAGTGCTGTGTGTAGTCAGTTTTCTGTTTGTTCAGGTTTTTAAAACAGAAAAATGAATCCATAAACTGGCAGAAGGTATTTTGGGGTTGAGGTAGAAATGTAGAAGAATGCTTAAAAATCTTGTATTTAATTGTCCTCCTAAAATGAGCAAGAGGGGAAGCATGTCATTGTGAGTAAAAAAATCTTTTCTTTGAGAAGAAAGACATCAGTGGCAAGTTATTTAATCATGATATTAATTGATAATAGATAATTTAGGTTCACCAGGCTGACTTGTAGTACATAAAAATAGAACGGAAGAGGAAGACAGTTCCAGTTAATATTGAAGTGAATTCAACCAATAATTCTGTTCCCAGTTGTTTCTCTTAAACTCTTTCCCATGTTGTCTGTCCACTTCTTGCTTTGTATTAAGCTGTTTTTTCAGAATTTGTTTTCCTTTTGTTTTAAAGGGGTGAAGGGTTGATTGCTACAAATGACTAAATTGTCAGATGAATCTTGTACCATACATAATTGCTTCTAATATGTGTTTCTCATATAACTGGTGAAGAATTAGTTTAGAATTCCTCTTTGCTACTTTAAATCACATTCTTTCCCACTCTGGTAATTTTAAAATTACCTGTGAGTGGTATAATAGTTTGGACTTCTATAGAAGTACCTTTCATTTGAGATTCTGAATTGCTTTTTAAGCAATGAATTAAGCTTTACAACACACTTACCAAGTAAGTAAAAATATTAACCTCAGTTTGTAAATTGAGGGGAAGGGAAACAGATATGAAGCAATATGGTTAAGGTTGCATGTCAAGTATCAAAACTATGATTTAGAACCTAAATCTTCTTACTACAGTTCTGTGCATTTAGTTATTTTATACTGAGGAAGTAGAATACATATAAGCCTATTCTTGGTGAAATAGTTTAGGAGACTAAGGCCTGGTCTACACTTAGCAGTAAATTCAGTGGCAGTCAGCGGGGGTTATACAAGCTACTCTACATAACGTACTATGTAATGTACTACGTAACGTCTGCTTGCATAACTTACTAAATTCTGTTCTGCACACCGTCTCCACTATTCTGTGCCAAGGGGAAATGCATACCTGTCAATGCAGTGTTACTCTTTTTCCAGAGATGGTTTTACTAAATCAACTTCCGAATCGATTGAGCAGGTCTTCGCTTCTGCTCAGTTGAACCAGATAAATCGATTCACTGCCGTCAGTGTAAACATAGCCTTAGTTACTGGTCTGTGCCCTAATAGAGTCTGTTGAACTGGAAACCAGTCTTTCACCTGTGACGCTTGTGTCCACAAAAACAAAACAAAAGCACCCCTTAAGTCTGGGGTGGGTAAACTATGGCCCAATGGGCAAAATACCACCCATCTGAGTCTTTCACCAGGCTCTCCAGCTGGGCCTGACCAGAGTGCAGCAGCCATTCCCCCCTTCCCAGCCTCGCCCCACCCCCACTCTTGTCCCACCACGTGGGCCCAGTGGCAGCC
The DNA here is from genome assembly GCA_007922155.1 of Mesoclemmys tuberculata. Lineage (NCBI taxonomy): Eukaryota > Metazoa > Chordata > Testudines > Chelidae > Mesoclemmys > Mesoclemmys tuberculata. The sequence continues at coordinate 2,490,843 of ML675700.1, forward strand.
TGGTCAGAGTGTGGCGGCTACTTCCCTCTGCTGGCCTTGCGTGCGCACGCACACCTGCTTCTCCCAACATGGCCCGCCATACAATTTCTATACCCAGATGTGGCCCTCGGGCCAAAACGTTTGCCCACCTCTGCCTTAAGAGCTGAAGACCTTGTTCTAATCCTGAATAGGTATTATCCAAAATGGATTTTTTACCCTCTGCAGTTTGTATCCTTTGGTAGAAAAATTGTGTACTTAATATCCAGTCTTTCATAGAGCATGGTCACACAAAGAAGTTTACAAAACCTGTATCCCAGGTTACAACAGCCAGGCTCTGAGGTTCCTACATCAGGGCCCTCTGTGACATAACTTTTATTCACAAAAGCAGTCCCACTGACTTCAATGGGACCGAATCTAGTCATAGAGTTATACTGTTGGACTTAATTTCCCAGAATGCCAAAAGGAAGTCCCTCTGGTGGTGGTCCTTGTGAGAAAATCCCTATTTATAATATGTAAACTTTCCTGGCAAAGAGCTTATATTGTTTAAAAATGGGATCACAACACCTTCACTCACCAACACCTTCCTACTTGTCTTAATTGTGAATGGATAATTAAGCTTATGGTAAGACTTTATTAATTTTTATAAGCGGGATATTGCATGTCATGTGATTTAGTGCAACTAGTCATACTAGCTTCATTTTGTTTGTTGTTGGTAAAAACATTTAAAAATATACCTGTAACCAAGTGACCATTTAGCATTTTGACAAATGATACACTTTTGCATGTAGGAAACGGATGTTAAAGAAAAACAGCAATCCCTGTTCATGTTGTCCTGTCAAAGAAGGTTAGAAAATGAGGTTGTGAAGTCCCTTACCCCCCATACTTTCTGGTAGAAACCCTTCTCCAGCTTTTTTCCCTTTTTCTCCTCTTCCCCGTGCATTAGTACCCAGATCACTAGTCTCCCATTCTCTCACTTCCAGAAAGGACGTACTCAATTTATGAGGAAGAATTTCTCCTTCTGTTCTTGGACTGGTGGTAAAATTTCCTTCTTGAGTTTTTCGTCACAACTGAACAGTCTGGTGATAGGAATGAAGGGTTTAATAGGCTTGCTTGTATGCTGTCATAAATCAGTTATAGTGTAGCTGATTGCAGAAGTCCTTTTTGAATTCTTGATGTGTATCAATAACTTGCATTTATACAGTGTAGAACTTTTCATCCAGAAGGATCCCAAAACACTTTACCAAATGATTACAACGTCTATATACAGGAATCAGTGCACCAACATCTTGGGGTGGGTGGGCTGTAAGTGGCAACAGTACAACAACAGTTGTAAGGCAAGAACTGAAGAAAACTGTGTGTGTGTACGTGCGTGCATGCGCGCGCGCATATATATATACTTGCAAGGAGAATTTTGCTAAGTAGAATATAATGAGCTGAGTTGAAATTGGGATAGGTTACTGTGTATTTTAAGGAACCAATGTGTGTAGTAGATTATGCAAACATTCTTTTAGGAGTCGGCAGAAATTCAGAAACCTGGATAATACAGGTATTGGCAATGTTTACATTGTTGGGCTTGTAGTATTGCTGCCAATTTTATAACTGGTGCAGATATAGACTCATAGACTCATAGGTCAGAAGGGACCAATATGATCATCTAGTCTGACCTCCCGCACAAGGCAGGCCACAAACCCTACCCATACACATTTATAACAACCCCGAACCCATGACTGAGTTATTGAAATCCTCAAAAGTGAGATTTGAAGACCTCAAGCTGCAGGGAATCCATCAGCAAGCGACCTGTGCCCCACGCTGCGGAGGAAGGCGAAAAACCTCCGGGGCCTCTGCCAATCCGCCCCGGAGGAAAATTCCTTCCCGACCCCAAATATGGCAATATGTGAGGAGGGCTTTAAACTAGGTTCGATGCGGGACGGGGATCTAAGCCTGGAGGTAAGTAGGGAAGTGGGACATCAAGAGGAAGCAGGAGGAGGGTGCAACGGGAGGCCTCCTGAATTGCACTGAGAAAGTAGGGCAATCAGCCAGTTATCTAAAGTGCCTATACACAACTGCAAGAAGCCTGGGAAACAAGCAGGAGGAATTGGAAGTCCTGGCACAGTCAAGACACTATGATATGATTGGAGTAACCAAGACTTGGGAGGTAGCTCACACGACTGAAGCACTGTCATGGATGGGTATAAACTTTTTAGGAAGGACAGGCAAGGGCGAAAGGGTAGAGTAGTTGCACTGTATGTAAGAGAGCACTATGATTGCTCTGAGCTCCAGTATGAAACTGGAGATAAGCCAGTTGAGAGTCTCTGGGTTAAGCTTAGAAGCAAAAACAATAAGGGTAATGTCGTGATGGGTGTCTGTTATAGACCACTAGACCAGGAGGATGAGGTAGACGAGGCTTTCTTCAGTCAAATAGGGAAAGTTTCCAGTTCACAGGACCTGGTTCTTATGGGGGACTTAAATCACCCTGACATATGCTAGAAGAGCAATACAGCAGAGCACAGAAAATGTCTGGAACACTGTCCAAAAACTTCCTGCAATTTCCTGGTGCAGGTGCTGGAGCAACCAACTAGGGCTGTGCTCCACTTGACCTGCTGCTCACAAATAGAGAAGATTTAGTAGGGGAAGTAGAAGTGGGTGGCAACCTAGGCAGCAGTGACCACGAGGTGGTAGAGATCAGGAACCTGACAAAAGGAAGAAAAGAGAACAGCAGGATAGGGACCATGGACTTCAGAAAAGCAGACTTGGGCTCTCTCGGGAGCTGATGGGCAGGATCCCCTGGGAGGCTACTATGAGGGGGAAAGGAATCCAAGAGAGCTGGCTGTATTTTAAAGAACCCTTATTGAGGGCGCAGGAAGAAACCATCCTGAGGTGCAGAAAGAATAGCAAATATGGTAGGCAACCAGCTTTGCTTCACAAAGAAGTCATTGGTGAGCTTAAACACAAAAAAGAAGCTTACAAGAAGTGGAAGCTTGGTCATATGACTAGCGAGGATTATAAAAATACTGCTTGAACATGCAGGAATGAAATCAAGAAGGCCAAAGCACGTTTGGAGTTGCAGCTAACAAGGGATGTGAAGGGGAACAAGAAGGGTTTCTACAGGTAGGTTAGCAACAAGAGGAAGATTAGAGAAAGTGTGGGCCCCTTACAGAATGGGGGAGACAACCTAGTGACAGAGGATGTGGAGAAAGCCAAGGTACTCAATGCTTTTTTGCCTCGGTCTTCATAGACAAGATCAGCTCCCAGACTACTGCACTGGGCAGCACAGAATGGGGAGGAGGTGAGCAGCACTCAATGCTGAAAGAACAGGTTCAAGACTATTTAGAAAGGCTGGAGATACACAAGTCCATGGGGTCAGATGCAATGCATCCTAGGGTGCTGACGGAGTTGGCTGATGTGATTTCAGAGCCATTGGCTTTTATCTTTGGAAGCTTGTGGCAATTGGGGGAGGTCCGTGATGACTGAAAAAAGGCAAATCTAGTGCCCATCTTCAAGAAAGGGAAGAAAGAGGATCCAGGGAACTACAGACTAGTCAGCTTTACCTCAGTGCCCGGAAAAATCATGGAACAGGTCCTCAAGGAATCCATTTTAAGGCACTTGGAAGAGAGGAAGGTGATCAGGAACAGTCAACATGGATTCACCAAGGGCAAGCCACGTCTGACCAACCTGACTGCATTCTATGAAGAGGTGACTGACTCTATGGATGTGGGGAAAGCGGTGGACATGATATACCTTGATTTTAGCAAAGCTTTTGATACAGTCTCTCACAGTATTCTTATCAGCAAGTTAAACAACTGTGGGTTGAATGAATGGACTCTAAAATTGATAGAGAACTGGCTAGATCATCGGGCTCAACAGGTAGTGATCAGTGGCTCCATGTCTAGCTGGCAGCCCGTCACAAGTGGAATGCTTCAGGTGTTGGTTTTGTTCAACATCTTCATTAGTGATCTGGAGGATGGGGTAGATTGCACCCTCAGCAGATGACACTAAGCTAGGGGGGAGGGTTAGATTCCCTGGAAGGTAGGAATAGGATACAGGTGACCTAGATAAATTAGAGGATTGGGCCAAAATAAATCTTATGAGGTTCAACGAGGACAAGTACAGAGTCCTGCACTTAGGACAGAAGAATCCCATGCACAGCTACATACTGGGGAACGGTGGGCTAGGCAGCAGTTCTGCAAAAAAGGACCTGGGGGTTACAGTGGATAAGAAGCTGGATATGAGTCAGCAGTGTACCCTGGTTGCCAGAAGGCTAATAGCATATTGGGCTGTATTAGTAGGAGCATTGCCAGAAGATCGAGGGAAGTGTTTATTTCCCTCTATTCGGCATTGGTGAGGCCGCATTTGGAGTATTGTGTCCAGTTTTGGGCCCCCCACTACAAAAAGGGTGTGGACAAGAGTCCAGTGGGGGGAGGGAGGCCAACAAAAATGATTAGGGGCTGGAGCAGAAGACTTATGAGGAGAGGCTTAGGGAACTAGGTTTATTTAGTCTGTAAAAGAGAAGAATGAGGGGGGATTTGATAGCAGCCTTTAACTACCTGAAAGGGGGTTCCAGGGAGGATGGAGCTAGGCTGTTCTCAATGGTAGTAGATGACAGAACAAGGAACAACGGTGTCAAGTTGCAGTGGGGGAGGTCTAGGTTGGATATTAGGAATAAGTTTTTCACTAGGAGGGTGGTGAAGCACTGGAATGGGTTACTTAGGCAGGTGGTAAAATCTTCATCTCTAGAGATTTTTAAGCTTTGGCTTGACAAAGCCCTGGCTGGGATGATTCAGTTGGGGTTGGTCCTGCTTTGAGCAGGGGGTTGCACTAGATGACCTCCTGAGGTCCCTTTCAACTCTAATCTTCTATGATTCTGTGTTTTTGAGTACGGGGAAAAATTGTTGAAATTGGGAAAACAACTGTTAGTTGTCTACAGTTCTGATCTGTTCTAATTTTGCATAATGCACACTGCCTTTCTGACTTCCTGTGTTCAAGATGCTTTTAAAATGATCACTTTAGTGTTCAGGTTATTTCTAGTTCATCACTTGATAGTTTATTGGTGAGTAGAGGGAATCTGCTTCTTTGTATAGTTATCGATGTTACTACCATTGCGTAAATACTAATCTTTCTTTGCAAAGCCCCTCATCCACTTAGGCTTTTGATCCAAAATTTTTAAAAAAATGGAAATCTCAGGTATTAGCACTATAATATAGGTCATTCTCCTTCGTTACTGACATCTAAGATATTTGTGTGTTACCAGAGCCTGTTTTTTTTCATGGACCTCCCCCTAGTCATACCTAGTTTTGTCAGAAATGTCCCGCTCTTGTGTTTGTGATTGGTCAACATACTCTTTTTTAGGGACCCTGTGACTTTCATTTGCTATCAGGACAATATCATTTCCCATATGTCATTGCTCCAATACATTTTACAGTATTACTAATAGAAGCTACAAATAAACCGTGTCTCTGCTTATTTGTCTTTACGAAGAAGCTATACTGCAAAGAGATACATATTTCCAAAAACTATATTTTTTTAAACGTCATCACAAAGATGGATCTTACAATGACCACTCTTGGAAAGATCATAAATATGCATCCTTGTTTGTGTTGGAACAATTCATTTGTATTAGCTCTTTGAATTTTAGGAGGGTGGCTTTTAATCATGAAGTTTTAATTATATTTTAATTTGCTTTCATTATGTTGAGTAAGCATCCCCTTGTGTGTGTGTTTGTCTACAGATGCTTTATAAATAACCAACCATTGAGAAGGTGTTTGGTCACAAGAATGCTTTATCTTGGTTTTCAGTTACATTGGGAGATTCTCTTTCTCACATACACACACAAATATAAAAGTATAAAAACTTTGCATCACTAGCTATATAATTTTTGTCTTAATTGATATCTTTCTTAGGAAGAAGGGTAACTGTAACTGCAAAACACATTTCTCTCACTATATAACTCTTTTACATGTACCAAACATGTACAGACAGCAGTATAGTATGCACAGTTTGGAGGAGAAGAGGGCCATCCAGGCTCTTTAAAATAAAACAGCCATATTGAATTCAAGGTGAAGAATATTCTGAATACATATATGTAGCTCCCATTAATTTTAGTTTTAATGGACAAGTATGATCTTGAGGCATTATAGTACCCAGAACTCCTTTGATTGAAAGTGCAGTGAGAGGAAGGATGGGCCAATAGCTAAAGTGCTAGCCAGGGGAGAATCACCTTCAATTTCTTCACCTCAGACATCCTATGTGACCCTGGACAAATCACTTGGTCTTCCTGTGCCTCATTTCCCCATCTGTAAAATGGGTATAATAGTATTTTCAGACCTTCAAGGGTACTGTGAGGATAAATGCATGTTAAGGATTGTGAGGTGATGGAGGCCATATAAGTAGGTAAGATAGATAAGATATCATAAAAGCAGTATGCCAATGTGCTATTTCTCTTGAACATCCTTCTCTGGCAGAAGCTTGGAGTGGCTGCTATAGAAAGAGCCGTGTCCAGGTCACTTGTGCTAGGAACAAGTAATGAAGCTTAAAATGAAGTGGGGAATCTTAAATAAGTTACACTTGGAATACTGTGCTTCAAAGAGTTGTTGTCTATCTTAATGGACACTAGAATTATGGGAGTCGTCTTGCCTAAATGCTGTTGGCTGCAATGTCTTTGTCTTTAGAGATTGATTAGCATTATCTGTTTGAAGCCTGTATGGTGCTGCGATGTTAACATGTTGATGAGAACATGTATATTTAAACAAATGCATAGAAGGCTATAAAAGAACAGTATTTAATTTGTACGGAAAAATGACATTTGTTGGAGAAATAACCAGTGATGAAAAGTAAACTGAAGGAACCTAAATCCTGTCATCCTTGGGCCAGATCCTCAGCTGGTTTGCATTAATTAAAAATATGGCCTTTTGTTCTTAGCCCTACTGTTAGATAGAGTTCTGTGTATACCCTAAGTCTGTTAGAGGTGAGACCCTTTTCCTCATGTTGTTTACCCTTGTACTCGAGTACAATGGTGGTGCTATGGATATGTAATTGCCCATGCAGCAAGATATTTGTTGAATTGGAGGACTTGGAAGAAAGGGTTCAAAATGGCTTTTGGCTGGATCAGACCATGGGGATTAATGTTTTAAAATCAGGGAAGGTAGAACTCTCCATTTTCCCTCAGTAAAGTTGCTGGTTGATCAATGATGGTGTGAGATTGTACACAAATATTTTTTCTTAGTGCACTACCTCTTCACATCCTTCCTTTCTTTATCTTAATTCCAGTTTTGCTCAATCATAGCATTTCAGTATTAATCAAAGCATACATAGTGTGTACTAGCTTGAGTGATGAGATGAAAATGTAGTGTCAGTAGATTTTGTGTATGAAACCTCGACCAGTTTAAAAACCTTGTGCTGCTGCAGACTTTAAGTTGTTTGTCTTGTCTTACAGCACTCAGCCTGCCACGGCTTATTCCCACCCAGCCACTGCGGCGAGCTACACTGTCCAGCAAACTCCTGGAGTGGCACATATGGTGACACCATCTTATGCTCCCACAGTGCAGGCTGCCAGGCCAGTTGCAACTGCTGCCTATGGAGTGTACCCGTCGCATTCAGGACAGGACTATGGTTATGGGACTCGGCAGCAGGAACCTACCCCCCAGCCTACCACCACACCGAACTACCAGGTATCAATCTGAGGAACTTTTTGGGGACTTTTCAAAGTGAAAAGTGAGAGTGGGGAGTGAAGTTCTGGAACAGCCTTCCAAGGGAAGTAGTGGGGGCA